>VZTA01004128.1:94593-126183 GCA_013398855.1 Mohoua ochrocephala
TGGATGTCAATCAATGTCTAATCAATGGCCATACATAGAATGAGGGCTGTGTGGCAACTCTCATATGAGGAGAGACTGGGAGCTGGGCTTTTTCAATGTGGGGAAGACTGGAATGGAATCTAAATGCGTATGAATATCTCAAAGGCGGGTGCCAAGAGGATGGTGCCAGACATTTTTTTGTGGTGCCCAGCAGCAGGATGAGGAGCAGAGACCATAAACTAAAACACAGAAAGTTTCACCTCAACATGAGGAAGAACTTCTTTGCATCGAGAGTGGCAGAGCACTGGAACAGGCTGCCCAGGGAAGTAGTGGAATCTCCATCTCTGGAGACATTCCAGACCCACCTGGATGCATTCCTGTGTAACCTGCTCGGGGTGACCCTGCCATGGCAGGGGGGTTGGACTGGATGGTCTCCAGAGGTCCCTTCAAATCCTAACCATTCTGTGATTCTGTGATCACTTTTCCTTTCCCTCCTGCCCAACAACCTCACAAAACTAAGGCATATTATCAAAAATGATCCATAAAGCCGGGAATAAACAAGCATGTAGCGGTGCCCAGCTTGTGATGCTTGCTGCCATGTGGAATGGGTGCCTGTGGGTGCCATGATCCTTGGCAAGAGAGCTGAGCCCCTCACAGACAAACTGGGCACATAAGGGCAAGAGGGTGCATGGCATCCCCTGCCTGCAATTTTTTGTCTAAAAACCTCATTGCACTTCTACCACAAGGCCCCTTTTTGGCCCCTTCCCATATGTGTGACCTTCAGCTGTGTCCTCCCCAAACCTTGGGAGCTTAAAAAAGTGTCTTTATGGGAAGACGGGGCAGTTTAGGGAGGAGACTGCGCATAAAATTGTGGTGGTGAAAGAATGGAGATGAAATGCATAGCTAGGACAAGAAGGTAGCTGGTATAAGGATCTGAAGGCAGGATTTATAGGTTCTGTTTTGTTCAAAGCGCATTTAAATTAACTCTGGTCTCTGTGTACTCAGTATTTCTGGACATCAAACCTCAGGAATGCCAAGTTCCACACCCAGTAGGTGACTTCCAGGGAAAAGTTTAAGTGCCTGGTACCCTTAGGCACTAATTGGCCAAAGTAGACAATTTGCTATTCTAGGGTTGTGTACAGCTGTTGGACTCACCAGCCATGATCTCTTGCAGCTTCTGGGTTTTTTCCCCCAGTTTTTGCAGCAAATGAAGCATGGACACTATATTTGCCTTCTTTGAAGTACGTCTGTTTTGTTGTTGTTGTGGTTTCTTGTTTGTGGGTTTGTTGGTTTGATTTGGTTTCAAGGCAGATACGGGCTTGCTTTAAAATTAACAGGATACCACTTCCTTGAGCTGTATGAAAATGCGTCATCAGGAGGCTGTGCTCAGACTGCAGGAAGCAATACTTCTGAAATTTCATAAAAGCCTTCACCATGTGAAAATTTCTAAAAAGACCTCATGCAGTACGCAGCAAACATGAAGAGGACTCCTTCCATAAATTAGTTTCCCCATATGTCATCTCTTCAGTTATGAGCCTTTTCCATGCTGAATATAAAGCCTTTCTCCTTATTATATTTTTATCTTATTTATCTGGATGTAGCTTGTAGAAAGCATTATTTTAACTGCAAAATCTCTACCTCCTTTTACACAGTCGTGTTGTTCTGGGACATATCATAGTGATATCTAAAGATGATAAGTTGTGAAGTGGCAGCACATTGAGGACTGAGCCATTGGGAATTTTTGGCCACCATTTTAGTCCCAGATCTGCAAGACTTTGTGCAGAGTTTTGGGGTGATGACCTCTGTTTGTGCCCCATTCCCTGTTTATGCAATAGAAAGGATGTAACTTTCCTCACAGATATGTGGTATAACCGCACTCAGGAACATTCACTTTATGTCAGGTTCAAGGTATATGTAGATAAAGTGGTGAGTGGAGTTCTCTGGTGTTTCAGGAGTAGGATGAAATCTTACTCTGTAACAGACTCTTGTTCCACAGAGCAGATGAGGTTCATGAATCCTGAGTTATCTCACGTTAATGGAACAATTACACGAATCTATACCTGTTTAAGTTGATGAAAGACTCAAACACAGAGTTTGCTATGGACCCAACAATCTCTTTTTTAGATTAAGTTAGCTGTTCGCTAACTCATACTGAGTTTTCTTCCAGAGGCTCTGTGTTCCTGGTAGCCACCAGGTGTCCCTACTGCCATGCGCTCCAGACCCACCCGTTGCGTCCCAGAGATGGAACGTGTCTCCCTCTGCTCCAATTAAAGCCCAATTAGCAGTGCTCTGTAGGTACAGCAAACTCACTCCTCGCCAGGCATTAGGGGAAGAGTGAGACTGTGGTGCTGCTTGATAAGGCAAAGATGTGAGAAGGAGGATCGACATGCTGATGACTCACCATAAATCCTGAAGGCAAAGTGTGAATTTAATAACCCTAAATCTGATTCCATGGGTGGTGACAGAAAGCTTGGTGCAGATCCTTTTTCGTAATAGAAGAAATAAAGTTTTATTCTGCAAGATTCAAGAGAAGAAATGCAAAACATAGGAAAGGCCTTGATTCCTGTTTGTTTATGAGATTTTTCATATTTACATAGATTTCTATCTGTATAGATATGTATCTAATTATATATGGGTATAGCAAATATGTTCATTACTCATTGACAGAAAAAAATTATATATATAAACAATCTAGTATTTATATAACACTTGTTCATTTATATGCTCACAGTTTGGTAGGGGCTGGCTATGGAGAATTGCTCAGGCTCTGAAGAGCTGCCATGAAAGAGAGAGATGCCAGAGGAGGAATAACAGAGCATTGGTGTCAGCTTGTGTGGGTTCTTCACTGCAGAGTGAATCTCCTATAAGAAAAATTAGTACCTTGTGGCATGGCCTAGGAAGAATCCTATAAAGAGCACTCACTCATTCTGAGACCTTGTCTTTGGTGACAGTCTCAGAATTTCCTGACTTGCACCTGTGTAATGGGCTGACCAGCTTGAAAGTCTCTGTGTGTTTGTTTTGAGTGCCTGCTCTGTCACCCTCTGTCAGAGTCCTGGAAAATGTTAGAGAATGTCAATGTATTCAGGACCCTAAATACAGTCTGCAGAGCTGGGAGTGAGGCATTTTCGTTCTTTTTTTCCTGAAACCTCTGCTGAGACACCTACATTCTGATGGCAGTCAGTGCAGGCTGCACACTTACAAACTGGGTTGCCATCTGGAGGTGCCCAGCTTTCTCCATACCTTGGGGCCATGGCAGTAGCAATCCCACTGAACTCAGCCCAAGACTAGGAATGGTTCCCTTGATACGGCTAAATGTGAGGAAGAAAAAGGACAAGAGTTCCAGAGACAGTGAGCAGAGGACAAGGTCTACATGGATCTGAGCTGCCAGCGACGTTGGGATGAGCCGTTCTTCCTGCTGTTGTGTTTAGCAGGAAGGCAGCTGTGCAATTCACAGTATCCATAAGGATTTGGTGTTTGGAGGGGATATCCAGGAAAACAGGAAGGAGGAACTGGTTTCTGTAAGATGGGTGTATGGACAGCAGAAGAGGAGAAGGAATGAGACTTCACAGGAGCACTGGCAGAAGAGAAGGGAGAGAAAAGGACAGAGCAGATGGGAGGAGCAGATGGGCCCCAGCTGGGAAGTGCTTTACTGTGTGCTACGGAAACCAAAGGCGCCGATGGCAGCACGTCATGGGCAGAGTGGGAGCTTCAGACAGAGTTCGTTAGAGAAGCCCTCCCGCTGAGTCATGAGGTGCAGAGAGGATGCCCCTTGCTTTCTGAAGTCCTTCTTAGGGAGGAGCCTGAGTGTGGCTGGATCCAGTCTGAGCTTGGAACTTTGTGAACAGTTGATGTGTAAAGGTTTAATTGAACCTTTTTACAACTTTGAATTAGGTATAAGTGAACCTTTATACAACTTTGTCCCACAGGATTAAAGATGGCAAACCAGATGTATTTATATAGATATATAGGATTTATTATGATAATGATTAAACAAAAAGATCTTAATCAGGATTATTTACTACAAAGTACAAGAGCTATAACTATTATAGCGCATTATGAAGCGATATACAAGCAACTGCATTAAAGCAACTGCATTAAAGCAATTGTATTAAAGCTAGCAAGAACAATTATTAAGTAGAGATTGATGTTACTCACCCAAACCAATGACCGTGGGCAGATTTCTTTCGCTCAGCCTTGAGGAATAACCTTGAGGGATGTCCCCACTGAAGGGAGGAATCTCCACACATACAGCCCATGAAGGGGTGTGTTAGAAGACCTCACTGTTAAAATTTGGAACTGGGCTTTTATAGTATAAATGATGCACTCTCACTCATGTGTCTCCAGGCCAGCTGTGTCAGCTCAGCACCTCTAGGTTAGTCATCAGTAGTAGCACCTGTTTGTTCTTTTAACCAGGTATTTTACCAGGTCTACCACAACTTTATCTCACTATCAGGATGTTTGAGATTGATGTATCATACTGGTTTCAGCATTGTTCAGCACCAAAAGCAGCATGAGGTTCCCTTCTTCATTTACCACTGATAGCTTTGGAAATAGAGCATTGTTCGAGTTGTTTTTCCCATTCCAGGCAGACCATCCTGCTACACAGGGCAAGGCATGAGGAGAAGGTGGCAAATGCAGTTCTTTCTGCGTTTGCAAAAGTGGGCGGGTGCTTTCTGCATGGCATTGTGCACAGGTTGTGTGCAGGGACCACGGGTGGGCAGGGGGGCTGCGGCTGTGTAGGGGAGGGAGGGACAACCCGAGGGCTAAGAGCTGCTTCCTTGGCCTGTGATTGAAGCAGTATGGTCGTGATCTTGAACTCTGATATCAGAGTTCAAGCTGTGAGAGGAGAGTGATGTGTTCCACAGTGGAGAAACTTGTCCTGTCTTGGAGCTGCGTGTCGATTTAGCTTTTATGTAGGTTCAGCTTTTTGGCAGCTTTTGCTAAATGCTGGGTTGTCGTGAAAGCAATGACAAACCTGTGCATTTGAAGGGGACAAAGTGTTTCTAGGCAAAATGTGCCATTTGTGGTGTAATTCTACTCTCTGCTGGCAGATGGTGCTGCGATATATCCAGGAGCTGGGAACCAGCTTTTTCAACTTCGAGGGGATGTGAGCAAGCAGCCTCTCCTTCACATTTTCCTTCGGGTTTGGTCCTAAACTTGTTTTACTACGAAATGAAATTCCTCTCCTCTTTGTTGTTCTGCTTCCAACTTCGACCATCTAAGCAGGTCAGCCAGTTTCATTTTTGTCTCTTTGGATTATCACAGGGCTGGCAGGCAGAATGCAACTCAGACCCAAATCTTTCCACTGGAAGAAAAGCTATTCATGGCATTATTCCCCACAATGTAAGATTTTCTTATGTTTACAAAACTGGCATTTTGGGCCCATGCTGGTCTTGCAGTCTTTGATAGCAGTCTGAAGTTTCTGTAAATAGATATACCCGAGACACAACCTAAACAACCTCCGAGAGTCACTTCTGCCCTAGTTTTTAATATTTCTTTTTATCTCGCGTGGTTGATACTGTGATCCATTGCTGGTTGTTTTTCTTGCCATGTACAGTGTGATTAAAGGTTTTTCTCAGTGGTTTCTTTCTGGGAAACAAAAAACCCCAGAACCAACCCAAATGCTTTTGTATTTAAAAAAAAAAAAAAGAATATTTGAAGGAATTAGTGAAGGATGGGATCAGCCTATGTAATGTCTAAATTTAAATGTCTAAAAGGCTGCTGAAAAATTAGGTGTAGATCTCATTTGCTTTCTAGAACTACTGTCCAAGAGATGCTTAAACTCTTCTTGCTTTGCTTGATAGGTCTGTGGAGTACCTATATTTTTGGAGAGTGGCTGCACTTTTGGAAAGTGCTAGAGCTGAAGGCCAGAAGCACCAAGAAGAAGAAAGACTCTCTTCCTGCAGTCAGCACACTTGGAGCCAGACAAGGATTTCTGTCACTAGCCTCAGGTTTTTCCTGTGAGGGTGTATTCTGAAAGTCCAGGGAACTGAGTGGGAGACCACTGTTTTGTCCTGCCCAGCTGAGCATCAGGCCCTGGGTTCGTGTCAGGCTCTGTGTAAGAAGAGAGGGAGCAGATCCCCCACCATCCCCCCACTGCCAGAGTGCTACATGACTGAAATGATCTGGGTTAAGAAAAATGTCCAAAATAGGTAATTTTTTTCTGTTTTTCTGCTTTGCCCTGGATCTTTCCAGTGACCCAGTTTCCAGCACAAATCCATAAAGTTGTTAAAAAGTAAGAGAAGAGAGCTGCAGTATGTGAGCAGAAGTGATTGCAGGGAGACATCTCTCTGGGTGGCTTCACTGCTGAGGTGACCATGCCCATGGACCCACGCTCCACACTGAGGAGGAGCCTGGTCAGAAGCCTGCTAGCTCATGGGGAAGGAATTGTGCCAGAAGCTCTCATGCAAAAAGAAGAGAGCACCTCTTTTTTCTTGAGAAATGTTTGCATTTGCATCAGAAGGACCAGGGAGAGGTCCCTGATGCTTAAGCACATCTAGACCTCAAGTAGTATTTTCCAAACTCAGCACTTCATACATGCCATACTTCATTCAGTAATGTCAGTCCAGTCCTGCACGGCCAAGTTCTTCAGATGTATTGATCCTGCTGATGGCAATTCCACCTGAACTCACAGAGAATCAATGGGTCTCAGTGCAAGATTATACCCAGTGCCAGGGCCCAGTTCTGGTGGCGATTTAAAGTGCCCACGTGCCTTTTCCTGAGCTCTCTTGTGTTCAGAGCAAGGCTCAAACATTCCAGGTGCTCTGTAGAATGGATTTCTGTGCCCATGTGCCCATGCACTCGTGTGGGGAAGTACGAGCGTGAATATGAGTGTGAGAAGTTTGCCTCTTGGAAAATCCATGGCAGGGTAGGACTAGAAACCTGGGCCACAACTGGTTTGTTTTTTCCTATTACAGACATGCAAAAACTGGTGAGAATAATCTTCAGAAGCAATTAAAGCAGGAAATCAAATTTGACAATTTAAAGGGGAGGGGTCAGGATAACATTATCCATTTCTAAAAGTGACAGTGATATGTTTCTGGACCTCAAACAGGGCTGTATTTCCCTGTGATTTAGCAGAAATATGTTTCACATTCTAGTCTGATTTCCTAGGCTAGAGAAGAAGTGACTAAATGAGCTGATAATACCTGGCAGCTGTCAAACGACTTCTTGCCATCTAGAGAGAAACAGAAGAACATATGTTCTGATCTCCTGCTACTTAAGTTAGAGGATGAAAGAAATAGAAGGGGTTTAAGTTGGAAATGAGATCATGCATTATGCCCTTCGGACAGCATGTAATCTGGCTAATGGCATCACAGAGTTATATAAATAACTTCATTAAAATGAACTTGTTCAAATGAGCTAAATAAATCAGACTCATTTGTCAAAGAGCTGGGATGAAATAATCAGGTTAATTTAAAGCTGCTCACTGGGGGGATGATTCCTGAATTTGTTCCACCAGTGAAACTGCCATCAATGGCTTCAGTCACCAGTGGGAGCCCTGAGCCCAGTGTGAAAATGTAGTCTGGGCTTCCACATTTGCCTTTGCAGGAGCCCTCTCTTGTGTCTGTAGCAGTCTCCAGGGTCCCATGGTGAAGGTGTGTGTTCTGGGACATTTAAAGCATTGTCCAAGACCCACCAGATCTAAATCCTTCTCTGGTGGCTGGGAGCTGTTCAGCCCCGTAGTCTGTGCTTTGGTGTCTGCTCTCTGCTCTCTGCCTCAGAATGAATGGTAAAAGGAATTTTAACCAATTGCTTCTGGCACCTGTCCCTGCCTTGATGGGAGGACTATGTGATGCCTCAGGTCTTTTCCTCACAATTAATTCAATGCTGTGTGCCTACATTTTCCCTTTCTTCATTAAGCCCTTTACTTTAGCAGTATCTGCAGAGGTCAGAAGGATAAATCCAGTTCTTCAGGCTAGAGATGGACTTGCTCCTCTGTGGCCTCCACACCCCTTTCCTTTGTAGGGGTGAATAATAACCTGCTGTAAACTCACTTCACTGCAGGAGTCAGTCAGACTGTGCAGAATTAGACCAGCTAATGATGTGAATCTGTAGGAAGTGAACGAGTAGGAAGATTGTCCCAGATACAGGCTGTCTGTCTGTCTGTCCTTCCTAGTTTACTGAAAAGCTCAAGTTTTAGCTTGTGCTCCAATGTAATAAGAATTGCTCATATGCCATCATCATGCACTGTACATCCCACTTTTACCAGATGACCAGTTTTCTCTTCATTGCATTTTGGATACTTTTCTTTTACATAGTAGAGAGAAAGGATGAGAACATGGATCTCATAGAAAATGAGTTTATAATCAGCATTTACAGACAGGCGCATTTCAGACAAAGGAGAAGAATCAATTCTTTGTGTTTATGTCTTCCAGGATCACAGTTGTGAGTACAGCACATTGTGCTCCTACACAACGAATCTGCCCTGAAGTGCCTGTAGCTGGCAGCTATGAATTTATCAAACGAGAAACTGGACTGTGAATTCAACGTTCAGGAATAAAAAGCCTTTCAGCTCTTTAATACCTCTCAGTCCTGCCCTTTGGTTGTGCTCCAGCACAGGTGAAGGGTTGTGTGAACATCAGGCTGCAAGACAAATTCTTTGTTCCCAGAGCACTGATTTATCCGGCTTGGTTGCTGGTAGCAACCTCTCTGGGCTATTCCAGCCCTGTGAGATGAAAACAGCTTTGGGGATCTGTTCACAGGTGCGTACTCCATCCTCACCCCCTCCTCCTGTTTCAGTCAGGTGTGTGACATCCTGCCAGAGGACTGTCCTAGTCACAGCTTGTCCTTCAGTCCACTGTACCTGTAGACTGGTGCACGGCTGTGCTTCCCTCGGAGCACCCTGTCCGTATAGGGTTTGGGTTGTTGTTTTAAGCAATTTGGGAACTTGTGGAAGTTCCCAAAGCCATGCAGTCACCACCCACCTCTCGGGGGGTCAGATCAGAAGCAAGTGCTGGGTAGAAGCTAAAATGCCTTCCTAGAGGCTGGGATACAGGGGAGCATGACAAATTGATACCCAGCTATGAGCTGCAGAATTCAGTCCACAACCAGCTCAAAAAGGGATTGAACTAAGAAATCCTAGACTTGTTATCAGGGTTTTACCATTCTCTGAGATTCCCTCTTCCCCCGGGTCCAAGTTACAGAGCAGCTTTCTCCTCTGACAGCTATTAACACAAATGTCAGCTCACCTGGGGCCAGCACAGCTGCAGTGTTTGTGCAAATCACATTGGTATCAAACAGCAGCCGTATGTGTGGGGCCAGAGGTTGCAGTGCTGTGGTGTTTGGGATGTGATGTTGGAGGATGTGCTAATCCCTTAGTAAATGTCAGAGTGCTGCTGCACTGGGGATTGGATCGTGTCCAAGCAGAAAACTTTGCTTCGAGCTTGCAAATGATTTGTGAGTTTCTTCATTATGGTAATTTTGAGAGTGCAGGTTTCTCTGTACAGGACTCTTACGAAAGAAAAGGAGTGATCCTCCTAGGGATTTGAAAGCATCTGGAAGATCTTGTGGTTATGTATTTTTTTAATTCATGCCAGATGGGTCATATCCTCCTCATTTATATGGTTATAAATCTGGATTTATCCCACCTGGATGACTCTAGTCAGAATCTGTCTGATGTTTTTTAATAGATTGTCAGTCTAAACTGGTGGAGTTAACCAGTAAAGTCACTCTTACCAGTGAAGTGATCAGTATGTTTCAAGTGTCAGACTCATTCCTTCAACTCGTTTGTAAAAGCTTTCTAACCATCTTGAGCCAACCAGAATTAAAATAAAGGACAAAATGTTACACTCACGAACATATGGCCACGTTCCTGCGTTGTAGCAGTTCAGTGCTCTACTACAAATTGCATCCTGGTTCCTGTTAGAATTTATGTTTTCATCTGCTCGAGCTTTTTTAAAATGAATTTGTTCTCAAATTAAATCAGCACAAATCTTTAGCTATGGCATGTAGTTGCTGGCAGGGCACCTTTCAGTGCAGCTCAGTATCTAGAAGGAGCAGGAGGCAGGGTCAGAAGATGCTGGTGATGACTGGGTGACAAAAAGAAATTTGGGAGGGATACTTCAGCTGGATGGAGAATCTGTTTTTCCATCTCCTTCTCTCACTTAATCTGAAGTGTTTCCATAATTCAGAAACACAACTTTTTCAAACATTGATAACAAGGCCAAGCTACGGGCAGCAAATGAGGCATTATAACGTAAAACAACCAGCTTTGCCCATCAGTGTAAGGAACAGTGAAAGGATTCCTGGCCTGTCTCTGACAGGTGATTCTGAGTTAACTGTCTAGGAAATCTTTTTCATCTCTGCAGCTGATAAGATATATCACTGGTGATCAGAAAACTCCGTGTTAGAGGGAAAAAAAGGTATCTCTGCTTATGGAATTGACAAGAAAAACAAGAAATTACAAAATCCCTTCCCCCTCCCCCCCCCAAATGAACAATATGCCAATTAAAATACTCTGTCATCAATCAGCTATTTTGGAAAGAAAATCCAAAGTCATCAGTGTTAAAATCATAGTCTTGAGATCTGCTTTTTACATGTTCTTCCTTTAAGGACAATGTGAACATCCATGTGAGCAGAAGAAATTTTAAATATCAGTCCTCAGCATTCTCACTGTGTAAATACCTTAGTATATTCTTAATTTCAATCATGACTGATTCTAGGAATTTAGATCAGGAATATATATGATGGGATCCCAAGCTATAGAATGTTTTCATTGATATTTGAGTATTTAGGACCTTTTTCAGAACGGCTGAAATCCAGGGAATGATAGAAGTTAAAGAGCCTGAATTTGAGGTCCTTGCACAAGAGCTGCAAATCCCTTTTAGACTTTTTGCAAATTCCCTGCTGAGAAATATTGTCAGCTTGGCAAATAGAAATAGTTGCCATATATAATGTCAGAAATATTGCCAGTTATGACAAACAGCCCTATGATTAGAGAGCCTAGCAATTCCTAATTCTTTTTGGGAAAAAAATAGTTCTGGTTACATATATGAAGAGATCTTGAAAAACACCTCAGCCCTCTTGAAAAGACAGCCTTTAATAATTCACTTACCTCTGTAGTGAGTATTAGACACCACAGGCAGTTGTCAGGAGTAAATGGAAAAGTGTGGAAAAAAATGGAAAAAAGCCCAAGTGCACTGCAATTGACAGTGAATATTGAAGTTATCAATGTGATAAAAGAACAAATAAATATTGTTGATTTTTATATATATATGTATATATGCAGTGATGTGGCTGAAATCAGTTATTTAATTTGTTGTTTGTGCTTTGTTTTTTTGGTTGGTTGGTTTTGTTTTCTTTTCCGCTTATCAGTACTGTGCTTTTAATCTCAGAGCTGTTTGCTGCCTGCAGCAGCAGCAGCTGATAGTCAGGCCAGTCCATCTTTCAGCTCTGATGCAGGATGCTGCACAGATTCCTGGCTTTTTCCCCTGTCTTTCCCTTTTTAATGACGGTTTGACCACAGAAGCTCTTCTAATTGACAGTAGAGATGCTGTAGCCTTTTATACCCTGCTCTTTCAGGCTGATGGAGTTGCCTTCTCTCTGATCATTGGTAGCAGCAAGTCAGGCTCCAGCATTAAAAAGTAGGTTTCAGGTGCAGATTTCCAATGTGCTCCGAACTCATCTCTGAATATTTTCTAAATGTGGAGCTGCTTATGTCTGAAGCCAAGGCAGAGAGGCAGCAAAGGTCACTTGTAGGGATTATGTCTACATCCAGCCTTCTCCCAGTTTTCGTAACATTCAGATGAAGGGATTTGGATGTGGCCCCTGTCAGAATTCAGCAGGATAAGATATTTTCCCTGAGTGCCATGTGAATTTGTGTGAAGTCCCTCTCGCTCCGTGACCTTCACAGAATCTGCCAGTCAAGTTCATTTTTTCTGTGCAGCTATTTTTTAACCTCACAGTGTGTGATAGCTCCATTATGTGCATGAAGAACTCAGAGAGAGATGAATATCTCAATGAAGAAGTGACAAAAATATGATGTATTTTCCCAGATATTATTTCCGTGCAACTTCGTTGCATTGTTTAGTCACAAAAAAATTGCAGAGAGAACTAAATTCCCAGTAAATTAACAAAAATGTCTGTTTTGTGCTTTGCCAATAAGAGAAAAGGGAGTCAAATTTATCAGAAAGAAAAAAACTCTGAAAAAAACTAATTCACCGACAGTTCAGCAGCATATATGAGAGTCAGACAGCTTTCTTTAGAAATCACTCTGTTTTCTATTTGCTCATTGCAGGTAATCATTGCTTTTTGATTTGGACAGCTCTGTGCAAATTTGTTTTGTTCTGCTTCTGCAAATAGGAAATGGAAAGAAGTGTGATATAGTGGTGAAGCTGCACACAGAACAGGCAAACCTGAGTTCTGTCTCCTCACTTTGCCTCTGTGTTGCTGCTTAACCTTGCATGAAGTATTGCCTTGTCCTTGAAAATTAGAGCTACTCAATTTTTAGTTCACCCTTTTTCCAAAACTGGGGCCTTTCTGTGAAAAAAGTTTTTGATTGAACCATTATTGGTAATAATATTTGGATTTGATTAAAAAAAAAAAAAAAAGCAGAAGTTGTTTTAGGATCTATTTTCATCAAGAAAACCATAACCAAAAATATATTAAAAAAAAAAAGTTTTCTTTTCTCTAAGAAGGAGATGTCTGATCTGTCCTTTTAAAATTCATTAGCCTCTGGAGCATCATCTGTGCCCTGCTGTTCCTGTGGCTGACAGATCCCAGTTTGGGCTCCTATACAGGTTTTCACGGTTTCATAACACAGTTATAACACAGTTTAGTTCCACTCAAACATACAAGACTGGTTTTAAATGACAGTCCAAGCACTGTGTGTTTTAAAACGTTATGTTTTAGCACCTCTTTCCCTCTCTCACATCATTGTCAACTTGGCAGGTTTTTTGTTTTTGAGATAAGGAAAACATTTACTGCCTTAAAATGCCAGGAAGTTTGATTAATATTCATGTAATATCCTGGAACTACGTAACTAGCAAACATTTATATTTATTTATTCTTTGAGTTTGAAATCCCCTCTCTAATTTTTCCTTCTACCTTGGCCACTTAGATAGCCACTTCCAGTTTGAGATAATCTTCAGTGCTGAATGGTTACTGTGCAGAGGTTGGATGACTCTTCCACCATTTCCCCATCACAATTTGGGAACCACAATCCTGATTAGAGCATGGGGAGCTGAAGAAGAGCTTCTTTACCTCTGTCTTTGAGTTTCAAGAGTAAAATGCCCGTGTGGCAGAGACAGGACAGACATGGTGCATGGAGGATTCATGGCTGATGGAGGATTCAGGATTGAATCCGGACACAGGGCACTGACCCAGACCTCAGCCTACCTCCTGAATACCCTCTTGGCTCCATGGCATGATTCTTAGTTTCTCCTGTGAGCTCTTTTACACTTTCTTTAATCACTTAAATAAACTTTGGGTCAGCCAGAGATTTCTCTGCCTTGGAAATACCAAGATAGTTTGAACTCAGAGGTACATCCCCCAGCCCAAGTAAATACATTTAATACAAAGGTTTTGGCTACTCTGGTTTTTTTTCCCCTCTACCTTTTCACAAATGAGCTTGCTCCATGGTGCAGAAAGCAAGCTGACAATAGAGCCCAAAGGTCACATGATGGAAAAAAGTATTTCCTGGCCATCTGTGTTCAGGTTACTGCCCTGGCAAACAAAGGAATAAATGATGGGATAAATTGTTCATGGAGCTATTAGGACAATTGCGGGATTTTTCTTGTGATAAGCATAAAATGTGATTATTACTTACAGCTATCCGAGGGCTAATGCTTCTCACAGGAGCTGAGACTGTGGATCAGTCTCCACATTCGTGTGGCTCAGCGTCCTGCCCCTGTTGTGTCTGCACAGCTGCATCCAAAATCTCACACAAGCAGATGGGGAAGAAACCAGTTCCAGCAGTGACCTCATCAAGACCAAACTTCTCTGGGTTTTGACCTGCTATGAATTAATGTCCTCAGAGTCTCTGTAAATGCTGAATCTCTTCCCTAAACATCAGTACTTGGATACCAGTGTGAGTTCTGTTTATTTCCAGGGGCTCTGCAGGCAACAGTGATTAAAAGATGAAATATTATCTGTTACTGTTACAACTGTTTCCATAGACCCAAAGTGACAGAGACAAGACCTGAAGCCCCTTGTGTGACCCATCACACAAAAAGACACAGTAGAAAGGTGGTTTTGTCCCAAACACTTTACAATGTGTTTCTCAGAGAAGAGATGGCAGGGGGGTGCAAATCAACAGATTGAGGAATACCATGAAACAGGGAGTTTGGTCAGCAGGACCAGCAGCAATTTGAGTCTCCCAGGTGCCTTTTCATTGTTGGTTTGTTTGGAGACACCACTTCTGTGCCTGCGATAGGAACTGAGGCACTGCTGGGGTGGGGACCAGTTATCTGCACTACTCACACAGATGGGCTTTTTTGTGCATGACACTTCCATTTTATTTGTTTTTTTGAACCAACCATGTTATTAAAGAGCAAGATTTGACCTTTGCTCTCACTTTATTAACATCCACAGTTCCAGCCTGTTGTTTATGACCATTACCTGAAATTCGTATTTGTGGAGCCAGCTGCTGTTTGCTTTGGCTCTTGTTTGATCTTTTTCTGTTTTGGCTTCAATGGTGGTTTTATCAACTTCCCCCTTCCACAGACCTCAGAGAGATGGTCAGAGAGAAAGAATTTCTCAATTTTTCAAGTGGATGTAGGCTGTCACCTCTAACTAACTCACCTCTTGTATAGCACAGACCTCCAAATCCCACATAGTAATGTCTTCATGGAGTGCGAAATTCTGTTTCAGCTGCAGCGGTCCTTTCAGAATAATGTCTGACCATGATTTAAAGATTTCTGGTAATATACAACCCACACAACCCTACACATGTTGTTCCACGACTTGCCTTTCCTATTACCATTCTATGCCTTATCTTATTTTTTATATGAAATTATTTAGCATCAGTTTCCAGCTGGATATAATTCTCATTGTGTCTTTTTTGGGGGAAGGAACCACCTAGAATCCAAAATAAGTTTCTTGTACAGGCTGTGAACAAGGCACTAGTGAACAAAGCACCTTTTAACCTTCTTCAAATAAATGGAGGAAAAGAGGTATCTTTTCCATCTCGCTGCAAGCTGTGCTTCCCAGACTTATTTAGATTAATTATGTGTCTAATTTTTTTCAATTGCAGATTGGACTGGGGGGCTTTGGTGCCTGCATTTTGGTTCCACCATTTCATAGCCTCAGAACATACCTGTCAATGGCTGAGCCAGCAGTTTCACCCTATAAATATTCTGTGAAAAGGCACAAACCGTTACACATACATATTTTATAGCCATTAGGAATTGGGAACACTCAGCACTGCAGCTCCCATGCACTGAATGAAATAGGGATCGTCTTGATCAAGGAAAGAATCTCCCTGCTGTGTCAGAATTAGCTTGAAGAGCTGTGATTTCTGGAGAATGTCACTCCTTTTTATCAGAATTCTGTTAATTGTAGGGAAATGAACCTCATCAGGAATACCCTTGCTAGAATATAGTTGCACATTTCCATTTTTTTTTTCAACAGATCTAAGGAGATCTGCAGGATCTTTTTTACCTGCAAACAGCCCATAGTGTGACTTAGGCCATGTTATGTCAATATATTAGTCCAGTGAACAAATAGTTAACAGCTAAATAGTTCAATGTGCTGTCAGTGCAGGATTTCAGAAAAGTATTAAATAGTCAAGAAAAAAAGAAGGGAGATATAAGGAGTCACAAAGCCTCTTTAGTACTTTGTCTGCACCCTGCTAGTTTCTGCCCTGGCAGTCTTTCACTCACAGTTGCCTCTCTTTCCTTTACCAGTCACAGGCAATCCTGACCCAACCCAGTCCTACCTGCTGACTGAAGGACAGTGATTTGGTTTCCATTTCCAGGGCACATCCAGCAAGGAATTTCTCTTGAAAATACTAAGTCTTTTCACGTGAATCTGGAACAAAGATAGTCATGAGCTCCTGAAAGCCGCCTTTGTGGTAGTGTGTCATCTTCCTTCAACTTTCAAAGTTTCAGGTATTAAAAACCACTTTCCATGCTGCTGAGTGTTAATTGCACGATGCCCCCTTGCCTTGCCTTGCCTTGCCTTGCCTTGCCTTGCCTTGCCTTGCCTTGCCTTCCTGGTTTGTCTGAGCTGTGCTGTGGCTGCTGCCTGGGCTGGGCAGGGCTGTGAGAGCAGCAGAGCTGGTTCAAAAGGAGGGAGATGGGGTCAGTACACAGCAGTGGTACGGATTTTTGCAAAAAATAGCTGAATTGTCACTCTCTTGCTAGGAGACAAAATAGTTTAATTCTCTGTCAAACCCTGAAGTGAACCCACACTTATAGTCCAGGCGTTTATATCCTATTTAGAGTATTAAAGACTTGGAAGGAAGGAGAAGGAGAAAGGAGGGGGAGGGAAAGAAGGGGAAAGAAAAGGGCAGGTTTGTGTTTGAACCTGATCTTTGAATACAAGCCATCTGGATCTTGCAACAGCCCTGACACACCTGAAAGTACAATATTGGATAAATGGAGGAAAACTCCCTTACTACTTGTATTTAAACTTTATGGGTGTTTTATTAACATTGGGATGTTTTACAGAGTCAAAATATTAATAAAATCTTTGTACCTAGCCTCCAGAAAATTGCTGGCATGTGTCACTTCAGCTCTGTGAAAGGAGATCTGATATTTAGAAAGCAGCCTGGAATAAAAGCACATGTGCTTGTTTTGCCATAACATTGTTTAAATTTTTAATGAGAAAGTTTCCAGTATAATAAATGTAATTGCACTTAAATAAGACTGCATAGGAACAATATGGGAACAGGCGAGTTCCTCAGGATGGTTGCACCAGAGAGTCACAGTCAGGGTTACGCATCTCCACTAACTTTAGCAGGGTTGGAGCAGAGCTGGCCTCGAGGAAGCTGTAGGTTACCTACAGAGCCACTGGAGATCTCATCTACACAGGACTGAGTCACCCAAGTCCCATCATCAGCGCTCGAATGAGCCGAGATGGGCAGAATTGCTCTTTGAACAGATGCTCCCTCTACACAGATTAGCTGTGATACCAAAGAGAAATTTCATGCCTGGTGTGAAGCTCTTTCAGTCGTGGTGTTCAGCTTTGTGCTTTATTCCTAGAGGAGAAGACAGCTCCGGCTTTATTTTGCCAAATGAGCAAGAGCTTGCACAGCCAGGAGTGACAGCGTGGCACATGGAAAGGCCAGAGATGACAATTCATCTCCGCCTGTTTCCAAACTTCTCTTGCACCAATTTTCGTGGATGTCCAAAGGGAAAGATAAAAATAAGTGAGGAACTCAAGAGGGTCTTCTTCCATCAAAGCTATCACCTGTGTCTTTATTAGCAATACACTCTGCATACTTTGAGTTTCACTAATTGGCCGTACTTGTCTGAATTCCTATAGGTGGCTTCAACAAGTGCCTTAAAGATGTGTAATCATGAAAATTAAAAAGGAACTGGTTATTTCTGTGCAAATTTTGCCAGAAATTTAGCATCCTACAAATTATAATTGCAAACCTTCACTATGAATATTCATCCGTTAAAAGAAAAGGTGATGTGAATGATTTATTAGATTCTAGGCAGATTTGGAAGCAATTCTGCAGCTGGCGCAAAGGAAGAGTGAGTTTGTCTTCATGAGGCTGCAGTCGTTTACAGACTGAAATAACCCCAGCATTTTCTGTTGGTTCCTTGAGGCTTTTACAGGAAGGCATTCAGTGTTTTGGGGAACCCTAAGGTATATTTCACAGGAAATACGACATTCTTAAAAATCTCCTAATGATTACATCTGCTCAGCTTTATTTGTCTTGGCAAAGGTAGAGGTGTTTCCCACCCAGGCCCTTCACTTCACTGGTACGCACACCTTGGGTAATTTTTCCTGTACAAACAAGTTGCAAAGTGGGCAATACCGAGTCTCAAATATGCAAATTAAACAGGAAAGTCAGAAATAATTGGAATAAACCTAGTCTGGTCTGATCTAAATGCTATAGCAGCTGGAGGGTCATTTTTGGCTTTTGCAAGCCCATGAGCACCACATTAGGAACTCATCGAATCACAGAATATCCTGAATTGGACGGGGCACACAAAGATCATTGAGTCCAACTCCTGGCCCTGCACAGGACACCCCAAGAGTCACACCCTGTGCCTGAGAGCCTTGTCCAAACACTCCTTGAGCTCTGTCAGGCTTGGTGCTGTGACCACTGCCCTGGGGAGCCTGTTCCAGTGCCCAACCACCCTCTGGGTGAAAAAACTTTTCCTGATATCCAACCTAAACCTCCCCTGACACAACTTCAGGCCATTCTCTCAGGTCCTGTCACTGGTCACTAGAGAAGAGATCAGTGCCTGCCCCTCTGCTTTCCCTTGTAAGGATGTTGAAGACAATCACGAGGTCTCCCCTCGGCCTCTTGTTCCATTCCCCTGGCCATGTCCTACCATGATTAAAGAGATCCCTACAAGGTCATGTGGTGTCTCTGCAGCCAGGCATAGACATTTATTTTGATGTGCATGAAATTGTTTCTGAGGTTCCTAATCTTTCTTTGGGGGTAGGAGAGGCATCTTTCTGCCATTTTACTCTTCTACTCAATCTTCATTTTGTAGAGTATTCAACTCTGCAATCTTAGTATGTTGGAATATTAAAGTCCCATTTACATATATAGAAAAAGGCTCTTAAATGCTCTGTAATTAGATGATTCAGAGTAAGAGCCATTTCATTCGGTCTGACCCAAATCTGCTGTTTATAACTGCATACAGTCTGAGTACAGGTCAGGGTTTTCTTCTGTGCTGTAACAAACTCATCAAATTTGTGGGGAAGTCTGTTTTTATTGTTGTCAGAGAATGAAATATTGTTTTTTCCCTCTCAGTCGTCATGGAAAGGAGCTGAGAAGCAATTTTGGAGCTGACAACTTTTTACGAGGCTGATCTGGAATACTAATTCAAAACTCACATTAAACATCTGATCAAAGTGTTTTGGGTTCCATTATCATGGATTTCTTAAATAGAAGCAGATGGTATTTTACTGTGTGACAGCATTGAGATTTCCTTCCTCTCAGTTTTATCCAGAGGGAATACTATTCATGTGAATTCTTATGTAATTCTTAAAACCAAAAAGCCCAAATATATAAAAAGCCAGCATGATACATGGAACTCTTCCTAATGAGGTAAATTCTCCACCTCTATATCACTCTTTATTGCACTTTCCAAAACAGAACTTGGAAGTCCCAGACCTCCGTGATTAAAACTTAAGCATGTAAACAGGTTTTGTGTGATTTATATCTTTTTGTTCAGCAATGTTCCCCTGGCAATAAAATTTGAACAGGAAATGATGATGGTCCTTAAGCATCTCTGTTGACATGGATTAGCTAGGAAGCAAATCCCAGGTATCAGGGTCACTCTGTAGTCCTTTCTCTTATAATTGTAATAATAACCCGAAATAACATATAATCTGAAATCTCCCGTGAAAACGGTGGTGGGGCTCCACCCAAATTTTAAGCTCTGCCCATGTAATGAGCTGGCTGTGAAGGGGCCTCAGATCAATGTTTCTGTATTTTCCTCCTGAAAAACAGTCATTTATCAAACAAACACAAGTGGGACATTGTTCCCTCTCCAGGAGCTTTGCTTCTGCTTTATCTATTTATTCCTTGCCCCAGAATTAAAACTCATTTACTCTGTAAATCTGCAGGTTTGACTCGACTCTATTTGATGAAAAAATGTCATTATTAGGCTCCAAGTTTACAGTAAAGACTAAGAGAGCAGTTTATGCTATTTTCTGTCCCAACTGCTCTCTGAGGCAATCCAGGGCAGTTCTGCATTACAGCAGATCTGAGAGGTGATTCTCCTAATGACGTGATTAAAAGCAGATCTTCTTTGGGTGGCAAAAGTGGATTTTCAGGGGATGATTTTATGAATCAAGCGGGCACAACTGGTTCTGTAAGCCAGAATTTGTCCTGTCTGGTCTAAACCAAAAAGAAAACCGAATATACATCTATTTCTTTGCAGTATGGGATAATAAGGACGTCAGGAGTGTCAGACTATTACCATGACTGATGTAAAGTGAATCCTGGCTCTTGGCACTATGAATTTTGCATAGAGGTTAAGAAAGATAATGACCTTCATAAAAGCAGCTCCCAGAATTGCTGCACGAGGCTGCGAGTTTCAGTGCCTGGAATGTGGATGAGGTATCCCCTGCCCTGGAGATTGCTTCCAGACCCGTGTTTCTAAGATTAGGAAGGGCTCTGCTTTCAGTTATCCTGCATAATGGTATCATGCCAATGAGGGCATGCTAGTTTGATATAAATTGCACATGATAACTTTGCATTTTGGCACCAAAAAAAATAGACCCTTTTTCCTGCCCAAAAATCAAAGCACTGTGAAACTTGTAAAGCGCTTAAAATTCAGTTTCCTTGTGGAGACAACTGCGGGGTTTTACAGTTTTTGAGAATAAGGAATTCCAAACAGGGCAGTTCAGCTTCACCAACTGTGAATCATGAATCCCTGCTGTTACTTGTGGACCCTAGTGTGGAGAAATATCCTCATGTTTGGATACAATCTTGGTGAAAACAACAGACTTGATACAGGCTGGAATCATTTAAATGCCTTGTAGGAGCTCTGTAGGGTCACTTTTAATCCTTATTGGAACAAGTAGAAATATTCTCAGCAATGTCAGTGATTTTTAGTTATTCTCTGAAGGCAGCTAGTTTGGGATGCGCCTGAGCAAAGGTGTGTCTCCAGCACGGATACCTGCATTTCAACAAGTTCCTAGGACTATCCTAGCCAGAAAGAAATAGGTGTCTGTTGGACGTCATTCATCCTGTTTTAGTACAGATGTCTGAAATAAGCCATGTGAATCCAAATGTGCAGCAGATGGCTCTGAAATGTTTGATACTCCAACAGCTCCACCTTAAAAATCAGAGAGAGCTTTAGGCTATTTTTATCAAATCAGTATAACAGGACAAAATCCTTCAATAATTCAATAGATAACAATCATCCCTCAATCTTTTTCAATCAAAACTGCAGTTGGTACAAAACACACTTATTAGCTCACTTACTAAATATGTGCTATAAACTCAATGCTGCAATTGTATGGAGACCCCACGACCTCTCCCCACACAGTCTTGTTGGATAATACAGCAGCTTTGGTTGATGTTTGCAAGTGAGAGTCCCTTCTCCATAAACTCAGTTGTCAGCTTTGGGAATTCCTGACACCACTTCAGGATGTCTGGCACAGCAGGCTGACTTTGATTTAATGTTGCTCTTCCTTGGCTGTCACTCTGCCAAGAACTTTTTAAATCTCTGAAATGAGTAAGAAAGCTTTAAGGTAAGAGTAAAATGAGCATCACTTAATAAAATGCAAAATATTAAATGAGTTATTAGTTTTAAAGTGACATATCAAAAGATAAATGATGATATACCTTACAGTTTCCTCTGTGCTAGCAATGGGATGTCTGAAAACTGTGAGGTGAACATATTACAGATGGAGAAGGTCCTGGTCAGCTGGCATGAGCCAGGCTTACAGTCCATCAGCACAAAACCCGGAGCATGCTGGGTGACAAAAAGTGGAATCAGACTTCACAATGGCTGTGCTACTTTTAAACCTTCAGGATTTGAACGATTCTTGACCCCGTGTGTTTCCATTGCCTCCAGAAAACTTGATTTTGGTTGATATTTTATTCATGAAATCCCATTTGCTTGTGTTTGCTGGAGACACACAAGGGGGTACCCACGGAAAGCAGCTTTTTGGGTTCTCATGTAGGTGCCCACGTAGAGAGGTCAGCTGCAACTGGAACAGGATGAAGCACCCAGTTCATCTTACACAAGTGCCCACAAAATGTCTAAATTTTGCCTCACTCTCAGGGACACAGGCATGTTGTTCGTTCTCCCTTTCTTCTAAATTTTGAGTGTTTTCCAGTGATTTTCTGGGGAAAGAAAAGGGAAAGTACTTGGCTGTATAAGCTACCTGCATTGACTAGACAGGGAAGTGTTGTACTTGGAAAGAAATTGCAGTTTACTCATTTGATATTTTCGACATAGGACTTCTTTGTGGTTTGGCTTCACAAGTTTTTCTCTTCTGTGTTTGCTTTGTGTTCAGCAAATTAAAGAGCTGTTTACCATCGGCCTCAGGCATCCATGGATTACCAATAGGGCAGCAGCCTGCACATCCAGCTGGGCAGTGCATTGCTGTGTCTGTGCCTGGGGAGTGACGTCTGCCTCTGTCCAGCTGCGTGTGACACAGCAAGGGGAGGGCTGAGTCACCTCTGTTATCCCTGCTGCCTGCAGCATCTTTGCCTGTCGGGTCATCTGGTGCATTTGGGCGTCATCTGGGTGTCCTCTGTTTGGCCACTTCAGTCACCAGAGAGATATATATAGGTATTATGTTAGATATTAGATATATGTATGTTAATTAAATAAGAATATAAAATAAATAAATATATATATATCTATATCTAAACATATGGCTATATTTAATTAACTCTGAAGTTTGGCAGAAATATGCCTGGAAAAAAGAATATTCAGTCTGCAGGATTTGTCTCTGAGAGAAGTGAGTTGTTCAGCTGCAGCAAAACCACCCAGTTGTTATGATGGGTGGGCTGAGTACAACCTCTCATCAGCCCTTTGGAAAGGCCTGTAATTTCATTACTCTGATAAATATCAAGGGTCATTTTAAGTCTTAAAACATAGATTGCTTTGACAAAGCTTTTAACCTCAGGCTGACATTCTACCTTACCTCCATGGTAAAGCACATTTTTAGAGATTAATTCAAACACACTATTCACTTTGCAAAGTTAATTTCAAATTCACTCCCTCTGATCTCTTGCAGGTCTGTGGGTTTCTAATGACATTAGTGTTTGTATTTTTTACAGCCAGAGGTACTGAAGATTCACCTTGCCCTCACCTTCACTATTTCTCAGTAATATCTAGGGATGAGTTAATACATAGTTTCACAAGGTGTTTAAACAAATCTTTCCATCCCTCAGCAGAGGAAGAGATCTATCATCCTTTGGGTCTGGGATGGGCTGTTTTGGTCCCATCCTGGATGCCTGGCTAACACCCCCTCTAATAATTGTGCCAGGACCAGGCTCCTTATGGATCATCTCTACTTCTTCTTGGGCAGGTCCAGGCTGCAGTGAGCATCCATGTGCCAAGGACATGCACATAAATGCTCCAGCATGAGCGTCCATGGTCCTATAGAAGATTGGATCAAGGAGTCTTGGATTCCACTTGCCAGATACTGCACTTTTTTGGCCATAATCAGCTGGCAGACACACCCCTCCTGTCCTGCTGTAAGTCCTTTTCATCCAAACATCTCAAAGGCTGATTAAATACTAATTTACAGAGAAAGACATTGAAATAAAGAAATACAAAGTGGCTTCCCTGAGTCAACAGAAGCCACAGTAAGCCTTTAACTAAGGTGTAAGTTTTGAGGTGATGTTCTTCAAAAGAATAAATTTTACCTGGCGTGAGTCACTGGCAGTGATACGAATGGAAAACATGTCCCTGGAGCTCTTGTTTTACCACCACACTCAGCTCTCTCTCAGGGACTCACCCCTGCTGTGCTGTTCTACGTCTTCATAAGCAGTGGGGTTGGCACATGAGTGGAATCTCTGTTCAGAAAGCTGGGTTTAAGATGAACCAGAGTGCCTCACGGACTTGTAATTCAAAATATTTTCTTTCAGGTAGGTTTGTAGGGAAAGGGGGCACTGTTGAAAAGATGTTGGAGAAAATGGAATTACTTACTACCTTTGGGTAAGGTAGTAAGTTAAGCAGTGGTTTTAAAGAGGGGGGAGGAATTCAGACACCAATATAATCCTAGAGAGGAAAGCAAATTCATGAGAGATCAATTAATAAAGCATAAAAACTACATTTACAAGTATTCTACTTAGCTTAGTACCACTTTAGCACTAGCATGTTAATGCAGGGAGCTATTTATAGTGCAATAAATCACCTCACCCCTTAAATTGCAAATTTACCTTTGTGGATTTTGAAGGCTGCCGTGTGTTACCAAATTTAAAGGTGCTGACAGAGCAATCAGTATTTTTGTGGAGCAAATCAAACTGAGACTTTGTGTCAAAACAACGTCATCCTGAGGGAGCTGGAGAAGCAAACGTGCAGAGAAAGGTATATTCCCTGTTCAAATACTGCCATATTCCTTGTGAGGGAAACAGGTTATACTCCTAAAGATGCTGAAACACTCTTTACAGGACTTGGAGCACCTGCTTTAAGAGACAATTCACCCTTAAACCACACAGGGAGCAACCAAGGCTGACTCTGAGGCATCTCCTGGAGGTGGGGACAGGGCTGATGTGAAATGCACAGGTCTGCTCCCTCCTCCTGCAGAAAACCATGCAAAGCCCAGCAGTCCTCCAGATCTCTGCATCCTTTTCCCCAGACAAGTGGTCCTCCCTCTCAGCAAGGGGTAAAAGCCCCTAGGATGGGGGGTGCTGCTCTTCTGATGGGTTTGGCCCCAAACGTCCCTCTTTTTCCATGAAGATCAATAGAGTGAGCTGGGTCTAATGAATGAAAATGTGTGGGAGTTTTAGGAGAGGGAGGCTGTAAACTCAGAAAGACAGGCAAAGAGTTTACTCAATGTTTATTTTTGAGCATGCAGGCATCTGACTGCGGCACCTGAGTGGCTGCAGAAATTGTTTTCAGAAATTAACCATAATCGAGCCTGATGCGCTGGGTAAATGCGCCGTGACTCATCCAGGGCTGAACTACAGAGAGCCTGCATGGTGACTGTCACTGCGTTGGGATAAAATAACTTCTCAAACAGATGATGCATGTGACAGTTGGATGTACTCATCTAATTGCAATAAGCGGCAGAGAGAAGAGGAGCTTGTTACGAAGGTTTTGCATTAGCACACACGTTTGAGGGTATTTATTGCTTCCAGGAATGCTGAGGATGGAGGCAAAAGGCTCCCAGGTGCCAAGAAAGCTGCTAAGAGCACTGAGCGTTTTAAGCTTTGCCTGCCATAGCTGCAAAATCATCTAACAGCACATGCCCTGTGCTTTGCCTTACATCCATCCCTACCCACAGGAGCAGCCTGATCTAGTGGGCGACATCCCTGCCCATGGCAAGGAACAGGAACTGGGTGATCTTTCCAACCCAAACCTGTTCTGTGATTAGGAGTCAAGTGAATGTTGCGTGTTGCTCCTTCCGCCTCCTTACAGCTGAAGCCCCACAAATGGAGATGGGACTCTGCACTGACTTGTAGGTCAGCCTGTCAGGGTAGATCAGGCTGCCTGGCCACAGCTTCACCTTGAAGTCACCTTGAAAAGTCGTATTTCAGTCACGTGCTTGCGTAGGGCCAGCGCAATTTCACACCCACGGTACGCGAGATCACAGTCTTCTCACATGATGAATTACACCTCTGGCTTCTACTAAAATGACTCTGTTACAATTTCTGACATTTAGTTGGGTGCTTTTTATTTGGAAAAAACTGGGTTTTGAAAGTTTACAAAGGCTCTCCTGGGAGCAGAAAATCAATATTGTTGTTAATACTGAGTTGCAGTCACTTGCTGCCATTGCATGCGTCAGTGCTATCGGCAGTGTCAGCTCAATTCACTTTTGCTACCAACCACAGCAATAATAAGGTGATAAAATATGTCCTATCTACAAAAATTCCTGTTTATCAACCAGGTGGGACTTTCAAAGCATTTTAATGTTGGCTCAGGATGGCTCCCATCGATGTCCCTTGGAGTGCCTGGTATTGTTTTCTTTGAAGCTTTTGAAGAGTGAGGAGATATTGTCATTGATTCAGGGGAAGCAGAAAGACCTTTGAGAGACCATTGAAAATGCAGCGTTTTAATCGCAAAACTTCCATCAAGATCAGGCAGGTCAATAGAAAATATGAGCCCTGTTTCCTTCCAGAGGACAGTATCATAAAATCATAAAATGGTTTGGGTTTGAAGGGACCTTTAAAGGTCATCTGGTCGAACTGTGTGAATGCCTTGTGACATTTTGATTTTTATTTTCTGAGAAAAGCAAGATGTTTCTGATAGGGTAGGTGGGAGAGGGAGTTCTCCTCACCACACTGTGGGACAGTGGCTCCTGACACTTTGGTGATGGCACAAGGGGCAAATGGTGACTGGAGAAGCTGGGCAACGTAGGGACTCCTTGGTCAGAAATACAGCACTGTGTGGAGGCTGCTCTGCCTTCTGCTCTTTCCTAGAGCCACGAGTGCATCTGTAGAGCCCTTGCCAGCCTAGAGTGGACGTGATCAGCCTCAATATACCTGGCATCACTATTGAAATGAATACAAGGTTACACCAAATAACTGTTCTCTGCTGCAGAAAGCAATTTGGTCCACGCCATTCCTCCTAACTTAGTTCCCACACCAAATCGACACGGGCAGATCGTATGGATTTTAGCTTTCTAATAGTTTACACTACATTACTTTTCAGATTGCTCACCCAGCCCCCCCATATGGCATGTCCTCTTTGGACATAACCATGTCACCATGGGTCTCTGAGAGTCCTCTAACGAGGCTCGATTTTGCACACAAAGTCAAGAAAATCATCATTACTCGAAACCCTCTTGCTACCCGATAGCAGATAAACAGGTCTGCTGGGAAAAGATGCCTGTGGATGAATGGCTAAGAAACTCTAATAGCAGCAATAAAAGGCTTTGGATGCTGATCCTGATGCCTGTCCCCAGTTGTCTTGGAAATATTTACCCTTGCTATTCCTTCCTACTCAAAACAAACATGCTAACTGATTTTAATGCGGTGATCATCTCTTTTTATTCTATATAAGGTAGGGAGGAGAATCAGATGGTCTATACATTATAAAGCTGAAAATTAATATTTTCCCCTTAGTTTAGAAAGCAAAGAGAGAGCTGTCAAATCATGTGGCTGTCTCAAAAGCAGAGAAATTCCTCTCTTACAGCTGAATTTCTTGTGATTCAGATTCAAGCAAGGCAGATTATGTCTCTAACCTCTCTTCTCCAGGCCTGTGGACAGAAATGGTGCAGAAGTGCTTTGGGTGTTTGATGTCTAACCTGTGCACAGCTAATATTAAAGTGTATGTATTCAAGGAGCTGTTCTAGTGCCAAGCCAGGAGTAAGATTTACAGGAAAATTCAACTAAAGTCACAGTGAGAGAAAGGATGAACAAAGAAATCACAAATGGAAAGCTCCAAGAGGTTTAAAGTGGATCCAAAAGATGAAGTTTGCTAGAAAAGCAAAATACAGGCACTCTAAACATCTCTAGGGAGAAGAGGCAAAAATACAGCATTGAGGAGCAAAGGAGGGAAAGGGATAAATGCTGAATGTTACATCTAGGAGTGAGAATTATGAAAAGGCAGTAAAGCTGATCCTGGCTTTTCTCTATCCAGAAAGCCTTGTTTCCTTGTTTTTCAGGTTTGGGTTTACATCAGGAGGCTTCAGCTACATGACAAAGCTTCACCATTGCATCACACAGCCCAGCAATCCCTGTGCCAGGTCCCTTTCCCTGCGCTGTGCTCCGGTTTGGATGCACGTGGGGCTGAGTGTGGAGTATAAGCCAGTCAGACTTGTACCACTTAACACACACCAAAAGCTGGAGGGCGTGAACCTTGTTTAAAGAGGACACTCACTAGACAGCAGAAAATGATCTAGGGTGGGCTTCATGTCACTATGTGTAGGTGTCTATATCAGAACTACCTGTGCAGTTAATGGAGAGAAAAGACATTCAACTCCTCCTAAAATAGACGATTAAAACAATTGCTTATGAAGGCTACCTTCACTTTCAGCTCTGGATGCTTTCAGGTACCATTCAGTAAAAGGTTTCTGATGTGTTTATAACTTGGGGAGAGTGAATAGTATTCCCAAAGCCCTACAAGCTGTGGGTGACAAAGTTAAGTGAGGCGAATCCCACCATTGGGTTCTTCCATGGGCTACAGGAGAACCCGAGAGAGATCTCACTGCAAATGCTACCCATTTTTTTATAGTGACTGCTTAGCCATCACATCAGCTTTCTCAGCAGGGTTCTCCAGATTATTCTAGGACGGAGTCACGATGGTCCATGAATGACTTGAAAGTAAAAGTGATGTCTAAGTAGGTCAGAGCTGAACCAGAGGCCTGGGTATAAACATTCTTTTAGTATTGCTATGTATCTTGAATTTCCAAAGAGCTTGAAGAGTTTGGAAGTCCAAAAGTAAGAACATTTGTAGGAGCAAGCACGTATTTTAAAGCTTTCTTAAACTGCACTCAGTAAAGCACCAGGATGACATGATGTCTTGAAAGAGCGTTAATTTTTGTCTCAGATAAAGTATTCCCTCAGGGAAAGCACACAGATGACCAGGTTATATGGGCAAATATATAGAAAAAGAAGTCTGAGCAGGACACGCTGTGGTAGAGCTCACAGATGGGACGCCTTAGCAAGATAAAAGAATGTTACCTTTTGTGGGAAAACAGTTACTCTTGTGGAGCAATCACAAAATTTAACCATATGGATAGTCAACAAGGTTAGAAAATGAGTTTCAACAACGAAACTCTATGAAATTGCTTTATGCTGATGAGCTTTTCCAAAAGTGAAATGTGAGTGCAGGCAAGGTTTTTAAGGCGATTTCACCAGAAACAGGCAGAGCAGAAAAGGGTTAATAGCTTCATTTACTGTGTGATGTATTCCCACGCAAGCCACTGTCAGCCTACAGACCTGACTAATCTCAAGTGTAGTTACTAATTGCTGTCATCCAAACAGTAGCTGGCAGCCATTTAATTTTCCCTTTCACTTGGTGTCATTAACATTAGTGACATATGGCTCCTTCCCTGCCCCAGCTCCGTGGCTACCGGGGAAACCTATGGCTTGAGCTTTGCAAACATCAAAGTCCATGATTAACTTTCAGCATCTTGCTGGTGTCAGGAAGAATTGTTTACAGAGCTGGATCCTAAATGCCTGAAAGCTGTTGGTTTTTTCTGGGCACAACTTAGAACAGCAGTCTAAAGGTACACTTTTACGTCTTTAACTTATACCAGGCTGATGCACGATAAAATTCAGGCAATAGGGGAGATGCAGCTTGAAACACATTACAGTATAAATTATTACTTACTACTTTGCTTTTCTCCTTTCTTTTTCTTTTATACTTTACTGTAGTTGAGCTGGGCAATTGTTTATAAGTGAGACTGCATAAATCTTCTGAATTACTTTTGTATCTTCTCGCTTGACTCAAAATATTAGGTCAAGATTTCAGATACAGATCTCAAAACTCTGTTTCACTCCCAGCTATCTGTTCTTACTAGATTTAAAACTCCTTTATCTCTGCTGCCTTATATAGGTGCTACTTTTTTTTTTGTATTAAAGTTACACAATATGTCTCAAATCCCACACTGCTTTCCTCTATCTCATTTGTTCATGTCTATCTAAGCTCATTAATTTTTTAAACAGTATACTTTTTATTTTCTGCTGGCCACACACTTATTATGCACTGCAGAATTTTTGCCATCCTGCTTTCAGGTAAGATTTGCAGGATTTAAAATCCCAGGCATTTCAGATCCTGTTCAAATAGCACAGCAACCAAAGTGATCATACTTCTTTTAAAGATCGAGTAATTTCTGGACCTCGTGTCATTTGGAAACATAAAGTAAGACAAAAAAAATTATCTCAGATCTTAGTGATTTGTCTTTCTAGGAAGACAGCAAGTTCCACAGAGGACAGCAAAAAGCTTTGGTAACATACGGTGAGTCCTGAAGAAGAGTATGTAGCCTTTTATTTGTAAATTGACTTCTCCCTGCTCTGAGTTTTAAGGTTAAATAATTTAGTGATGCAAAAGGGTGACAGAGCAGCTGACAAGGCACACTCTGGTACTCCCTTTCCTCACCCATCCCTGTGCTATATGGAAGTTCTGCTCACCTGAACTGACTTCTGCCGGCCCTGTTGCCTCCTGGAGGGTCCCTGGGAGTCAGCAGCAGTAATCCTCCCACTGCAGAGAGCAATTCTGCCAGCAGCCCCCAGACCTGCTTCCCACTCTGAATTCTTATTCAAGGTCAGCACCTGCAGCAAGAAGTGCACTTTTCTGCAAGTTGACCTTGTACCCCTTTTCCTTGCATGAAAGATGTGCTGAATCCAACCAATACATTTTTTCCCATCTATTTTCAGAGTGAGTCCCTTGCTGTATGCCTGGGAGTGCCTGCAGCTTTGTGTGTTTTATTTTACCAAATGTGAAGAGAAACGCTGCTCCAGCTGAAATCAGTGCTCCTCAGACACTGGATTTTATCCTGTGGTTAAGGTGAGCCACGAATCCTTGGGACCAACCTTGTGACCTACCCAGTGCAGAAGCACAAAACATAAAGCAGCAGCATGGTTTCTACCCTGTTCCCCACTTTTTCTGGAAAGACAACTTGATTTTTTCATGTAACTGATTACACAAGGTGCTTTGTTTGGCCCCCTGGTGAGCGATGGGGCCGTCGATGGAAGCACCATAACCCACTTTCCTTCCTCCAGCTGGAGCTAAAATCAGAGCAAGGCTCTGTACAAGAACAAAGGGAAATTGCAAACTTGTCTCTGTTAGCAGAGCATCACAGAGCTCCCTTCCTGACTGCTCCAGCAAGGGTCTCAAATGACATAAAATGAGCAGAATGAACCATTTTTATATTAGCATACAGTCACAGCAACGACACCAACCAGGATGGACAGAGGGCTTGCACGATGCAAAGATCCGACTCTGCCCTTATACCCCGCATCTCTTTTCATGAGGTGAATAAAAGCTGAGTCAAACCTGAATCACGGTGAGCAGGAACTGCAGTAAAATTAAAAAAAAAAAAAGTCACTCCATTGAACTGAAAGAAAAGAAAAAAAGAAAGGGCTATGTATTGGAGTCTGAAAAGGTGGATCAATAGGGACAGGAACATCTTGTGCTAGCCACGAGAAGCCCTGTGCTGGGGTTTGCTAGTTAGATAAGAGGAGGTAGAAAGGAAGACCCAGGAGGGAGCAGGAAAGTGAGCAAGGTTGGTAGAGATGCCAGGGAGGCAGAGGACAGTCAGTGCCTGAGGCAGTCACACACTTCATTAGGAATGAGTAGTTGGACATTGCTGGGGAACAGGAGACAAAATTCCGACTGAAAGGCAACCACCGAGGGAGAAATGTGCATAATTCTGGGGATAAGAATTATTTGGGTCAGGCCACGAACAAGCTGCTCTCCCATCTCATGGAGCAGGTCGCTGCCGTGTTCTGGCCAGGAGCTGAGAGGTCCAGCGCACATCCTGCCTGGTGGGATCCCGCCTTGAGGGGGGACATCCTTGGCGTCCGAGGAGCGTCCGAGGAGCGGTGAGGAGGAGCGCGGAACGCAAAGGTGGCGTCCCGCGCCGCCTGGCGCTGCCATGGACAGGGATGGTGCGGGGGTGACAGGAATCACGCGGGAGACGGCAGGGATGCAGGCCAGCATCCCACGGCAGGGCTGGGGAAGGGGGGATTCCATCCCACAGCGCCGCTCCCATCCCGGAGCCTATCGGGGCGAGACGTTCCGGGCGGGGGGTGCTGCCGGGCTCCCCAGCAGGGCCCGGGCTGCCGGCGGTGCCTGCGGGTTTCGCCCCCCGCTACCGCCCCCGCCGCGGAGGTTTCGGGGCTGGTGAGATGCAGCCGGAGGATGCTCCGCGCTCCCTTCACCACGCCGGGGCTGGACC
>VZTA01004128.1:126700-179186 GCA_013398855.1 Mohoua ochrocephala
AGGGGGTGTTGCTGGTTGTTGCTGGCTCCCCCAGAGCTGTCCGTGGGATGATAGAGGGGTCAGACCCACGGGGAGGACCCTCCGCCGCGGTGCGGGTGGAGGCTCTGGGGCGGCCGAGCCCCCCCGCAGCACGGGTAGAGCGGCTCCCTTGGCCGTCGGTCGCGAACCGAACTCCCCACTCCCCGTGCCCGTGGTGATCCCTGCTCCCTTCGGTGCATGGAAATAGTAGAGTCCCCGTCCAAACGAAGGGGGCTCGGCCGGCCTCGCTGTTTTTCGAAATATTGTGTTAAATCGACGCAAAGGTGGAGAGTAAGGGAGGGGTGGTGTGTCAAGCTGTCCCGCCCTCCCGGTGTCAGCTCGGTGTGTCCGGCGCTGAGCCGTGAGTGTGACAGGGAGAGAGAAACTTTCTGGCTCTCTGCTGCTGTAAGAACCCGAACCTGGAGGGACTCGGTGTGTTCGGAGCAGGGACGCTCCGCACGGCTGTGCGGGATGCGGGGCTGAGGCGGCCGGACAGGGATGCGCAGCCCCGGCTGGCCCCTGAGTTTTTCCGGGGAAGGGACCTGGGCTTCATGAAGCTCTTTTCCAGGGTTTCCAGCCTCACTCCTACATGCAGGGAAATCTTCTCTGCTGCTCTTAAAGAGCAAGTGGGTTTTTCCTGTATTTTAAACCAGCAATAGAGGTGAGGAGGCTGGGTACCACCTTCCCAAGCAGGTCTAGGTGGCCGGGGCTCTGCTGGCAAGCAGAAACCTGTAAGTGGGTTAACAGCGGTCTGTCCCCTTCCTTCTAACCCCCTCCTATCCGAAGATGCTCTGGGACCAGAGCTTCCCCACTTCACATCCTGCTGTTGCACCGTTTAGCAAGAACTAATTTGTACATTCTCAGAGTGGGTTGGGAGTGGGTGACTGCAGCCAGGTGGGAGCACTCGTCTGGCAAAAGGTCCTGATCCATGCTTGGAGGCTATTGCAGTGTGGGACGTCCTCGGCTGGGGGTGCAGAAGACCATGTCTCCTTCCTGTGGTGAAAGAGGGCATTTCTGACCCGGGGAATATTCCCTCTTTGCCTATGAAATTTACTTGTCTTCCAAGTAGCAGAGCTCAGTGCTAGTCTAGCATGGGAAATCTTGCAGTAGGGAGAAGTGATGTCTGGCAAACCAATGTCTGTTTCGGGCATGTTTCTCCTAAATGTCGATCGTTCTCAGGGCGTATTTTTCCTAAATGTTAGTCATTCTCAGAGAGAGGGATTTATGCAGCCACCTGCTTTAAATTACCTATCTCCCTTTTCAGCTAGTGAAGGGAAACAGGTACTTTTAGCGGTGTTCTCATCCTGAAGTCTTCACTTCAAAAAAATGAACCTCTGCAGATGGTTAAAGGTGAGAGCCGAACCAGTGCAGTGGTACCAGAAGTGTGGAGCTGGTATTTTGAGTATCTTATGTTGGGCTTTATGTGTGCAAATTCCCTCCAGAGCCCCGCTCCCGTACCCCTTTGGATCTGGACCTCTATGCTTTTGCTTTTTTTTCAGAGAGGCTAACAACATTGTTTTACTTGACTTGAATACTCTTAACACAGAGACAGCCCTCACTCACATGGTTAAAAAGCTGTGTGTTACTTGTGCTGGGATGTGTGCAGCCATGAAAGTGTGTGCCACAGGAAATGTCATTTACAAACATGTCTGGATGGAGACAGAGGGAAAGAAAAAAGGAGCTTTCAAAGAACCAGGATAGCAGATGAACTGCTTTACAAAAGGGAAGAACAGAAGTTAATAGTTTTGTCTCAAAACTTTGCCATTTGCCCCAGGTCAGCCCAATTTGAGTGACCTGGGTGTATTGCCATTAAAATCACATCAGCTCCCGATGAGATTGACTCTGGTTTGGGCAGACTCAGACAGGGATGAAGTTGTGCCATAAGAAAGCACAGCCTGTCAGAGGGTATTGCAGTCATTTAAAGACTTGGTAAACATCCTTTGTTTTATACCAAAAAGGTCTGAGAAGCACAAGGCTTAATGTACTGGCAGGTAGCTCATTTTCAATCCATAGGAGATCTTTCCTTAGCAGCGCTTTCCCCGCTCCTTCCTTGACAACTTGTTTTTCTGTTCCCTCACTGACAAGAAATACAGATATCTGCCGGTTTGTGAGATTTCTGTGCTGGCACAGCATTTGGAGCAGTGGGATCTCTGGCTGTGCCTGAGGCTCCTTGGTGCTCTGATTGCATAGATAGTAAAATAATAATGTACAGCAATGTCACTTTCCAGAAACCTTTTTGTCATTGACTTCGTTCATCAGGGACTGTGGTAGTTCAGCACACTGGATTTAGGAGGCGTGTGTTTGTGCTGCAAACCAAAGGTACAAGCAGCTTGAATGAATGTTCCTGTGAGTTTTTGGGGTAAATTGATACAGCCATAAGCTTCTGGCACGACAGTGTTCACTCCAGGCTGTGATGGTCATTCACATTTGTGATCTCTCCCTGAGCTCTCCAATGCCAGCAGCAAATTTAAAGGTGGTTTGTGCATCTCCAAGAGATGGAGGCATGCTCAGCTTGGATGGCTGGGGTACCCCTGGGGTACAGAACCTGGGGAGACCCAGGTACCCTGTGCCTCTGGTGACTTGGCAACTCAAATTAGGGCAGTGGTAGAAGAACAAGTGCTTGGTGAATTCTTTCTGCTATGCCAATGATGATCAGGGTACTCGTGCAAATGTTTCATGTGTTGCATAAATTCTGACTTTGAGTGGAATTGATGACACCCGTGCTTTTCACTGCCATTAAATACACATTAAGCTGTTATGTTGGAAATAATGAGATATTTATGCCAGTCCCCCTGCTGCTGCAGGGACAATGGTTGTTACATCTTATGTTCCAGTGTTCGGTGCTTTTTCTAAACTTTTCAACTGAATGGGTCTTCTTCAGCTTCCCCTTAGAGATTCACCCAAATCTGAGCAGATTTTGCCTTGAGGACTTTTGATACTCAGCCCAAATGGGTCTTTTCTTAATTTCATCTTTCCTTTCCCTGTGTTGAATAATAATAAAAAAACCTAAACTCACTGAGTGACTCTTCTCTTAATTCTCATTCAGCCAAATTGCTTTCAAAGAGAGATACAGAGTATCCTGCTGGCAAAGATGTTTTCTTTCATACTCCTTCCTGTTCGACTCTCAGTTACTTTGCAGATTGAGAGCAAACACATGCCTTTGACATTGATAATAAATGTGATTCTGATACATTGCATGGTTTACCTGCTGTTTCAGTAGACAGGTAAATTAGAGGGTAATGCTAAATGCTTTCTTTAAGGGAATGCATTTTCGCACTAGTCTGCTAGAATGCTTGTGGAAAAGACAAAACCAAGATAAGAAACGTTCTTGGAAAATGGAAGAGTCTTTTATAAAATCACTTGCAAGGCAAAGGCAAAAGAAGTGTTAAGAATAAAGGGGAAGCGTGACCTTGAACTTTGGTCAAGTATGGTGGATTTGGTGTGTTGAAATAGCGTCCGTTTTCATGACGAGAAAAGGTTAAAAAATTGAGTATGTCTAAGCTAAGTGTGAAGTATTTTAAGTATATTAAAATGTTAAATCAGGATACTAGGTACTGAGCTAAGCAGCCTGGGAAGCAAGGTGAAATTCTGTCTTTCCGTGTAAAGGATGGAGAGGAGATGTGTCAGTCTTGGAAAGGTGTTACATAAGCCAGCACGCCTGTCACCAAGTACACATGGCAGGAGTAACAGGGATGTCTGCTGGCAGGAATCTGAATATCTGAAACACTCTTGTGTTGTAAGTGAGCTGTACCTGCTTGGGAAGAGGTTTGGAGTCATTGCAGAAGGCTCTGTAGAGGCAGCCCATGCGCTGAAGGTGAAACAATTTGGGTGGGTGATTAAAAGAGAAAAGAATAAAACCTGTCAGAGTGGTTTTGTGCCCTATCATTAGTACTCAGGAGCCGTGAACGCTGTGTTTGTTCTACAGCTGGTTAATGAGCCCACAGTGATCACAGCAGAGGGTGGGGCTGCCTAGGTAAGGAGGGAGTAACTTGACAGAGGAAGAGAAAGAAGAACATGCGTTAATGCGTGGGGTAGAGAAAAGTAATGAGATGCAAATCTATAGGATAAGGTAGAAATAAAAAGGATTTTTGTGCATTTGAAAGGCTAAATGTTTTTACTGTTAAAAGCTAATACTTTTTTCTTTTTTTTTAATGTAACCGCTTACAACCTCTGGGACCATTTGATCTCTGAGATTCATTTAGTCTCTGTTGGCCTTAAAATCTCTGAAGGGATTAGCTCATTTAGGAAGGAATTCTCCTTCTTAGTTGGTTTCCTTGCTGTCCCTTATTGATACCCTTGTCCCTTTCTCTGAAGCATCTGCATTTGCTATTTTGGCAACAGAGCAGGTGGTATCGACACCAGCTGCTGGGATGACCCAATGTTATATTCTCTAATTTCTAGCCACCTTGAAAGATATTAGACACTTAATCCATGAACAATTCATAGTCAGCAGAAGAGGCTGTGGAAAGATTCCTACACAGACCATTTTATTTCTTTCACCTCTTGCTACACAGAGTTGTGTCTTTGTGGGGGAAAGAGAAATGTACAGCTTCCATTTTCCATGGTGATGAAGGGTCATAAAGGTGAGGAAAGAGGAGCAAAAAACAGGCAACAGAACTGCTGACAATAAAGTCGATGGAGTGGAAACACGTGCACAAAAGGTGAGGAGACAGATGCTAGAACACAGGTAGCACAGCAGAAATCACATGAGCAGACCGAGGTGGGGGGAGCACAGGAGAGACTGGCGAGGTGTCAGAAATGAAAACCTGAGAAGGAAGACAGATACTGGCATAAAAACTGGGTAGTGAGCCATGGTTATAATGATTCAAGAATAGGAGAATTAGTCATAGTGGAAGGTGCTGTAACAGACCATAAACTCAAAAGAGTAGTAGCCATTAAACCAACACAAGATTGCATTTCCCCCATCATCAAACATCCCTGGATCATTCCAGGGTGAGATTTATCATTTATAAAGAAGGCCATGATTTTATTTTCTCTTTTTCTTCATAGGTTGAGGTTGAGTGAGAATGGGAGCTGTTCTGGGGTTCCTGACACATCCATGCATTATGGAGTCAGGACTACCAGCCAGCCAGGGGCCAGGATGGGTTTTTGCAGGGATTTGGGCTGTCAGCTGCCTCCTCCAGGCCACATTTTCCGCCAGGTGTTGGTTGGGAAAGCTTTGGCAGTACTGCGTGTTGCTTTGTTCCAGATGATGACCTGGGTCAGAAATGCTGGAATCCCTTGAAGGGAACCTTTTCCGCGAGCCTGACCCTGTGCTCAGCGAAGGTGTTGGCAGGGCTCCCACCGACTGCAACGACCGTGGGGCAGAGCCAGGGGCTCTCAGACCTGCAGGGCTCAGGCTGTGGGCAGCTGGGAGGTGCTATCACTGCAGGCTTCCCTGTGTCATAGGGTAGATTGCTGTCAACACCTGCTGAAGGAAGTGGTAAGCACCAACTAAGTAGAAAAAAAAAATATTAGAGAAGAACAGATAAGGGTTGGTAAAAAGAAAGGTAGCCTTGAATGCCTCATACTTGAGATAGGAAAGAAACAGTGTTTGGGAACAGGTCCCAAATGTCTCCCAGATGGTGCCAAGGTTTTTCTAGGGGCTGCTGCTGTGAAGGTCCCATGTTGATATCCAGCATGGCCATATCTTCCCTAACCCTTATACCTACTTGGAGAGGAGTGTCCCACTCACTACCCCTCGGTAATACCTCAGGTCTTACCCTGGACCTGAAAATGTGTTTAGACTTTGATTGCTGGTAATGGGAACATTTTGGTTTTCAGTCTTTTGAAAACAAAAACCTCTGGTTTTGAAGGAGAGAAATAGAGAAACCCTCCTTTTTGGTTTTTATTTTAACAACCATCTTTTAAAGCAAGCAAGCAAACAAACAAACCCTTTCAATTACAAAACATTATCTAAATCTCATAATGACCTTGTTTCACAAGCATTGTGATACTCTCTTTGATAAATAGTGCCAGACAGTAATCGCTGTGCACTTGGGACGTGGGCTCAGAGCTGATTTAAGATGATCTAGGACGACGTGTGCAGCTGAGCCGCTGGCTCTGCTGTTGGTGCTGATGATCCTGTCACTGTGCTGAGTCAACTAACGCTGATTCGGCTGAAAACTCACCTGCCAAAAGGAAAATAAATAAATAAAAAAAAGCCAAAACGAAAGGGTGAGAGTTTAGCTGGGAGAGTGGCAGAGATTACTCAGTCAGTGTTTAGTTTCTGGGGGAATAGGAGTGGTACAGGAGGCTTTGGGACCCACCCAAGGGCACGAGTCTGGTCTTCTTTTATTTCTAGAACATAAAATTTTGGTGGGATAGAGCTAGCCTGGATTTACACGGAGATAACGACAAGGGGATTGTATTTCCTGATGTAGGAAGAAGAAAACCAGAGCTGTGTGTTAAAGGTGTGAAAGAACTGGATTGCTGTTCTCTGTTGTGCTTTGACTTAAGAGATGCAAGTGCTGTCCCTGCGAGGAGAGGTATCTGCTGGCTGTAAGACATGTTTTCAATGAAAAAAAAATAATTCCAGATGATAGTGTATTCCCACCTAGAAAATTTCTTTGATGTTGAGTTTTTACTGCTACAAAGAGAAGACAAATCACTCATCCCACTGATATGGGATTAACCTCTCGTACCTGGTATGTTTTGCGGTCAAGAAATACAACGCACAACAGAGGTGATTTATGGTGATACTTGATGACTGTTGGAAAGTACCTCCAAAAAGTGATAGGAACTGTGTTATTTGGTGGTGAAAATGCTGGGTAGCTCAATTTTCATTTGGTTAGATTTTGTTCCACCTTAGAGGTACAAATATTTTCCAGGGATAATCCACAGGAAAGTGGCTCAGGGTGTTTGGGATTGGTTAAAAGGCTGTGCTCACCCTGCCAAGAACAGGAACATCAGGAGAAGATATTCCTGTAAACAAGGTGAGCCAGTTCATGAGTGTGGGCAGATCCCTGTCCCTCTTATAGTTAGCGGGGTAGACTGAGTCAAAAGAGCTATTTTCTATATGATAATTACCAATGTGGGTTACTAGTGCTAATCTTATAATCCAATTTGATGAAAAACCCCTGCTTTGGGGAGAGGGTGAACTTTCCCTCTGAGGTTGGAGCTGACCTGAACATGCTTAGAGGTGTTGTTTTTGATGTAATGAATATGGTCAGAAAATTGAATTGCATGAGATAACCAAGCCAGAGGGAGGAGCGATGGAGAGTGCAAAACCTGAAGGTGCCATTAACATAATTGCTGCTGGCTTGATAAAATACAGTACACATTTGATAGTAGAGAAATCAGTGTCTAAATTGATTGTACTGTCAGGGAAAACTGAAGTGCACAAGGTGGTGACTGCTAGCAGCCAACTGGAGCGTAAAGGTGATTTAGACCTGAGCTGTTGCCTCTTAAAGTGTTAATTTCCCACAGTGTTTCCTGTGGTGTGTGAAATCCTTCTGGTTTTGTACTTGCTCTCTGAAGTTTCTTAAAGCAAGATCTTCACACAGGCCGGTCGTGTTTTATACACACAAGGGGTGGTGCCGTGCCTTTCGCGAGACGTACAGCAGAAATGGATGACTGCTGATTTTTCCCAGCCTTTTATATCCATGGCTCCCTCCTGCTGGCAGGTCAACAGTGCTGATCAAATGCTGCTTGTTTCTGGTAAGCTGCTTTTTATCTCCAGCTCTGTGGTTCCCTGAAGCAAATGAAGAAAAGAAAGATTTCCCAAGACAGTTCTTTTCTTCTCTCTTTTGTTTGTTCTTATTTAATCCAATTTTTTAAAAATTCAGACTCCTCTTGAAAGGAAAGAACAAGGGGCCCTAACCAGACTTCTTTACAGCAGGATCCGTGCTAGCGTGAAGGGACTAGGAGCTGATGTTCATCTCAGGGATGCTGGGGGAAGGCTGCACGGTAGAATTGGAGTGGGAAATGATTCAGCTTATCATGCTGCACCTTTGTCACAAGCACCTGCCCTGCAGACCTGCTGATGAGCAGCTCGTCTTGTCTTGTGATGAATGTCAAGTGTCCTGATTAGTAGGAGAGTGGCTCTCCCCTAGAGCTGCTCAAGTAACAGCTGAACCCAGGCCAACTCTCTCCGCTTCCAGAAGATCTGACAGGGTGACTGTCAATTAATGCCTGGTTTTGATGCTGAATATAGGATACACCAGGGCTCTGAATTCTCCTTTTTTTAGCTGGAAGCCCACTGTTCTCTGTGTTAGCCTCTGCACAGTGAGAGGCAGTGGATCCAGAGGCGTTGCTCTATCCTGCACCAAAGGAACACATCCTGTTAGAGTCAAGCCATCCTTTTAGGGATGCACCAACCAGGTATCACAAATAGTTCAAGACTGAGCCCTGAACTGCTATTGAAGTAGCTGTGATCAATGATCACACTCCCATTCACCCCAGCTAAGAGGAGACATGATGCCAAGAACAATCAATTCCTGTATCTTTTTGTTTTGCAGTATTTTTAACGGCACTTAAAGCCAACCCTACTTAATTGTTTGCTGGCTCCTTGGAAAAGTCATTGCTTTGCAGTTCCAGCTTTTAAATTAAAGAAACCCCGAACAAACCATCTGGTTTGCTGCATTGCCCATTGTGATACTGACCTGCAAATCTCTTGAACTGCTTTGCTAAACAAGGGAAGAAGATTTCCTTAAAGCCTCATCATGTGGTCATGCAGGAATCACAGCTTTCATTGAAAAAGGTGGGAGAAAAGAGAAGTTAAGTGGGCTCCTCAGTATTGAAGAGAAGAGTTGAAGATGTGAACTTTGTAAAGTTAAATGAAGTGGAGCTAAGTTGCCTAGTGTTTTAAGGTCCTGTGGCACTTAAATAGGTTATATGAATTTGATGGGGTGGAAGCAATGATGCCTGACTCAAGGTTTTGGGAGGCTTTATGTGACTGTTACTGAAAGTACAATTTGATTAACAAACTTTGACATTATTTAAATTTAGCATTTACACTGTAGATAGTGTGATGGGAAGACCCAGTAGCACCTCATCGGGCACCACACAAGCTAGAAATAAAAATAAATTATTGGGGCAATGACCTGCTCTCATTGTCAGTCTCTAGCCTGCTAAACAGGACAGACCCAAAGAGCTCTGGTCCCTCAGTGTGCTCCCTGGCATGGATTTGCCCACGGCAGCTGGCACAGCATGGGACTCTGCAGTAGAAGCTCTGCATGAACTCCACAGGAATCCTGCAGTTAGGCAGTAAAGATGAGTGGAGGCAGTTTTGCCATGGGATGATGATACCTGGGTACATGTTATATGTTAGGAAGGCACGTAGCACTCTCATAGTTCTTCAGGACAGCAGAAAACCACTGTGAAGAGACCTTGCTCCAGTGATCCATGCATAGTCCAAGCATGACATCCTCGTGGTGTGGAAGTAACACAGGGCAGAACCAGCATTTCATACCTTGAAAGGAACTTACCTTGCTTTTAATTGTCAAAGGTAGACACCAAGCTTGACCTAAGTTTCTAGCTGCCAAGACAGAGACAATCACCGCTCAAGATTAATTTTTACCATCCTCAAAGTGATTTTTCTGCTGAATGTGCACATTTTCTTCCACTGGCTACAGAGGGAGGCTGGCTTTTGCCAGGTAAATGCTCAGCTTTTCGTTACCTAAAGTAAAATAAGGACCCATCAGTGGGATCAGTCTCCACTGTGAGTTACATTAGCTGTTACACAAGCTACAAGGTCACTTTGCAGCACTCTCTAAGCTGCAGGGGTGAGGGTGTTTTGATAAGGCTGGGACATCACAGCGGTGTAGCTAGGTCTCTGCAGTGACCTAATTACACTGGAGAAGGGATCTAAATCTTTGCCTCTGAACTGCTGAATTAGAAGGGAAACGCAGCAGGAGCACAGTCTTGGTCCTTGGTTCTGGAGAACTGTTCGTGAGCCAAGAGTTTTTATTGCTTTGCCTTGTAGCAGCTTCCTACCAAAAGTGCATTATCACACAGCAGAGTCCCTATCCAGGGAACAATTAACATCAGGCTCATGCCAGGGTAAATTTCTGTATTATAAATGCAGGATATAGCTATGTCTGTCTGTCTGTCTGGCTGTCAGTCTATCTCTCTCTAGACACACACATTTCAGCTTGCCTGTAACGATCAGCTTGTAATTTGTCAAATGGGCTAGACCTTGTGTCTGTGTTTAATTTCCCACTGCAAAAAGGCAGCTGCGTGACTTTTTATGGCTTCCCATGTGCGTGGTTACGGGCTGGCTGCATTGCCCAGGCAGGTAAACCAGCTATGAATGCATTTCTTTCTTTGTGTCCTCCACTGGGTCATATCTCACGGGCACAATCAGTAGCAAGGGACAGCTGAGGAGCTGTGCCTGAGCAAAGCCCTGATCTCTCCCTCCTGCCGTTCCCCCAGTCCGTGGGCTGATGAGTCACTGCTGATTGATTTGACTGATGCAGCCCTTGTGATAACACATTACCCTGCCCCTGGAAAGGGGTTTAATGGGCTATGGACAAAGCTCTGCCTACTGCTGTCACGCCAAGCTCATCCCTCACCAGGCCTGGGTTGGATGCAAGAGGGAATCTTGCAGCTCCAGGCACTCTTTAGCTGCTAGAAATGCTAACAAATAACAAATTGGGATTTGTAGCTGCCTAAGAAGCTTCCTTTGCCCTATGGGTAAATCTGGACTTCAGAAGAATTGTGCATTGAGCAGGGCTTGGCTAGACCCTGCTACCAGAGATCATTTTAACTGGAGTTAGCAGCACAGACACAGCAGAGAGTCCAGAAGCTGAATGTAGCTGATGGCCAAGTTAAATCGAGGATGTTTTTTCTCCACCGTTTACTTAGCTCAGGCTGCCTTGGGCTGCTAGTTTCTCCTTGGTTTTATTTATTAGTTATTCTTGCAGTGGAAATGGACTCTGTGGGCTTGGAGACAGCCCAGGAGGGCAGTATTGGATGAGGCTTGCTCACAAGTATACAGTGTTACATATTTTTCTTGTCAGGCTGTGATTTAAGATACTGCTTTGCTCAATGAACAGGGTCATTTCACACAAGGCAGTTAAGTGCTCACAAAGGGCTGGTTCTATCCTGGGACGAGTGGTTGCAAGTCAGGCAGAAGCTCCCAAGCTAAACCTCCCCAACGTGATGTCCCTCTAGTGTTACAGGTGTCATCAGTCTCTTTTTTGTCCTTTTTTTCCCCCTCAAAATGGAATATTCGTAAAAACGTATAGCATTTCCAAAATTGAGTATTGACAAAGATTCAGCTAAAAATTACAAAGAATAAAGGTCTTATTTGCTATGGGTAGTGTTTTTTTTTTTTTCCTGTTTGAAAATACTCAGCCATCTGGTCAGCAAACAAATAAAATGCTGAATGATATTGGCAGCAAAACATCCACTGAAAAACAATGAATCGGAGAAGGAAACAGTTCACAGTCCTTCTGTAGCCTGGTGGGTTTTGGTTTTGCAATATTTTTTTCCACAGAGAAGACTCTTGAGTAAAATTTGTATTTGTGAAATGCAGAACCTGGTAATAATCTTCATATAAGTAAATGCAGCTTTGGCAAAGCCTGAAGTCAATACAGTTATTTTTATTTTTACTTCCCCACAAGGATTAATTAGGTTTGGCAAAAGAAGCACACCTTTTCTTCATTTTCAAAATGCTTAATTTTGTAGTATTACATATAAATGTAGTATTATATATTAGTGTAATATGATATTGTAAGTAATATTGTATGTAAGTGTAACAAAGGCCTGGCTATAAACATGTTTTCTGTCAGTGTGACCTCTTTGGTTAAAATTATATGAGTTCAAGTTCTAGTGCAAATCACTTGTTTTGACACAAAGCTGACCAATACTTGTAGCTCTTACCCCTCTCCTTTTGGGGACCATTTGTATTGGTAGAAGAGACTTTGTATTGGGGTAACATTCCCTTCCACACCGAAGGTTTATTTCACTGATTCACTCCCTGGCTGTACCCAAAATTCAGTCCCCGAGGAAGTCAAAGTCTGAAGGGAAAAAGCTGAGCCCAGAAGTGAGCCAGACTCATCCATCCCCATGGAGAGAGTGAGGGACACACCAGGAGCACACAGACATGGGTCACTAGTGACAGGGAACGAGGGATGGGTTTGTCACATCCTGCCCTGTGCAAGCCAAATACCTAATGGGTGTTTTTTCACACAGCGACATCTCTCAAGAGAAAGGGAAATGTGGAGCAAATGCATTTGGTAGGAAATTGTAGAGGAGGTGACAGGGCAGAAAAATGATACAAGATCAGACAAGCGAGCATCACCCAGACTTCCCTCTAATAACAGTGTTGTTCCTTTTCTAATATTTTTCTGGTGCCTGCTATGAAAAATTCTTACACCTAATGGAAAGTGATAACTAACAGCAGAGGGACAGGAGTGGAAGCTTTGCAAAACACTCATGCATGTGCCTGCTTTTAAGCACATGAATAATTCCTCTGAAGTTTGAAAATGAGTGCCTTATTTAAGATGAAGTTGATGTTAAATACTATCCTGGGATAAAGTCAGAGAATTCTGTGTATCACAGAGTCCATGCTCTGACATAACTGAGATATATTATTGAATTCAAATCTTTTGCTTCCAGTAAGTTGAGGATTTTTCTTTAGGTGCGGTATTGAAAAAAAGTATATTGATGGGTGTTAAAAATATTTAAATCTTAAGTCAGTTTGGTGCTCATTTCATGCTCCTTTGTGGGTTTTCACAGAAATTTTTCTTTTGTTCTGTATACATTCTGCAGACTTTTTAAGACTAGCTGATGATGTCCTCTTATATACTTTTTCAAATGGAATTTGTGTGGCAGATTGGACAGGATGACACTGTGGGAGTGCTGCTGGAGGGGAAATGCAATGAAATGGGCCAAGTTGATTCCTCAGATGATTATATCTGCCCGTAGTTCAGGTCCTCACAGGATTAAAGTTGGCAACTTGTAGAATATTATTACCTTTATCCTCCTCTACATGAACCCCCTGGGAGCCCTGTGAGGATGAGACAGTTTGGCAGCAGGGAACTGAATCCTTGAAGACGCATTTTCCCTGTGGACACTGTAACTGCAGAAGTTAAACCTGGTTCAGAGCAGTGGCTCAGTGAGGAAGTGGCTGCACAAAAGGAGATGCACAAGCTCTTGGATGTACTTGCACATGCCCAGAAATATTTGTATTGAGCTAAATTGTTCACTCAGATTGGAAGAGCCTTGTAGATAAATGTGCTATAGTATTTGCCTTAACATTTGCTCCATCTGGCTCATTTTTCTCAAGTGCATGGATATAATTTCCTCACTGAAGTTATCAGCTCAGGTCCTCATCTGAGGTAAATTATTTTGTCCTACTCAGCTGTTTTATATCTGATGTAGTTCTAGTTTATGGATTCTACACATCTCAGGAGCACCCAAAGTGAGGGTTTGCCCGTGTCCTTTATTTTCAGATTATAAAAAAGGACCCAAATTTATCGCCTTGTCTTGCATCTGGTAAAGGAAGGTCATGACAAGGCATGAGAAGAAGTGAGTTCATTTGGCTGGTGCTTCAGGAAGGGCTGAAATTTGGCACGGTGTTGGTGTTGGTGTTCAGAAGGAGAACAAGGAGCAGAAATAAAAAGGAAAAAGTTGTCTTGGGAGATGGAAAACTCAGTGCCCAAGGGAAACCTGGTGAAAGCTCATACATCTGTTGAGTGGAGACTGCCTGGGTCTGCTTGCTCACTGTGAAGTAGTTGGCTCATCTGCTTGCTGTCCATCTCGGGCCTGGGACCTCCTGATCATTGAGTCATGAAATGGTTTGGGTTGGAAGGGACCTTAAAGATCATCTGGTTCCAACTCTCTGCCATCAGCAGGGACGCCTTTCATTAGGCCAGGTTGCTCAGGGCCCCGTCCCAACCTGGCCTTGATGGCCTTGAATCCTTCACAAACTAAAGCTCAGCAATTTTGTGCAGTGGGTTAATTAGAGCCACTTGGGATGCTGCAGGTACCTTAGGTAATTGCCCTCCTGGGATTTGCTTCTGAGCCATTAAATAGTTATGCCCCGGACCCTTTCTGTGCAGATTGCCTTCTGAATAGGCAACAGTCAGCAACATCCATACTCAAAAAACCAGAAGCTTCTCTTCTCATTTATGAGTCTTAAGCCCTGAATAGCTGGGAATAAAACATCAAGGTTGAAAAGGAGGAGGAATGAATAAAATTCAGCATATTAAAAGTTATAATTAGAACCGTGATCAACTTTGATACTGTCAGGCCTGTTCGACTGTAATAACTGAGTAGCTCTGAATAAAAAGCTTCACCATATTGCTAGTGAAACATAAATCTTGTTCTAGGAGAACATTTTGGCTGATTGCACGGTGCCAGGGAGTGTGGATCTGAGATGCAGCATGTGGGTGGCTTATCTGGTGTCCATATGCACGCAGCGTTTGCATAGGGCGTGCTGTATACTTGGTGTTTGTGAATAATAGGCACTAATATTTACTTTCCTGAAGAGAAAAGCCGGGTTTATGTGTATGGGAGTGACCTTGTGCAAACAGTTCTCTGCCAGCCCGTCTGGACGCTGCTCTGTTCCCTGTGTGGCAGGGAGCAGGGAGGGGCACCCATGGTGACGGGCACTGTCCATCTGTCCGGCACCGCGGCACTCGGCCCGTGCCGGAGCGCTTTGGGGAACACCACTGGTGCCACATGGAGTCAGCGTGTCATTGTCCTCTCTGCAGGGCACTTGTTTGCTTTGTGCTCTGACTGGTGAGTACCAAATGACAAAGCATGCTATATTAGCGAGCTTTCTCCTTTGTAGTTTTGTAGGTAGCAATTTATGGCAGTGGGGGAAGGAAAATACTATAAAATCAAGTGCGAAGCACTGCACCCCTTTTTGCCTTTTTTTTTTTGCTATAAAAGAGTGTATGAGGGATAGATTTCCAGTAGTTAACAAAGCAACCACTTAAGCCATGCATAGGATACCTAAATACTGAGAGTTAAAAAGCTGTAGCCCATCGATGCTACTTTGATGGGCCTTCATGTGAAATCGGCATTAAACCTGACATTTTTTTCTTAAGCCTAACATTTCTGTTAATGCATGATCTTTCAATCTAATTGACCTCAATAACTGCAGATTTAAGCTCTGACAGCCTGCTTCAGCAAGGTGTTTAAGGGATTGGTTTTTTGGGGTTGCGTTCAAGATGTGCCCTGTACCACTGTGACCCTGTTGTCCACCACAAACCTGCACTTGCAGTGACCTGAAAACTTCTTGTCACAAAGAAGAACAAGTGAAAAAAAATGTTATTTTAAAATGCTTTTGTTGAGTATTGAAATAGGGATTCCTGCTTTGGAAGAGAGAACCTCAGGAAGGTAATTGAAAAGCCTGGACCTCCCGAAAATAGTGATTCTTGCTGTGTGAAAGCAAAGTGATACAAGGCAGTGGGGTTTTACACAATCTGTAGGATTGTGTAAAATCACCACATATAGCGAAAGTATCGCTGAAGAAGTTTAGCCACGTAGCAAGTTGTGTGCGTTTATTAAACTTAAAATATGATTATGTGTGCATTTAAATGTATGTAATAAAAAGTAAATAAAATCCACAAAAAACAACCCATGATGTATAAATTTTAAATGGTAAGATTTTCATGTCATGAATATTAAAGACGAGTGTCATGCGTAGATTGGTGGTAATAAAAGTCATTGTCAGTTCGACAAACTACATTTATTTAGCTGTAAAAATCTGAGGAAAATTACAAAAACTCATAGAAAGCTCGTTGCAGTTAATGGAAAAATACTCACTTTGTGGAACTGGATTAAACCTGTCCAAATATTACTGCTGGGTGACTAAAAGACTAGATGACTCAATAACATTAGAACAAGGAAGATAAACATATGTATAAACATCCTTTATCATCATGTTCTTTACTTCAGTTTTCTCTTTAACCTGGTTTTTTTTTTCAGAAAATTTGGGAGCTCACTGAAAAATTATGATTTTCCAATCAGCCTTGTCTAAAATCTTTTTTAGAAGCAGCAGAGATTTGCAAATGAATTTATTAGGTTTCAATACTGAAGGATGAAAAACCCCATAACCCAAATCCTGATGGCATAAAAGGAATCATTGGGATTTTTGCTTTGGTTTTGGAGTTAACTCCAGCCTCTGTAAATGGCACTGAAGAACTCCCTGAGAAGAAAGGCTGGTCAATTGGGATGAAACCTCAATGTTGATGGGGTAATTAAAGTGTGAAGCAAGCTTTCAAAGGAGTATTTGAAAGGCTCAACCCTGTCTGTCTGTTCAGAAAGTAATGGTCAAGTTTTCTGTTAAATAAACCCCCAGTCTGAATTCACATATGCAACAGCAAGTTTGGTGGTTTTTAGTTTAATGAGTTGGGCTTCTCTCAGTGTGTGAAATGGAGTGGAATTCATCTCTCTGAGCGGTGCTTCTCCAGTGGGCAGCATTGCCATCTTTAACCTGCGTCCCACCCTGTCCTGCCTGTCCCAGTCCACCCTCCCCATGTGCTTGTTGACCACAAAAGGATTTCGTATTTCCTTTCCTGGTGCAGGGACTTTCATTGGCACACTCCTAGGGAAGCAAATGGAGAAGTGAGAGGAACTTAGTCACAGTGAATTCATCTTCATAGAGGTTAATTTTCAAGAGGGAAGGCTCTGAACTACCCGTTGGTCTCTTTTGATATTTGTAGAGCTTTGTGAGCGTGAAAGGCTGTGAGCGCTCGGTGTTACAGTTCACAGAGACCGCAGATGGCACGTCACTGCCCTGCAGAAAGCCACTGTGCCTCTGACAAGTCTATTACCAGTGAGGTCTGACTGTGGCCCATTGCATTCGACATCTTTTTACAAAGGGTAAAGTGGTTTAAAGAATTTTGTGGAAGAACTGTGAGAAAATGATTGCAGCAATTTCTCTTCTCCACACCAAAGACAATGCTGGTGTTAAAGTAGCTGACCTCCTCCAAAGCAGCTGTTATTTAAGGGCAGAAATGGTAAAATCTGTCCTTATAATCAAGTCCAAGGTGGTATTTAGACTGCAAAACCCTTTGAGAAAGGTCCTCTGAATCAGAAAGAGCAAGACCCTGGGTGGTTTAAACATTATAACTGGATGAGTGTGTATCAGAAGAACAGAGGGTTGCGCTGAGAATCCTGAAAGGCAAATTGACACATGGGCTAGCAAAACAGATGTATCCTAGGGACTGGAAAGAACAATTGCTAAATGTGTGGTGAAACACTGACAGGAGAAATGGGTGGTGATAGATATGGTGTCCTGGCAGGAGCAGGGTCTGTAGAGGAGGAGGAGGAGGTGGGGATGGGTGGTGGGAACGGCTCCCTTGCCCTGGAGATTGGCTGGCTGGACACTCTGTGCTGTTTTTTGCCCCCAAATTATATAAATCTATATTACAAACTAGACTAGTTTCTATATTATATAGTTTCCTAACTAGGCAGCTTCTTATGTTTTCCTGCTCCTAAAGTTTCTCTGTGTTAATCCAATAAATGCTGCTGGATTAACAAGTTATCACAGGAAGGGTCATGACAAGCTTGAGGCTTCAAGCTGCAGCTGTACTGGCTGGAAAGGGCATCTCCCCACCGCCCTGGGTGCTGTGCCAAGGTTTTTGCCTGTCCAGAGATGTGTTGTGCCCCAGGAATCATCATCACCTCTGAGCCACGAAGGAGAAGTTTTGTGCCAGTACCCCTCAGTCCCTGAGGTTTGGGCAGCCCCATCATTGCGTGGCAGTGGTTAAGCAAAGCTCATGAGGCTTTGTGTGCTTGGGGGCTACTGAAAAACCTCACTTGCAAGGGAAGATCATGGAGTCATAGAATGGTTTGTGTTGGAAAGGACCTTAAAGCTTACCCAGTCCCAACTTCCATCTTTCACTAGACCAGGCTGCTCCAAGCCCCATCTGACCTGCTCTTGAACTCTTCCACTGAAGGAGCATCCACAGCTTCTCTGGGCAACCAGTTCCAGGATCTCGCCACCCTCACAGTAAAGAATTTCTTCCTAATATCTAACCTAAACCTGCCCTCTTTCAGTTAAAACCATTGCCCCCTCATGCTGTCACTACGTGCCCTTGTGAAAAGCCCCTCTCCACCTCACTTGTAGATCTCCTTTAAGGTAGTGGAAGGTGTTGGAAGGTCTCCTCAGACAGTTTTCTTGGAATATCTACCATAAAATAGCCCTTGTGTTCCCTGAGCCCTCCAGCTAAGGGAGTAGGTAGTAATTTTGTGCCTCTCACCTCCTCATTAGGGGAATAATTAGGTGCGCTTTTCAAGATATGTTGACAGTCCTGAGGTCTTTGTCTCTAATTATTATGATCTGTCTCAAGTGTTTCACCTCTAGAATTGGGCAGCATTTTCCTGCCTTTGGGCAATTTGACTGTCAAAGCTGTTATTTTCACTCAATGTTATGGCCTGATATAATTTCTTGCTCTAATTCTACAAAAGAGAAAAATTGACATCTCAGTTTCTCAGCCTCCTACGCAGGGTAACACAGTGTTTGCCTTTTATTCCCAGAGTAACAGAGTTAGTTAGCAGTGGTAAAATCTGGACCTGTTCTCTGTTACTGGAGAAGTAATAAAAATAAAATTATAGAGGAAATTGGTTTTTTGTTTGTTGCTATGTTGCCGTTAGGATTGAGGGATGTGCTACTGAAACTGGAGACTTAATGATGGCTCATTCTCTCTCCATTATTGGATGCTGCCTTTTGAATCAATCTCTAGGTCTTTGAACTAAATATTTTGAGGACATACGAGGATGTGTAAGAGTTGCCTCCCTTCCCCCATACTGGCATGGCCTTTGAGGAGGGAAAGGACTTACACAAAGTCGGATATAAATCCTGACCCCCCCCCGTCTGAGTAAATTAAGAAGGAAGTGGAATTACTGATAGGAGTGCTCGGCTCCATAATCCGAACAAGAATGAACATTCAGATGAGAAATGCTTTGGATGCTTAGGTGAATCCATAGTGAAGTTTTAATTATGTCCTTTTGTGACTAAGCCTAATTTGCTGCCTTAACAACTTTCCAATCAGTAAGGCTGGATGAAATGGTGTTGAATAATGTTACTGTTTTGCCACTAACGTTTCTTAGGAGCAAGGCCGCTCCCGTTAATTTTCCATGAGAAGCACACTGTGCCGTTTTCTGCTCTGCTCCAGCTCTCTCTGATGCTGTTGGGAATGTGCCCGCCCATGAGAGTGGGAGCTGATGGTGCCATGGGCAGCCGTGGTGGGCACAAGCTGCTGTCATCATTCCAAGAGCAGCAGGCCAGTTCAGACCATCAGATGTCCAGGGGAACCCAAGGTCGCAGTGCAGTCAGGAAAATTGGGATCTGCATCTGACTATTTCTATTATTGGTGCATGGTTTAGGTTTGGCAGCTTTTTGTCTTCTCTGACTGCATAGGGCCAGGGATGGGGACGAGACCTGCTCTGCTGCCTGGGGGTTAAGCAGCCCATAACTCTGCCTTGCTTCTGAGTTTTCCATGTGCCCAGCAGTGAGGCATCACGCATTATGCTGCAGCCCTTGACCACTGGCAGAGTGGGACATTACCAAGCCTGCGTGTGCATGTATCCTCATGTCTGGTAATACCCATGTCTTGTGGAGAAGGGCTTCATCAGAGTATGCCTTCAAGGCGTTAGAGGTGCAGAGATTTAAGTGGGTGGCCCAGTGGTACTCCCAAAGCCACAGAACAGCTCAATGGCAGAAGGAGGATCAGGAGCTTTAAGCCCTATTCCCAGTGTTTGCTCTAAACATTAATGAACACTTTTCTTAATGCAAAGCCAAAGCCTAAAGTCTGTGTTGTGAAATATCCAGGAGAGTGAAACTTAGGATGCTTATAAGCCAGTTATCTTCAACGCCCTCCCGGGCGTTTTAATGCAGAGTCACAGTCCTGACTCACTCTTCTATACCATTATGAGTAATCAAGGTGGTAAAATTATGTTAATCTCTGATTGCAGTTATTTATAACAGTTTCTCATGTTCAGGAAAAAACATGCAACTAGTGTCCAGCTTAGGGTAACCACCAAAACAGCCTACTGCTCAAAGAGCATCAGCATTCATTCTTAGATGTGCATTTTCTTTGTACTTGGTCATCACAGGACTCCTCAGGAAGAAAAAGAAACCCATATAATTAATTAGATGTGATATTGTAAAAAAGTGGGTGGAAAATTAGTCAGTGACTGTAGTTGTTGTGGTACCCAGATGTGCATGTTATGGACAGGTCTAGTAGTTTCATTTGGATACATACTCATGAGTAATTCCCTATTCCCTTCTGCCATGGAGATAAGAGCAGCTGCACTCTCATTTATTATTTATCTGTGAGCAATGTTTTTTTTTTTTTAATTAGAAATGTCAAAGTAAAATGATCTTTTCTGGGACTAGAAATGGCTCTTGTATGTAAAGGGTAATGTGTGCTTGGAAAATGTTAATACATTTCAATTAGTGAATATCATGTTAAAGCTACTGTACTGCGCTGGGCTTTGTAGAAATAGTGTTTTGGAGGAGATGATGAAATTTGATAAAAAGCCCCATTATATTGGGTCAACCATTCTTTCTATGTGGTTAATATCTTCCCCATATGTTACAAAGCCTTTTGCTAGTGGATGCACATGAAGTGTAACATGTGGGATGAGAGGCACTGCTGTTCCACTCCTCTACTCTGCATTTACCCCCATTTCACATTTGGTCACTTCTCAGTTTGCTGCCTTGATTGCTCTCTGTAATTAAATTCTCAGCAGCAAATTCAATTTCTGGACAGCTGTGGCAGTGAATATGTTCCTCCTGTGTCTCCTTGGATGGCGTTGCAGAGGAAAGCAAGGCAGCACTTGCAAAAGCTGTCAACCGTCTCTAGCAGGAGGAGCTGAGAAGGGAAGTACAGAGAGGGTAAGGATTAGTCCTGCCAGTCCCACATGCCTTAATAAAAACACTCCTGAATTAATGAGAAAGGCATCTGTATTTTTGGGATATGGTTTCCATTTCCTTCCTCGAGGCAGCGTGGCTCTGGGAGGGTGGATGCTGTGGGTGTTGTGTATTCAGGTCCACGACAGAAGTACTGGAGCAGGGTGCTAACAAAGGGGATGCTGCTTTTAGTGTTCAGTGCCACCTGGGGACCAGATCATTCAGGGAAAGATCTGCCCATTCAGATTAACCTGGGCATGCTCAGTCCCACTGTGCTACAGACAGAGCTTCCCACGTGGCCTCCCATTTTTTAATGTGGCCAAAGGGGAGTCCACAGCCTCTGGGTTGCCAGACTTTGCTAAATAACCCAGCTTCATCAGCAGTAAATCTTTTAACCGTTTTTAAAAGGAGCAGCTGTAGGAAGATTAATGTGTTTGAAAGCATCAGTCTATGACAAATGGTGTTTTTTGGCAACTCTGGCTCACGTGGGCAATTTCTCTGAAGTCAGTGGGATGACTTGCTTGAGCAGAGGCCATTAGTCACAGCGCCTGCACGGCCCTAATGAAGTGTGTGGCACTAAAGGAAGGATGCTGCTGCTCAGAGGAAGGCACAGATTCAGCCTTACGAAGTAGATGATGATGTAGGCAGTCATCCCTGCTCTGTAGTTCCATCATTTTAGGAAGCATGACTGAAGAAATTGTTTCCTTCAGGAATTCCCATTCTGTTTTTAGTCAGATTAGGTTAGATGCCATTGGGTCAGCAGAAAGAGAGTCTCCATTAGCCTAGAAGCTGTGTGCATTCTTGCCACAAATAACAGTCTCTGCTGTAATCATTTGTAAGCCAGTGATGAGGGCTTCGATGGATTTGGATGACTTCAGCAGTCATAATTTCTTCATCAGGTTAAAACAATGCAGATGGACTGGGGTATAGTGAAACCGTTACCTACAGGTGTCCAAAAGGAAAACCCTGACTAAGAAAGCCGCTCAGATCAAGTAATACTAATGTTTCCAGATTTCCCCAGACAGCTGCATATGAAGTTTCTTCAAGTTGCATTTTCCATGGTGTGGTGTAGGGTGGGAGTGGCAGGAAAGGTTTGCAGCCTGAGTTGTGCTGCTTTTATCATTTAATGTTTGTTTTTTTTCTCTGGTGATCTGATTCAACATACAGCTCATAGCACCAAAAGGCTGCTTCCCAACAAGCTATGAAGCAAGACTTGGAAATTCTTATTATTTAAAAAAAAACCCTCAAAACCCAAAAAAAACAATAAAAAAAGATTGAACAGGTTAAAACTAGACTGCCGAACCCGATCCACTAATGATCCTGGACATGATGAAAACAATGGTATTATAAAAACAGTGGGGATGAAGATACCTGCTCTGAGGAAGGTAAACAACCAGGTGAAGATAAAATGAGACATCTTTGGCTAATATAGGAGAAATACAAGAAAAATAGCAAACAAAAATGAGGAATTATATATAGTATATAAAATAGGTAATGTTGTACCAAAACATATCAAAGAATTGGGGGGAGATTTTAGACTCCTAGAGAAGAGAGAATGATGTTTACTTTACACTAACTCCCTTACTGATAACTTCTTAAGGTGTTTGTGATGAAAGGATACACACTCATGAAATACCTTTATGGAAAATAATTAGTAGTAAAGAGCTTGTACAATAACTGGAGGGATGATTTGAATCTAGAGAACAAATATTCAATTAATGTATATGAAGAGTTGGGTATGATAATGAGTAATGGAAAATTCTGAGAAATATAAAAATAAAAAGGTTATTGTTTCTCTAAAAAAAAGACAGCCTCGGCTATCACTGGCCCATAAACCTGACTAAAACAGTGTAACAAATAACAGGGGAGAGAAAATCATTATCTTGCAAATAGAAAAATCATGGATTTCACTGGAACGAATCATGGCAGACAAATTTCATTGCTTTTTTGCACTTGGTATCATATTGCATTGAAATCTCCTCATAAAAGAAATTCAGCCTGTGCTTTGAATCCCATCACACGGATTGATAAGTGACTGAGGAACTAAAAACAAAGCAATGACATGTCCAGACAGAAATTCATGGCAGGTCACTTATCCACAGAGCAAAAAGCATTTTTATTTAGCATTTCCTTTGATAAGGAGAGGTTTTAAGTATGCTCAGCAACTGTGTAGATGGTACTAAACTGGCAGGCATAGGGAACACTGAGGAAAAAGGAATAATTCATGGCATGGAGATATTTGATTGCTACTCGTGTAACTTAGTGACAAAGCGTCCAATAGATTATTTTTACACCCTCAGTGTTAGCTTTATTTTTTCTTCAGTATTTTAGGTGTACACAAAAAAAGACGGCAGGAAGCTCTGCCTTGTTTCTATGTGAGAGTAAGGGCTGGCCATATGCAGTGAATCGACTGGATGTGCCTTAAGAGCAGACTCGTAGTCAGAAGGAGACTGAGCCAAATTTGCCCAAATTTGCAATGGAAATCCAATTCTGTCTCACATCTCTTTTAAGGGCTGTTCCCGGACATTTAGGCAGCTTTTTGTCTGCATGCATGTTTGTTAATTTTAATTTTAAAAGTCCCATCTCTCCTGTAAATGATGTCATAGAACACGTACCAGGGCATGCAGCCGGTAAGAGACAATATAGATCCTGGCCCCTGGTCCATCAGGCCTCTACAGATACATGCTGAGTTCTGAGGTTGGGCTGGATATGAAAATACTCAATATTTTGCGTTTAAAGGGTAGATCCACGTGCTGGAAAGCTCTCCTGTGTAACTGCAGGTGGGAATGCTCTCCCAGATGATTCAGTGTCTGCATGGTAGGTAATGTCTACCAATAATTTCAAAAATTACTTTCTAATGACTCTTCAGAGGAGAATTATATTAACCAGTAAAAATTACTTCCAGTGAATAATTAAAGTATCTGAAGTAAAAATAATCTGAAAGACGTGTTCAGTGGAATGTAGAAACCTGTAAATAGGAAATTCTAAATAGAACCAGGGATAAAGGGTGTCAGCATAACAGATGAAATTCAGCGTAGTGAGAAAGATCAGTTTGGTGACAAAAAGTGCTAGTCTGTCTTGTGGTGGCTTTCCCTGAAGAAATAATAGAAGATACCAGTGATGAAGGGTGTAAATAAACAGCTTATGGAAAAATGCAATTAAAATTCAAATTTTATTCAAACTCAATTCAAATTAAATTCAGAAGTTCAATTCAAATTCAAATAGATTGTAAGTGGTTGTAATGGGGAGGGAAAATGCAGCATCAGTTTTATGCTCCTGTTTATGGCCCTGGAGCACTGAGTTGAAGCTGAGCTGTCTGGAGTACCAACAGGATGAGATGAGGACATCTCACTGCTGACAGGGTGGACGATTTGGGTTGTCTGGTGACTGGGGCTGGCTCCTGGACTCCTGGGTCCATCTCTGCATCCTGTGGTGGCAGCAGTGGAGGCTTTCCAAGGCGCTTCTTTCTCACTGGGGAGCAAAGGTGTGGTATAAAAATATTTTCCTGGGAAATAGGGGTGGATCTAGCCTTTTAAAATCAAATACAGTATATCCTGAGGGACAGCACTGATGGAACTGCTGGCTTTAAAAACCCTTGCAAAGGCAGGTAAGATGGTTACCAAAACAATCTTGACACAGCTTGTGCCCCTTTCCCTGCTGCCTCCTCAGAGCACCCGTGTGAGCCGTGGCGGATCCTGGGAGCCTGCAGCCTGTCCTGGCTGGCGTGGAGTGTGCATCCATTCAGGGTCCTCTCTGATGGCACCCCGTGTTGCTAAGGCTGCTTGAGGGCTGAAAGCTTTGTCCCCTCCTGGCTTTGTCCCCTCCTGACTTCCAGCTCCCGGCAGTGCCTGAAGCCAGAGGGACTTTAATGAGCCTGCCTCTCACAATAGTGGAGCCCAAGGGCCAATTACAGGCGGTGTTTGGGTTTCAGGATCATTAAATTAATCAGGAAAATGCAGCCTAGTTCCTGAGAGGATGTTGTGTTTTGCAGCTGATGAGACTGTGTTCTACCTGCTGCCTTTGTCCGCTGCCCAGGAGCAGCGAGAAAAGCTGAAAAAAAGGAAAAAAACATCCTGTTGGAAAAAGAACCAGCTTAATGTTCAGTATTGTAAGATGAAAACAGCCCTGAATGTGGGATGTTCTGTTGACTTCATGTAACCATGCTGCAATATTGTCTGCGTGTACCTAGTTTACTCTGTGAATGTATAACATGATAGCTGATATATTTCTTTCTAATGTATCCCTTACAGTTAAAACAACCCCCTACTTCCTATTTGGCATCAATGACCTTGCCTGCTGCCTCCATCTTAGTTTTATTTCTTCCTTCTCCTTATAATCCTTTCATTTATCTCCTTTCCCTACTAGGCTTGTGCTTCCTCCCCTACTATAGCACAGGCAGGTTTAGAAATGGTTTTATGAACTGAATTTACAGAGATAAAGAGCCAGCTCCTGCAAGTCATCTGTACATAAAAGACCAATTAACCTTGAGAATCAATCCTGAAGGAAGCTGGGGAAGATTTCTGCTATTCATAAGCCTATGGTATTTTTTCTTTTCCCTTTTTTCTTTGAAATGTGCCATTGGATCAAGCTGTAAAGAAACTCCGTTGACTTCAATGGTGCAAATGAAATTACATTTTGATACTGAGTTTGACTCAGTAGTTTCCTTTGAAGAATGCGTGTTCTAGGGAAAAAGCACGGGGACAAGTTGTAGCTTCAGTAGAGATATAACAGGGTGACTTTGAACCAAAGAAATTTCTTTTAATCAAGAGAGTTGTAGAAATCTTTGCAATTTACATTTTTCACAGCTTGCTCTCTGGAGCAGAAATTCAGTTCTGTGAAGCTGGATGTAAATGCACGAGGGGTCATTTTACAGAGCATTAGTGTAGATAGGAGTTATCAAAATAGAGCAAGTTGTTTGTTTAAAGAACAAGAACATAGGCAGCAAAGACAAATATTGGCAACCAGTTGTGTTATGCTGAAGGATAACTTGGTGATAATTCCAAAGATTTAAATGAAAAGTGGCTTCTAGATGTGGGGTGAAACCTTCATATTTATACTGAAGGTATGAAATACATTGGAACCTGTCATTGCTTTCTTGGAGCATTACATTCACAGAGCACTGACTTTGGTTTTTTTTAAAGTACAAATGTGCTCAATATAGATACCCTTGATTTCAATAAACAAATGACTCTTGGTTTAGAGAACACTTCTCACCAGTCTAAATAAGATCTCATGTCTGACATGCTACAAGTTGGGAATTGTATTGAATTTATCATTTTCTCTCTAACTTTTACAAGGCTTTATTAAAGTCAAGCTAAAGGAAAAGAATTATCATTTGGTTATTGAATCATGCTTTGGAGTTAAAAAGAGATCCCATTAGGGAAATTCAAGGAAGGAAACTCTTACTACTAACAGGAAACCGATAAGAAGCCTCCAGTGAAGCTAACTTGGCGTAGGAGTCTGGAAATTCGTAGATATTTGCAAATTGCAATGTGGCAATCCTGAAAAGCATTGAAGTTGTCCTTGAAGTCGATAAGAGATGAGAAAGCTTCTCTCCTTAGCTGAACTCCAGGACAATTTTTAGCTCCGAAGCAAATATTGTTTGGTTTTTATTTAAAAAAAGTCTGAAATGCAAATCTCCCTCAGCTTCTCCTGAAGGAGGATGAATTCAAAGTGTGCTGGAGGCAGGGGAAGTTTTTGCTCTGAATTCAGGGGTTTCTTTAACTGCTCTGTGTCCTTTCCTCCCATCCATTTCTCACTTACAGACCGTGCTCTTGCTTCTGTGTTTTAGCTTCTTAATGAAAACACAGAGCTGCTCTTTTTATAGCTGGCTTTGCAACAGTGTCCTAGGATGCTGTAAGAGTAAAATACATTAAAGATATGAGGCTGTATAAGCAGCTCCAGTCTATATCAAACCTCATCCCCAGTCTGTCCTTGATGTCTAGTCGTGCTGTCTGTAACTACACACACGGCTAAACAAAGGAGTGGGGTTGGGTGATAGACCTGAAGACTTTTATAATTTGGATAACATAAAATACTGTGACATCAGCGAAGGTCATGTTGTTATTAAACCTTTTCACCAGGGCATTTTGGAAATGGTGAATGGCAATGGAGCTTTCTCTCCTTCTCTTGCTTCAGAGAAGGAAATTCCCCTTGGAGCTGGTTCCTGCCCCACAGGGATTTCTTCTGGGGTGAGGTGGGGACAGGTGTGTTTTACTGGTCCCTTTTAAAATAGTTTTTTGTGTGTGGAGAACTTTCCTTTTAAAAGAGATTTTTCCTTCTCTCACTTAATTTCTTTATCCACACTAGATTTATTGGTTCACAGAGTGAGGGGTCCTGCTGTCAGCTTTGCTCTGCTCAGTTTGGCTTACTTGGGACTCCAGAAATGTGGCAAATGCAGTCAGACAGAAAACAGCAAAGCGTGAGCTGCTTCTCCAGCAAAGCAGGGGACTCTTCCAGCCACTTCAGAAACAAGTAACACATGTTTTATCACACAGTTTTTCTGCTGACAGATCATATTACATTCTTTTCTTACCAGTTGATGGGAGTACCAAATCCCCAGCGGCAGGAGGACTTTGTGGATCAAATCCCGGGTGGCCTTTCAGAGCTTCAGTCTTTAAAGGTTGCAGCTTTATTGCGCCGTGGAAGTGAAGACAGTTTGGTGTATTGTATGGTTTGGTCCTGAGTAAGACTTTTTTTTCCTGCGTGAAGGATAGTTACTGATTTGGTGGATTTGGATGGTGGCCCTTTTCTGAGTCAGTTAAAATCTGAACTTCTCTGGAACCAGCTGTTTCTCTGCTCAGCAAAACTCCGAACAAGCACGCACCGGTTCAATATAGAAGTCAAGCTTCGTTTTAAAGCAAAAAGTGAAAAAGAAATCTGAAAAAGACAAGTCTAGATGTTAAGAGTTTGTCTGCTTGGAGGATAAAGTATTCTGTACCATTTGAGTGAAAAAGTGGATCATCTATACATAAAATGACTAGTGAGAATATGTGGGCCAGAAAGAATTTCTTAAACGCTACAGTTTGAAAAGTTTACAATAATGTGGTCACTTCCCACAACATTTCTCAGGAAACCAATGCTTTTCCAAAGAGCAATTTTTCTACCAGAAACTCCCAGCCAGTTCCTGTCCATAAGTACTGACCTTACTGAGCCAGAGCCTCTGCCATGATGTAAGGCCACATGAGGTCCTCTGGATAAGGAATTTGCCCTGCTGTGGTCTGGAGCATTTTGGCAGCAGCAAGAGCTGTGGGGGATCCTGGGGCCCTGGGAGAGCATCTTTCAGAGACCTGCCATCCTTGTATTCCTTGCTTCAGTAGGAGGACAGGAGGGGATCTGTATGTCCTGGATGTGTTTATCGGGTAAGAAGATGTTCTTTGAGGGGCGATCATTTCTCTGGTAAACACTGAGCACCTCCTTTCCTAAGTTTAAAACCAAGTGTTTTTACCTTTAGATTTCCTCCTGCTCCTATTCCCAGAACAATTTATTTTCTGTCTTTTCATGTGTAGCCTCCTAGCTTTAAGCTTACAAATGTCCTGTGTTTGTGCTGAATATAATCTGTTTAATAGAGAGCGATTGCCTGAGGCTACAGATCTTAACCAAGCGTTAGGCAGATCTAACTCAGCTGTGGTGCTTATTGCCCTGCAAAAGCCAGGGGTTTTTTTGGTTTTCTTTTTTTAATTATTTCCCCTTTCCTGGCTACATAAATCTTCAGAGAATCCTTAGTCATGTGTTAAAGCTTGCTTGGCCTGAGGAGTTAATCCTTTCTAAGACAAGCCTTTTCTCTCTCACATGTGTGGGTATTCATGAAAGCTTGGTGTAAATCCAGGAGAGTTTTCTTCAGAAACTCATGGCCTTTTCTAAGGAAAGCACATTATTCACCTAAGGGAGAGACCACCAAAGCCACTCTCTTTAACGTTTTCCTCATATGTCATAATCTTAATTTAGACTGACCTCTGCCTTAACTTTGGACAAGTGAATTGTTTAAGTGCTGGGATTTTTTTTCTTCCTCTAAGACAGGGAGCACAGACTACCCTGCCCAATCTTCCTGCAGCAACACCCCAACCTGAGCTCCAAGGGTTAAGAACTGTGATGCGTTCCATGATTTTTAGTAGGGTTTGAGATGCCAATAAATCCGTGCCTCCCTTTCTTTCCTAAATTCTGCTCATGAAAAGTAGTTTTTTAGCTGTCTGGGCTCACATTCATTTCCACGAACTCACTCTGGTTCATCAGGACTTTAGGGGCTGAATGTGATCATAAAAGAGCACTTTTTTTTTCCCTTAGGATGAAAGTGAAATGGTTATGTGAACTGCAATATTGAATAATGAGAGGATTTTTTAAAAAAAGAATTATGCGTGAGATCCTCTTAGGTAAAAAGACAAACTTTACTTGCATGCGAGTCCTAGAAAACCTTTGTGCTTTTATGACTGCTAAATTACATTAGAAATCTTCCTCTCCAAGCCACCCAGCTAGGGTTGTAGTGAATCTATGAACTCCAGACACAAGTAATTACCCTGCAAACACTCCAATTGTCCTGGAGAGCCTGTATAGTCCTACAGTCCTCTGTGACCCCAAATACAGCCCTATGGGCACATCTTCCCTTTCAGCTCTGCGTGCAGCCTCACAGGTCACCTTCCCCAGGCGGGGAAGATCAGTTAAGCTTGGCTTTCCTGAGCTCGTTATTCTGTTTGCTGCTCATTAGCAGCAGAGATTTAGGTGTTTAGCTGCTAATTCATGTTCGGCACTGCATGGGGTGTCTTCAGATGATTTACCACTGTGGGAGCTTTCTTACTGCCCAGGACCCAGGCAGGTAAAATATCTGTGAGGGGTAATACCCTAAATCACCTGGGTGGTCAGCTGTGCCTTGCAGGCTGCAGGTTTTTCACCACCAGCCCAGAGGTGGGACCTTACTTTGCAATGAGTTTCCTATGGGCAAAGAAAGACCCCAAACAACTGCTTCCTGCTTCTGGCTACCATCATCTAACTTGATGCAGCTTTTGATTTGGGTAGCGTGTGGTTGTAGAAGAAAAAGGTAATTAGAAGTTGATTATGTGCCTGGTGGCATCATCTGCACCATTTTTCCTTCTTAAAAAGCTACTCTGTGTAAGTGCAATGGCCCCGTGCAAACAGCTGGTGGTCAGCTACATCATTACTGTTCCAAAATACCGAGACTTATTCTCTGTGCAGGATGTGAGAATGGTGTTTAATGGTCCGGTTACACTCACTTCTGTCTACAACATTTAGGTCCTGGCTGTTCAGAGTGTTTCTCTGTTTGCAATTCCTTGCGGTGCGAGCTGGTGTGCAGCTCCTGGCAGCTGAGGGGCTGCAGGCAGGATCAACCACTGGTGCTTATAAATTGGGAGGATGGGGATTGTCTGTGTGTCTGCAGTGTGCTGGGTCTCACAGTTGCACAGCTGTAGTGAATGGCGGGAAGAAAAAGGTGCCAGGATGTGCACCATTGTCCTCCAGTGCGCATTTGTCACGGGTCTCAGGCAACGAACAACATTTTCTCTGTCCTCTCTGTGAGTGGGATGAGGACATCTCCCACTCTGTTGCACTGGTAAGGTTTGATGAGGCACCTCCCAAACCCACGAGAGGGTTGGTTTTGGTTGCACCCTCTGTGATTTGCCCCGTCAGGTTGTTCCTCTTCACCAGGTACCTTAAAGGGCTTCCTGACTTTAAACACAAAGGAAATCCTGGGATTACACCTTCCTCCTCCACTCTACAGGGCACCCATCACCCACCATTGCTATCTGATGGCCCTTTGGTCTCCACGAGGAGGACATGACCCCTGCATCTCTCAGTGACTCTGCTTCCTGACCACGGCTTTCGCACCCATCAAACAGCCGTGTTGTGCTGCCAGCACGAGGAAAACATCTCAGAGCTCCTCCTCTGCTCTGCCCTGGCCTGGCTTCTGCTGCTTGCTGACAGCCCTGCCCTTCCTCTTGTGCGTTTTTATCCGTAAGGGCCAATTAAGTCACTAATGCCATAATTTGTCTGCCCACATGACTCCCAAGCACCTTACATTTTGCTGTGTAATAACGCAGAGGCACTTGTTTCTTTGAGGCTGTCTCTGTGAATCACTGTAATGTATTTGCACAGTGAAAGGGATTTGGAATTAATGTAGCCTGAATTGTGGCTATTGATTTAGCCCCCCTTTCAATTTGGCGCTGTGTTTTTAACAAAGACACGCTGGCTGATCAGTTCATATCGTGCTGAATCATTTTTCGGGGGCGGGGGGGGTTATTTTAATATCCTTGAATGGTGGAGTGGTGATAGTGGTGCTCCAGAGGGATCAGCCACTCCTGGGTTTAATTTTGTCCTGATTTACTGCAGCATCATACAGTAAAAAAAAAAAACCCAAAAAAGCAAAGCAAACCCCCAAGCTCGGGCAGATGGCCTGTGCTGGTAATCCTTCATCGTAATGGCTCCTGACAGAGCAGCTGTGGCTCACTGTTTCTCAGGGTTTTCCATCAGAGAGAACAGTTTTCCTGGGATATGAAACCTGACTGTAGCAGTTTGCTTCACTCGGGCATCCCTCACAGAAAAGGACGACACAGAAGAGGGAATGATATCTTTGGAAAGGGAAGCAACCTCATTCCTGTTGAGATAATCTGCCGTCACGTAACTTTTTCTTACCACTTGTGTTTATGTATTTTTAAAGATACGTTTCAGCCTGTAAATTGGAAAGCTTTTGTAGAGGCTGGAGGTAAAAGCCTACAGAAGCAAAACGGCTTAAAATGGTCACAGATCTTCACAAGAGACTGACATGGAGGCAATGGTGAGTTAGGGAGTCTGGTGTTGCTCATTGAGGATTTGATTGAGCAGTTCATTCCTTCTCTTTGTGGGTTCCATGGACGTAAAGCTAATACTTCTGCAGGAAATCCCCAGGATTCTTCACTGGGGGTTTCCAGCGGAACCCCCCCAGGTTATTTTCTGCAGGAAACCCCCAGAATGCCTCACTGACTTTGCCATCTCTTGTGTTGGATTTTCCAGTGCTGCTGGAGATGTCAGGTGGGTAGAAAGGCTGTAACTGAGATTTGCTGCCTTTGGTTCTGTGCCTCTCTGTATGTGTGTGAAATACTCAGCGAGTGGTGGAAGACTCATAATTATTTCTCTGTCTCTGTGCCTAGTGGTGCATAGTTGTATATTGATTTGCTGTAGTTGAGATGAGCAGGCTAATTACGATGTTTCATTATGAACACTGAATTATGGCATTAGGCAGCCAGTTGTTTTGTGTGTGACGGGTTGTGAATAAATATGATAGGACGTTGCAGGGAGATAGGCACGTGGAAGGCAGTCTGTTGGGAAGGCATGGGGTGGCTTTATCAGGGCTGCTCCTTCCCTGGAGTCTCCCTGAGTGCTGCAGGAGACCCTTAATTCACGTTGATTGGGGTTATCTCTGCACTGGGTGTTACAATGAATTGGTGCTGATGGTGTCTCCATCTGATGTGATGAAGCTCTGGCTGGGTTCTGTGGGTTGTGCTGTGGTTATATTGTGAGTCCTGACAAAATCTGAAGTCTGCAGTATTTCAAATGAGGGAAAATGTTCACTGGGTTGGTTTTGTGCCTTTTTTTGCCTTTTTTTTTCTCCTTAGAAGAAAATGTTGTGCTGGGTGGGATTTGCAGTCTTCCACATTCAAGGGAATGTTTTCTAATGCATTTTGACAAGCACACTCTTAGCTGGGAAGCAGACCATCTCCTGTTGCATGGGTATTTCAGAATGAAATATCCTTTGCTTTTCAACTGAGCAAACCCCACAACTCAAACATTCCTCCTTCCTCCCCTCCTTCCTTCCAGCCTTCAGAGCGAATGACTTTGACATCCTGAGTGGTTTCAGCTTAAAGACTCTCAGGTGGCAGGGGCTCCTCTGAGATGACATGTACCATCCTCTGGAGGCCCTGCCTCTCTCCTTGGACAGTCAAAAGAGACATTTAGACTTTTAAATGAGGACAGCAAACTTCCAGACTCCCAGCTCAGGACAGATTTGATACTGTTGAAGTAAGTACAGTTTGTGGAGAAAAACGGAAGCGTCATCATGCTATAGCTATGCTTAATTCTGATTTTCAGAGCCAATTAAAAATATATTTGGTTGCCCACTTCAAGATATAAGCATGTCATGCCCATATAACATCTCTTAATTTCCACTCTTCTTCCTTCAGTGTTGAGCCTTGCTTAAAGCTTCAGAGCTTACAAAGTACACTGTGGTCAGTGGTGGGAGGAGGCTGTGGGAACCTGTGCCAGCATTAGCCTGAGAAATGCAGAGTTGACAGTATGTGGAAATCAGCTGCTTTACATGCCCACTGCCTTTCGGTATATTATTATACTTTTTTTCTTTTTTTTGGCACTTTGACTGCATTAACCTTGTGCTGGCTCCATGGGGCTGGCTGACACAAGATGGATGGTGGTGCTGGCCTGGCGCAGCAGCCCGCACGCCAAGTGCCTGCAGAGGGGACGCCTGTTTGCTCACTAAAGGCATGTTGAGCAGCAGTACCCGCCTAATTGGCTGGAGAACCCTGTGCCCCTGATTTTATGTGATGAGCTTTCCTTGGCAAGAAAACGGGCTATCAAGAAAGCTTTGGAGAATGATAAAAGTGGGGCTAAATGTTCCTATTTTGCTGCGTTTTGAAGCTCTGCAGAGGTGCTGTTTGGAACTGCCATGGCAAGGGCTGCTGCAAGATTTCCTCCCACGGCAAAAGCAACTCCCTTGCAGCAGTCCCTTAGGCAGGATCAGCACTACAGATTTAGAAAGCTCTTAAGGAAGAGTTTGATCCAGTCTTTTGACCCTCAGGAGACCTGCATTTGATTTTCTTGTGTGCCACTTGTCACAGCACTTGGGGCAGGATTCCAAGCTGGTGGAGAGCCCAGCTGCTGTCGTAACAGGTGCCTGGATAGGAGCAAAGCTCGTTTGTACCTTTTACAAATAAGGATCTAAAGGTCCTGGCTCTTAGCTCCTGGGCAGAATTACATTTGGGATAAGAACACTTGTCTTCACTGAAAGTGTTCAGGGCCGGGTGGGATGGGGCTTTGAGCAACCTGGTCTAGTGTGTGGCATCCCTGCCCATGGCAGGGAGGTTGGAACTAGATGGTCTTTAAGGTCACTTTCAATCCAAACAATTTTGTGATTCTGTGTTGGAAAGATGCTCAGAGGATAAAGTCACCAGAGCGCCCAAGCTGTGCTTCAGTGTTCTCTATCATAAGGAAGCAGATGTAAGCTAAACACTGAATTAGAGGATTTTTTTCTAGACTCTGATTTCAGTTCTTAGATCTAGAGCCGAGAAGAGCGTTACAGAGCAGGTATGGACATCAGGGCTGTTCTCACCCACTTCACTGGGTGTCACCACTACCTCAGATTTTCAAATTTTCCAGTTAGGGTAGGAATATGAACCCCTGCAGACAGTTCCTGCTTCGGACATGAATTTGCAGCAAGCTTAGTGAATGGCAGCTGGTCCAGAGCTCGTGTGCTGAACTTGCAGCATGCTGGGAAAACTTTTGCTTAATGGAGACTGGCTTGAGTAGGGAGTACAGTCTTTCCTCATACAATAGCATCAGATGATGCTCCAGCTTTGGCGAGAGGCATAGGTTTGTTCTATTCTTATAATTTCAGACTTGCTTTGAATTTTGCCTTTGGTGCTTTTGCTTGGTTCCTGTACATTTTAGTCGTGGAGCGTGCAGCTCCCTCCCCCAGCTGCATGGCAAGGATGTGGAGCCTGACTGTGGATCTGTCTTGGAGCAGTGCAGCGAGCCTGAGCCTTCTGTTCTGTAAATCCCTGATTATCTACCTCCTTACGCAATGCAAACGCTGATAAACTCGGAGGGGCTCACGTGCAAATCCTGCAGCCCCGGGGACAAATATGACACCTCTTTTAGCTCTGTGTGCACTCAAGCCCATGCAGCCCTCTCTGTGCTCTGTCATGGCAGCCAGGACGGTCTTGTTTCTATTTCGAGCCTCAGTTGATTGAACTTCTGTTTGCTGGGTTTTGGCTCCATTTCTCCCCTCTACCTGAAAAGGAACTGAGGGGAGCAAACAGCTTTCCTGAGCTATTGTTACTGCCTGGGGCAGGTCCAAACAGCTTGACCGCCCCACGCAGCCATCCTGAGGGTTGGCCAGGGGGACTGGGACAAGAGGGGAGTCTGGCATCTGCTCCTTGATGGAAGGATCAGGCTGATCTGGCTTGGCAAGGACACAAGAAAAATTCTCATTGGAATCTCTGATGTCACGAGAGAGGGAAGAGGGTTGTCATTGCCCCAGGAAAGGGGTTGTAAATTGTGTTTCCTGCTCCGCTTGTTGAAGAGTATTTCCATCCAAATCTTTTGTGACCTTTTCCCATGGGAGTTTTACATGGAAATAGGAAACAGAAATAATGAAAGGGGGGAAAGCGATTATGTGGAGCTTACGGGGAAATACTACTGCAGCTGTTTTAGCTGGAGCTTTAGGTCACAGTTCTTAAAGGAAAGGGAAGAGTCTTTGGTTGCTCCTGGGTCTGAATGCCTTTATGCTTTGTCCCAAGTTATTTATTGTTTCACATCTCTTTCTGGGGCACCTGTATCCCATCTGCTGTGCAAAGACCTGCTCTTGTCTCAGGCCAGGTTAGGGTGGTCTGCTGGCAACTGCTCTGATTCAGACCAGCATGGGCTTTTCTTGAAGTATGATTTTTATCTTCCCAGAGCCACAGGTTCATCTCCAGCAGCTCAGGTGAAGCACTGAAGCACTCCTGGTGCTATGAAGGGTCAGTTGCATTGCCCCCATGATGTGTTTCCCTCTCAGTGTCCATCGGGATATTTTCCATCCAGCTCTAGATGCTTGTTTCCTTGCTCCTGACAATCCCTTGTGGCTGGTCTGAACCTGTGTAGAGGTTAATTGGAGTGGAGTTTGTGTATTTGCATATTTGTTGGGGTGCCACAGAGACAGAGGCCGCAGGAGAGATCACGAGGCTGGAGTAGCACTGGGTGAGGAGAAGAGATTTGTAATCAACAGAAAGGAACAGATGGCTTTAGTTGTAATGCCTGTGTTTATATTTGATGTTAATGTTCCTCCCAGAGCACCAGCACTTCAGTGATATGTAACACAACTTAAAATCATCTGGGGAGGGAGAGGATAAAAGAAATGGTTTTTTTTAATCTTGTGAGGAAATCCAGCCGTGGATTTAGCAACAAGGTTTCAGTGGGTGTTAGCAAGCAGAGAAGGCAGCAGTTAGCTACAATCTTCCGTCAGAGCACTGTGGGCATTGCCTCGATGTGCCCATGTCACAGACCCTGAGGAGCCGTGATGGGACCCTGGAGGGGAGCAGCACTTGTGCCCAGTGCTCCACCTGCAGCAAGGTGTTGCGTCATGAAAGGAGCTGTTTCTCAGAGCAGCTTTTTATTCAAACATGGGGAAAGACATCAAGCCCCTGCTCTGTCATCCTTGCCATCTGTGTCCTGGCAAGATCAGTTGCATCCTCACAGCACCTCCTCATGCTGGTCCATGATGGGATTTACTGGCGTACTTGGCATTGTGAACTGATTCATTCTGTGAATGCAATTGGTCACCACCAGCACACGGGTGGAAGATGAAAGTTAATTCTGCAGCCCCTAATTAGCTGTCATTGCTGGAAGGATTCGAGAGCAGAGACAAGATGTTTTGGTTCTGGGTGCGCCATCAGAGGGTCTCATGGAGCAATGGTCAGATACCCCAGACCTGCGTGTTGCTTTTGACAACCTTTTGTCATTCTGTTAAAAGATAAACAAGAAGCTAGAGTCTCCGTGGGTGTAAATCAGGCAGCAGAGCCGTACCAAATTTTATCAGCCAAGGGGAGATGGAGCCTGTGGGTTAAACGATGACAGAATTACCCTTGTGTGAGTCGCTGTGTGTGCATACGAAAATGCACAGGCAGGTGTGTACGTGCCCACGCACTCGTTAAAGGCGACTGGTTTTTTTATTTGTTTGTATTTAGTGCACCTCGGAGGCTTTACCTAGACAAGAGTCGTAAATGAAATGTCATCAGATCGTTAACACATCCCCGACTTGTTAACAAATAATCGCATGATTTGTAGTTAAAAAAGCCAGTTGAAAGACTCGCTGAGTAATATTCCTGCAGGTCCCCTGGCATGTGCATATATTAGAAATCCATGTGATACAAAGCACAGGACAAAAATGATTGATAGCAGGTTACAGTGCTCTTCATTACAATGAATTAATTGATCACGTCTAGCAGATTTTCCTCCCAGCGGAATCGCTGGATATTGGACATGTCTCTCTCATTTCTCTTCTATCCTTGCTGTTGGAAACACGCCAGGCAGTTTTATACCGTCATTTAAATTTATTTGTGACCTGAGAAAGTTGTGTTGCCCTTGAGACAGTTAACTTTTTAACTTCCAGCTAAAAAGTTTGGTGGTATTTTAGGAGATACAAGGATGGATATTATAAAAAAGTTTTCTGATGAGGTGGAACTCCTCAATCCAGTCCTGGCAGCAGGTTCCACCTGAGAGCTGTGTTGAAACGTTTTTCCTGATGCTTGAACTGCTCTTATTTGACTGGCATCCTATTCTAAACCAAACATACTCCAAGGATACTAACCAGCACTGTTTTTCATAGTCGTGGGCAGTGGAACCCAAAAGCAAATGCTTGCAGGGAGTATCCCTTCAGCCTAGGGACGAGGCTTCTTGTGACAGATAATGACAAGGATGTGTTGGTAGGGAAATAGAGTGGGAAACTTCTGCTGTTTCCTGTGCCATGCCATTTGACAGCTTATGCCCTCTTTCTGCTAGGTGCTTTTGGTGGCTCTTACGTGTGGAATGACCAGCCAGAGACACAGAACAGGTTATTAACCTGCTGTTTTTACAAGCTCTCTCCTGGCAGGAGTGTCCTCTTTGTCGCACTTGTAACTGGCCTATTGCAGAGTCTTAAGTGTAAAGAAAATAAGTGCCCCGAGCCTTTCATTTCCCTGAAGCCATGCAGACAGTGGGCAAAACACTGTGGAATTGCATTAGTGAATTCCTGTCTGTTTTGTGGTTTTGCCCTTTGCCTGTAGGTAAGGCAGTACTGCCTGTTAAAGAACTCAGCTTCTGGACTCCACTCCTGACCTGTCTCAGAATGTGGCATTAGGTAAGGCAATAAAAAGTGGTTCCCAGAATAATTTGCAGAGAAATGCGTCATCTCCAGGTGTGCCAAATGAGATTATACTTGTGAGGCAGGTGAGTGAAGACTTCTCTGAGACTCCAGAAGCAAGCCAGCAGTTGATGAAGGAGTAGGACTTATGCCTCTGGTCCATGATAACCTGCCTGTGCGTTGTAAAAGACACCCAACCCCGTTTGCCGAAGGATTTGATGTCTCCTGCCGTTTTTACAAGGTGCCATTTGCTACATCCATCTCGTTCTTTATCTGAGATGTGTCACAGCCCTCACTCCCCCATCTCCAAATTACCCAAGTCAAGCTATGGGGGGGGGGCAGTGAAGCAGGGTGGAAGGTTTAACTCCTCCTTTCTCCTTTAGGAAAAGAGTACTTTAGGTCTTAAGATACAACGCAAACGTGTATCATCATGTCTGAATTTCTTCCTGATGGCTTTCCTGCAAGTTGCTTTTTGTAAAGAGGGGGTAGGAAGCACTGAAACAGGAATCAGCATTTCACCAAAGATGCAGTTAAAACGCAAAGTTTATTCTCTTAACTCAATTTTCTATGGTCTGACTGGCATTAAAAAGTCTCTCTTTGATGAAGATTTGAAAGGCTTTGTTGCTAAGAACCAGAATATGCATTTGGAAGTTCTGTTGAGTGGCTTTGGAGACGTGTATCCCTAGAGACCGTTTTCATTTCCATATTCATTAAACTGTTCTGTGGTGCCTGAGAGACCCAAACCCCTGAATAATACAGCTGTGGAAGCTGGGAAAGGAGACATCAGGATCAAGGAGTGTTTTCACCATCAATTTAATCCAGTCTAAGTCTGTGTGACCAATAGGTCAGTCCTGTTCCTGACTGAAAATGCTTTTCTTCCTCCGTCCATCTTTCTGCCTTGGCCACGCATTGCCACTCTTTCCTGTGTCCACAGCAGTGCTGACACAGTGTGCAGGGAGCTGTTCTGCTGAAAACTAGGAGAAAAAATGACTTTATGATGGATCAGGTTCTTTTTAGACCTAGTGCTGACAGAAGGGAAGAGAAGAGACATGGTTTGGGGCAGGCAAACTGCTCAATATTTCTTATGAGCTTATTAAGCCATCACCAGAGGTGCCTCCACAAATATAGTTTCTCTGGCTGAAAATAATCTTTTTGAGGGCGATTTTGTGCCATCCTGTAGAATTCTCTATTTGATATCTCCTTCCACAAAATTTAATGGGATTATTTTAAAAGGTCGAAAGGTCTGCTTTCTCTAGAGCTTCACTTGCAAGGATGGCAATGACCATCACCTGTTATTTAAACATCATCAGGGTGATGAGTACATGAGCTGGTTAACTGTGGCTCATCCTGTTGTCCTTTGAAGTGAATGGCTGTCTTCTATTGACTTAACTGGGCAACAGATAAGGCCCTGGATGAAAGAGCCACTATTTTACTAGAGGCTACTTGTTTCTGTAGGTTGCAAAAATAAATAATCCCAGACACTTTCAAAGGTGGCTGGGGTTGGGCTGCACATAGCTTTTTGGTGAAGTTTTATTTAAAAGAAAAATAAATTTCTCATAGTCAAAGGGCTGCTGGCTGACCTGACCTTTTCAGACTGAAAATGGTCCCTGAAAGGAAAAATAAGATAATGATAATAAAAATCTCCTAGCCATTACTAGACTGCTGCTGAAAGGGATTTGGCAAAGGCTGAAGAAGTGTCAGAGTGAGAAAGCACCATCTCTGCTGGATGATGATGGTCTCTGACCTGGCCGGTGCCCTGTGAGGCTGGAGAAATCTCCACTGATTCCAGGCAGAGTGAGGGTGCCTGACAGCCAGGAGAAGAACTGTTCAGAGCACAGCCCTGTAGTTTCTTGCAGTTGATGTTGTGTTACGTGGGAATGCACTGTCCTTAAGAAACTATCTTCAACAAATCATGTAATAAATAGATATAAATATATGGCATAGTAAATGCAATTTCTTGGAGGGACACAGCCAGCCTTTGGTGCCAGCCATGCTCTCTGAATCTCTCTTTATGCTGAAATGGTATATTTTGGGCTGTGCTTTTCAACAAATAAACCCTTCACCCCCACGTATATCTCCCAGCTCTTCTGCTCAGCTTCCTTGCAGATGATATCTGCTTCATTAGCTGCCTGATGAATGGTCTGAGCACATTAGCATCCTTTTATTGAGCCAATAACTATGAGCCTCACCCTGCAGAGCTGTGCAATATCTGTCACTGGGAGGTTTCTAAAAGGTTAGGCAAACTTCTGTCAGGAATGGTTTAGGTGTGGGGGGCAAGAACATGGACTAAATGACTTCTGAAATGCCCTTCTAACCCTGCAATCTCTTAATTTAAAGCCCTGCTATAGTAACAGGACATGATTTCTATGACAAGCATCTCTGGGAGGCTTAGTTGAGAGGGAGACTGGAAGCTGTTCAGAGGCTGCACCAACACATTCAAAATGTCAGCGGCAGCCCAGCAGGTCACTGCTGGGCGCAGCAGGAAGGAACAGCAAGGATTGTCCCACCTAACCTCAGGTATTTGTGTGCAAACGAGTATGAACTCTGCAGCTGTGGAGGGAGAAACAGATGCAGTTCATGTGTCCTGCTCTGAACACCTGGGATGTGCTGGAACCGCCTCCAGGTTATCTCTCGTGATCAGCATCCCATGCTGCAGCAGGCTGACCAACAGCAAAGGAAGTCCTTTGACCTGGTTAGTATGAGAGGCTCAGGGCCTTTTTCATTTCCAGTGGGACACAATATTCATCTAAACACTTTTTTATCAGTTGTTGTTTGTAAACATTGCTAGGGGTTGTCTCCGTCTTCCTCCTGCTGACAGAGCTCCTCATGGCTCTCTGAACTTCACCCATCATTCTGCAGACATCTATCCACTGCAGGTCACTCTGCTCACTGGCCTAGCACTGGGCATTTATTTTAGCACATTTGGGTTAGAGTTCTGGTTTACGTTTAAATAGGTTATATAAAAACTTAGTGAAATGCCATTTATTCTGATTCCTTGCAAATATTGATGATATATTTTTGCTGAATTCTGGCTTTCATTCAGTAAACCTCTTCAGTTCATCTTTAATTTCCAGATGGCTTTGGCAGTGTTCCAAACTCAGCTTCTGGTGGTTGAAACCTGGTGCTTGAATTAGATTCAAGATGCAAATAGCCTGATTTTCAGAAAGTCTGAATATATGCAGCTGCCTTGTGAAGTTCTAAGTAATGCAATTAGGGCTGGGATTCTTACTGCCAAAAAAGCCTCAAATGAATTAGGGGTCCAGAAAAGAGAAATGTGGCAGAATACACATAAATGTCTTTAGGAATTTGGGGATTTAGGAATAATTGAAAGCCTGGCTCAAGTTTTCAGCTGAAAATCACTGATATAAGTAATTTCAAAGGAGATTAAAGAGGAATGGGCTCATGTTGGGGAGAAGTGTAGAGCTGGGCATTAGGTCTGGAGGAGTGATGTGACAGTCCTGGTGACAGGAGGGTCTGCTGCTGCCTCATGGGCTGGTGTGATAGGAGCACAGAGGGGCAGCAGGGATATTTGGGATATAATTACAAATAATGAGCGTGGTAAAAGAGGAGGAAGGGATAGAAGCTCAAAACTAACAAGAAATGGGAACTTGCTTCTCCTTTTCGAAGCCTGAATTAGAAGTGACTGATAAGCAGCCCTTGAAAGCTCTGGAGTAGTTTCAAAGTGTTGAAAGCGTAGTCCCTGAGTGTGCTAATGCTATGGATGCCAGACATGGGAAACAGCCACGCAGGGAGAATGCTGTGTCTCTGCATCTGCTGTCTTTTGGGGTGACATTTCTTGGTGTAGCAGGGAAGTGAAAATGTTGACTCATTTTCATTGAGATTAGTCTGAGGGGAATAACAGTAGTGCTCAGTGAGGCTGGATTCCCTTCTTATCTCTGCCTGTAGTCATTCTTTCCTTAAAAGAGGCTTTTATTTGTGAGGAGGGTTGGGGTTTTTTTTAATAAATACTTAGCTAATCCCTATTGTACATGTAAACATAGACAGCACAGAGGTCTGTAAAGATTATGGTTGCCCCTTTTGGCAAGCAGTATCTTTTAATAGCATTGTGTGCAGTTAATCGGGTTAAGCAAAACTATCAGTGGAACAAGAAGTCCACGTTCAGGGAAGGAGTAAGTGTCAGACCTCTGGAGAGTTGTTGGTTAGTAATATTGGGCAGGTAGCAGAGAAGAGATTTTTCTTTTTTTTAATTTTTTTTTTTTATTTGGCTCAGTGGTGTCTGTGGTTGGAAAACAACAGGAGTAGAGCAAGCTGTTAAATTGCAGGAGCCTTTTGCTATTGTGTTTCATAACAGATATGGTAAATGCTCCTTGCTCCTGGGCTTCATCCAGTGTGTTCTGCCCAGACTGAGTGTTCAGTGCATTGGGAACTGGTTGTAAGGGCTTGTGCCCTCTCTGCTCTTCAGTTCTAATTAAGTGGAAGGAGTTCAAGGCATCTCCCATCTATGTGAAAGGCAGGAATGAAAAAATTGGTGCAGAAAAATAGGAAAGGCATTGAAGAGGATGTTGCTCTTTGTCATGGAGAAAGCTCATTGCTGTGGGGGTTGTCTGGAAGGAAGCTCTCCAGTCGGTGGGATGGAAAACAATACTTGTAGAGTTTCAGAAATGCCCTGAAATAGGCATTTGCTTTAAGACAGAGGATCTGTGCCCTGGAAATGCCTGTGTCAGTCAACTGTTGTGGAGGACTGTGAGATGTCTAGCTCAGATGCAGAGGTCTGGAAGCATCTCATGTTACACGCACTGGGTCTGGGGAGCTGGGCGAGGGAGGCCACTTGGTACCACTTCAAGTGAAGACAAGAACTGTATGAGAAGGGGGCAATGGAGCTGCGGGGGACACAGGGTGGGACACACCTTGCTGAAGTGTTGCTCAGCCAGCTCGTGGTTCGCTGGGAGCTGGGCAAGGGCTGCAGGGCAGGAGGTGTGGGTGTCCCAGGGAGCCAGGAGATCTCTGCTGGAGCTTTGCACAGGGTTTGTGCAAGGGTGCCAGGCCCACACCATCAATCCCATATTGATGGGTTTTGAGCAGAGGACGCTGGAAAAATTCTGTCGTGTTTTCCTCCCCCTGGCAGAGCTGTGACCAGTGCACCATCTCTTTGACGTCATGTGCATGCACGAGGGCTTCTTTTTTGTGCACGGTGTCCTTCAAAGAGAGCGCGTGTAGGTCAGAGAGTTTCTCATTACAGTTTTGCATGGTGCTGCTGATGTGATTTTGCTAATTCTCCAAGAACAATAAAGCAAAATTCAGCACAGGGTAAAGCAAACGCAGATGCCTATTTTTGGTAGCATTTTCCAGGTTACTATTAACCTTTCATTTGAAATTTAATGCTGAGGACTACACATTGATCCTGAGCGGTTTCTTGGAACAGCATCAATTTTCCATTTAGAAAATTGCATTTTTTTGAAGTTTAACCCTATGTGGGATGTTGTCAATTTTTTACTGAGAGACACTTTCCAATGGAAACTTACTCTTTGGGTCTGAAATTCAAGCCAGTTATGCCAAACCCTAGGAATTACGATCAAGAAAATAGGAAATACTATAAGAAATTACAGCTGAACTGGGGGAGGGACGTATTAAGAAAATGAAGGCCAAGTGCAGAAAAGTAATAAAACAGAGTCAGAATTACAGTTAAAATTAAAACAGGCCTGTGGCCAAATGTAGAGATACTGTATGAGTGGTTGATAGTGGGAAAAAACATTGAAGACAAAGCCAGAATCGTAGCTGGCAACAGATAACATCTGGCAATGGATTCGCCATGAAATTCATTTCAGAGAACTGGTGGGTGAAGAAATTTTTCTGTCATGGGGTTGGAAGTAGACAATCTTCAGCGTTCCTTTCAACATAAGCCATTCTACGATTCTGTGAAGAAATCCCAACGTAATGCAACGGCATTTTTCCGTGAGAAACAAAGGTGTTGTAAGTGTCCCATGGTGCTGAGGAGGCTCCACGGTCAGCCTGCTATATTTGGAAGTTCAAATTCCTGAGGCAGATTAGAAGTGCTGAGCCCGGTAAGCAGCATTAATGGGCAATTTCCGTGCCTGCAAACACTGTGTGTGATGGAAGGTGTGGGTGCTGCAGCCAAGGTGTGCTTCCAGCTCATAGGGATGGACCTGAGCTACGCTGGGGGCTGAGGGCATCACCGTGGCTGCTAAACCAGCTCGAGATGCTGGATCGTGTAGCTGAACCACAGCTCCCTGCAGTTGCATTCACCCACCATGAGCAGCCACGGTGGTTAATTTAAAGCTGAAGTTGTGAGCTGCTGCCGTGCCTGTGAGGCAGCACAAATGTATTCTGGTTATAAAAGATGGGTACAGCTGGGCCCTCAGTGTTTGTTTCATAGAATCATAGAACCACAGTTTGCGTTGGGAAGGGGCCTTAAAGAGCTCCTGCTGAACCCTGTGCCATGGGCAGGGACACCTTCCACTGTCCCAGGTTGCTCAAAGCCCCATCCGACCTGGCCTCAAACACTTCCATGGATGAGGCATCTGCAGTTTCTCTGGGCAGTTTTTCTTGCAGATTCTTTGCAGGAGGGTTGGAACTAGATGATCTTTAAGGTTCCTTCCAACTAAGTTCTGTGATTCTGTGGTTCTCTGATTCTAAGACAGTAGCATTGGTAGCTGGCAGAGATTTTTGGAGCTATGCATGTGTGTGTGACCAAAGGCAAAAGTTAATTTGAAGAGTCTTCAATATAGTCACTTATCAGATAAACAGCCATGTCCATAGAGGTGTTTTCAGACATGAAGCCGAGTTGAAAGTCAGATAGAGAACAAACAAAAAACCCCACCCCAACCACACTTCCACAAGGGAACTGAGCACAGTACAGGGAAAAGTGATGGAAAGAGACACACAGAACTCTTGTTCTGCTGTACAAACTTTGTGAGTCTTGTGACTCCTCTGTGGACACAGTTGCACACGGGGATGGGGTGGTCAGAGGGAAGGACATGTGTTGAGTCCATCTCTCCAGAAACCTCATCTGACTGGTTAAAACTGGAGCGGTTTCCATGGAGGGATAGAAACTTGACTCATCTGCCTGAGCATGGAAGGAGAGCAGAAGCCTTGTATTCTTTACAATTTTTGTTAGTGTCCTGAATTTTGAATCCCTGTTGGTAGTTGACAGCTATCCAACCATTGGAGGGGATGTTTCTGCACTGCATGATGTGTCCCTCACAGCTGCCCCACTTCTGGGACCCACTTTGGCTGCAGAGGGATTGCACTGCTGTCTCAACATCACTGAAGTGTGAGGGTGGCTTTGAGAGCAGCCTGGATTGTTGACACCAAACTGCTCTCTGTAACTCTTTTGACCTGATATTAAATAGAAAATGGATCTGAACATGAGTCAGAGCATTTCAATATCCTTTTCTTTTCTTCACTCCAGTCTTGCATATTTAATTTAATATGTAATTTTTTTTTCTTATGTCATATGAACTAGGAGATAGATCTATTACATTTATATAATCTGGTTGCCTTATAGGCAGATTTCATACCAAGATGATTCAGGACTTTTTTTTTTAATGTATTCCTGAAAGAGTGCATAATGAGATGAAAGGGAGAAAATACATATTATAATTGAGTTGGGAGTGTGTTATATCACATTTTGTGTGTTGATCTGGGTTTGGTTTTTTTTTTGAGACAAATAGTTTCCCTTGCCACTGTGCTGCGAGTTTGGTTTCTAAGCCATCGACTGAGCTACAAAGATAATTATTCAGCTATGAAAATATTAATTCCAGAGAAATCAGATTATTATTTGCACCTGGATGCAAAATAGCAAAGGCTTTAAGGATATTTAGGTAGAACTTTATTAACATCTGAATATCTCTAGAGAGCTATGGTAACAGTAGGAGAAGTATTAAACTCAGTATTGTTTGTTTTTCTACAAGTAAATGAGGAGAATTTCAAGTCTTCTCCATGTGAGTCAGCTGAATGTTTGCAGGAATTAACTAATCTATATCAGAGCCAGCATGGATCAACCCTTATGCACCTGATGCCCCTTCTTCTGCTCCATCACGTACAATGTCAGCTGCAAGGGAAAGGGACAGGGGAAGATTGCCCCCAGAATAATCCCTGTGTGCACAGAGCAGCTCCTCCTAGGGTAGCAGAGAGTAGGGCCTGATGTCTGCAGTCATGGCAGAAAGGCAGATTTCTGCTGCCTCTTGGGTGGGGTTTGCTGTAGTGAGAGTGAGCTGCACCAGCTACAGAGCTCTTGGGCTCGTGCCCTGGGCTGCAGACACGGCCACTGCCTTCCCTCCTTGGTTCATGGCCAGTCCTGCCAGGAGAAGACAGATAAATTGAAAGGAGCCAACCAGACTCTATGGATCACCACACCAAGCTGCCCCAAAATGATGATCAGGAACACTGAGCCTGTGGCTAAATTTTCCTTGGCCCCATGAATTTTTATGTTATTTTTATGGGCCATGAAGGGATGTGCAGTGTTGGAGGTGGGGTTCCCCTGAAAAAATGGAGAAGACTCCATCCAAATTAAATGGCTAGTTTCCCTCTGTAGCCAGTGGGGAGAAGAAGTGTTTCTAGGATGTGTTACCTCCTTGTCCCCTCTGCAACGGGTGTCTAAAATAGGCACATGGCCAGTGTTTTACCTTGACTACTGCAGAGGGAGCTGGAGGTGGCCTTGCCCGTGTGGAGCCATCTCATGGAGCTTGCCAGGCTGTGTCATTTGAACATAGGTCTGTTCCCTCTGAAGAAAGTTATTCACCATTTCTGCCAGCTCCACCCAAACTCTCTCTTGGTACCAAACCCAAACTCTCTTCTTGGTTGAAGAATGATCTCTAGAGTAGGTTTATTTTAATCATAAACTTCTGGGCTATGAATTTGAAAACAGAGCTATAAACACAAAACTAAAAATGTAATTCAGTGTGAGTCTAGGTTTTATGCGGGATCTGAGTCAACACTATTAATAAGATGAATAGCTAATATTCTTTCCTAGCTAATGCTAGGAAGTTTCTTACTATTTTTCACTGAGTCTGCCCAGGGCTTATCTCAGCTACAGAGACCATGGGACTGATCTCCCCTCACACCATCATTCTGCCTCGGGGTACTCCTCAGAGCTGGCCCTGGGTGGCATTTTCAGAGGTATCCCAATACTGGGTTTATCTGCCCTAATTTGCCTGGGATTCCTCTGAAACTGTCAAAGAGCAAAAGGCACTTGCAGGAGGAATCCTCCCATCCATCTTCGACATCCAGCCTATCATGGGATGACTCGTGCTCTGAGTATGGCTTGCTCCATCGATCAAAGAGGAAGCCTCGCTGGCTGCTGTGGATCAGCTACTGTGATGGACAGAAATTTTCGATCAATCCTGCTCTAAGAGATTGGGAAAAAAATTCTAGTGGAATCTGCATCCTGTCTATCAAGTGCTTTTGCAAATCCCACCTTCTGCCCTAGCATTTTGCTGCACAGCTTCTGATGAGTGCCGTGCTTGCTCTGTGATGATACACGGCAATCATCAAAGCTGCACAGTATGTTCCACGCCAGCTACTTCCTCTCTGGTTTAATTACAACTGAGTTTGCTAATCCCAGTCTTGATTAATGAGCTTAATATGCAAATGTTATGATGAAACTGAAACTCTTTGTAATTGCTTGCAGACAGATTACCACTTCGAGTACACAGAGTGCGACAGCAGTGGCTCCAGATGGAGGGTGGCTGTCCCGAATCCGTCAGTGGAGTGCTCTGGACTACCTGACCCCGTGAAAGGGAAGGAATGCAGTATGTTGTGACTTTTCATTTTACGGACTGTTACTGGCTTTTCGTGCTGTTTGCCTTCGTAGGGCTTCCTAGGTGTGTCACTGATGTCCCAGTTTCCCTGAGTTGTCCTTCCCCTCCAGTCTGACTTTTTGTCTCCTGGAGATGTGGAGCAGGGATTGCCTTTGCAGTGTGTCTGCGCAAGTCACTGTCTGCTACAGCTGCCCTTTTATGCTGATCCACAGACAAGGCACATCTGTGGCAGCACCCCCTGAAGAGGTATGGTTGCTTGTCTTGAGCCGCCCTGCTCTCCGGTTCTGCAGCTCTCCAGTACATCTGTAGGTGTACTGGCCAAAATGGTGCCCAGGAGTGGTCAAACTATATTTGCATAGTGTCCAAATTGTCATTACTTTCATTATTTAGCTAATTCATAAGTTGAATGCATAAGGAATGGTAAATGTCTTATTTGGCTGAGTTATTTTTATGATGAAGCTCCTGCATTTTATTTATTTATGCATTTATTTTGTAACAACTTGGAGTGTTTTCATATCACTTGGTTCTGCATTTTTTTTAATGCTGAAACACTTCCTTGCATCTGGGATGTAAACTAACTTCTGCTCTGCAAACACATCCCTCGCTGTTTTGTAGCTTCCCGGTCTGAATACTCTTTCCCATCACACTTCCTTGCTCTAGCAATTCTCTCCACAAAAGATCCTAGCAGTAATTTATACCAGGGGGTATAAATTATCGTATCTGACAAGTAGGATGAACAATGGCAACATCTTTGCAGTTCTATTGTAGCAGAGGTGAGATTTACTCACTTCTGACTCTTCTCCTCTAAAGGTTTATTTTCTTTATGTTCCAGTGTGAGGTACATAAATGTTTTCTGTAGCAGTGTTGATCACTGGAAGGTTTCTGACTGTTTGCAAGCATCATTTGTCAATGTGTCATTCCTGGTATTTGGGTTTAGTTTGCAAGGTTTTAAATCTGGAATCTCTGTATATCCTTAGGATGTGCTTTTTCAATTACAGAAATATAGACCTGAGAAGCACCTCAGGTGATCCCATAATTCATCCTCCAGCCCAAATAGCTGTAGTGGAAATGACTGTCATTCATGGCTGATGTTTGGCTGGACTGTTTTCAGGCACCACTTGTGATGAAGAGCCCAGAAGCTCTCCAGATATTTGCTCATATATTTTGTTCTTTTCATTTTCCCTCCCGTTAAAGATTTTTCTGCTGTTGGATCTCCCTTGTTATACTTCAAGCCTATCACTTTTTGCTGCCTGCACTATAAAGGAGCAGATAGTTTTATTTCTTTTGCTGCACAACCACTTTTTGTGTACCCTGGAGTACATAGGTATAACTCGTTTTTTTCTGACATACATTATTTCTTCTTAAATCTTGTGATAAATGGTTTAAGGTCCAGCAACATTACACTATCCTCAACTTTCTGCTACAGATGGTTCACTTCCCTCTTCATCTTCTATTATTTGTGCCTGTTTCTTGTCTTAAATCAATTCCAATGAGAATTCAGCTGGTTTATAACAATAGATGAATCTCTGGCTTCTCAATATCTGGCCCCTGCGAGACAAGGTGAAAACTTTTTCCAGCAGATGGGCTCTGATATTATACACCAAAATACAGGATTCCATTCAATACACTGGAAAACTCATCTCCTTCTTGTAATGTTGCTGTTAAATCCCATGGCAATTCAGCTGGTTTGAGAAGCAATCAGATATTTGACTTTTTTACTGAACCCCTCAGATCTCATCTCCCTGGGCTCTTGGAGTTCTATATTTTTTTTTCTGTCTGTAGTAAATTAAGTGGCTTCAGGGGCTGTCTGGCTATGTTCTCATGACAGAAGTAATTTTAGGTTTCTCATCTCTTAGTCTTTCACCTTTTGCTTAAAGAACAACCAATCTTTCAGCCTGAAAACATGAATCTGTAAACAGCAATCACTGTAGGAATGTGCAGGGAACCCTTCTCCCATTCAGCTTGGCTAACGTGGTGGTTTTTACTGTAAAATATTTTAACCAGAGTACAGTTCGGCTGACAGTCCATTCTCCAGTGGGTGGGATAAACTGGGAGAGGCAGCTTTTGAAAACTGTCTGCCCTACAATCTCTAGAGTTTGCACAGGGGGGTCTGTTGTTGATGGTGAGTTGTGTTGAAGATGCTGACAGGTTCCTCCTTACTGTCTTGTCATACTCTCTAAGCTGGTGGCTTCTGTCTCATCTGACAGCACAGCAGCTGGACCAAAGACATCTTACACTAAAAGCATGAATTTCTGCAGCCTAAGGAAAACAAAAGGTTCTGTATCTGAGGCTTCTACAACTCATGTTGTTAGTGGATTTTGTGCAGAGTGAGATTTGTGCTGCAAGCTTGGCCAGGGGTTGCACACAACTCACATTAATGGCTCCTTGAGATGCCTTCCTTCTCTCTTAGGCCTGGTGCTATTTTATCTCAAGATCTATCAAGAAATGCCAGAACTATGCCATATCCTCTGAGGTGAGTCTTTCTGGACATTCTAAAATTTATTCAGATGCTCTTACATCTCTCAGGTCCTACCCTGTGCCAGGACATATGACACTGGCATTTTGGCATTTGGTAGAATCCTGGAGTCTCCTTGGGTCTCTCTTCGGTCCTTCAACCTGCAGAATCAGGGCCTACAGTAAAATCAGTCTGGGTAAGACAATTTCCAGCTCGAGGGGTCTGTTATCTTCAGAAGTTTTGTTCGGCATCTGTTAATCCTGAGATTTGCTGGGGCCAACCATGTCTCTGCTCTTAAGAGAGAGTTGCACTTGTACAGCAGTTGCAAAGCAGCATGAGCTCTTAGGCCTTTTTTATTGTCTCCTTGAGGTTGTAGAGCCCTCAGTGGACACAATGGATATGGGGGAATTTGTGTGAGAAAGTGGGGTTTTTTGGAACGCATCTGCCATCGCTGCTGACTTCAGGATGGTTGCAGTTGTTTTCATCTACTCAGAAATGCTGCTGCTTGAGAATATCTGCCACTGATCTTTCCTGCTCCCTGAAAACAGAAGTGACGTGCAGGCTGTCATTAATTTTGAATCCTGAGAATACTGTGCCAACCTCTCCTTCTTCCAAATGCTCAGCAGTCATTCTCTTTAAATCGTGCCTGAACTAGGAATTTGAGATGGTATAACAATATGTTAAATGTCTCCTGCTCTGTAAATACGTCTAGACTGTGGCCTCCAGTGGAGTGGAAAGACACTTGAGACTGCTAAAAATGTGTTAGCTCAGGTGCTTCCCATATCTGGAGCAACTGAACTGTGGCACCAGAGCTCAGTCGGTGTCTTGAGATGTGCTCATTTTCAGGATGTTGTGTTTTACTGCTTTTCATTTGAATGAACCCATTTAAAATTAGGTTGGATATCTCTGTGCTCTGCTGCATTTTGAAGTACACAGCGACCTGCAAATCACAGCTGACTGTGTCCTGCTGAGCACAGCCCCAACAGTCCCTGAAACTGCTGTAGGCTCTGAAACCTGCCAGGATTCTACCCTGTTTTTGAGTCTTCAGAAACTTAATCAGCAAAGTTTACCTGCAGAGAAGACAGTGTCCTCTGAGAAATAGTCATGGGCTTCATGGTAGAAAGGGCTGTCGTATTTTGACTGTTTTATGACCTGGTTATCAGAAGGGTTTTTTCGCCTTTTTCTTGCTACGAGCACGAGCAGCACAATGATCCACCTTCCCCTCCTGCTACGCTCCTGCCCTCCACATCTCTCCCATGTAGGTGGTAGGTGGGAAGGAAGAAGGAGGCTCACAGGAGAGACTTCTGTGGTGCTGTAGGAGGCCCTGCTATGCAGTGACCCAGATATGTGAGGGAGGCTGCAGTAGCAGCTCTGCAGTTGCAAGGCCCTGGGACAATGTGCCCTGTTCTGTATTTCACTCCCCTCTATTTTTTTCTGTTCTCCTTGCCATATGGGGCTGCAGTCATCACCACTTTCAGACCCTGCTGCCTGTGTTTTCCCATTCAGCATGGTGTGGTACCTCAGTGGTCACCCTGGGGGGTTGGGCTGCCTCTGGACAGGCCATGGCGTGGCCAAATCAGACTGCTTGGACACCTCTCTCAGGTTTCTGTTTGTTCAGAGCTGAGTCACATTTTTGATGCTGCCACATCACGGTTGCAAGGGTTCCTGTGAAGAAATGCATTCAAAGTCCAGAAAGATCTTGGCTAGGAAAAATGCAATACTTATTACTCCTGGAGCTACTCTGGCTCTCCTCTGCTTCCCGTTTAAGATGTCCCCTCCAGGCATTTTCCCAATACTGTTCTGGAGGTAGGGTACATACATGGAGGTGGAGGTGGCAGACAGAGAGCCTCCCTCAGCAGAATCCAGACCTCTGAATCACTCCTGACAGTTGGGAATGTGCTTTACTAATTTGATCTCCTTCATTTTTAATTACCACAGATCTCCCTCTGATCCCTTCATGAGTCTGATAGTAAGAAGGGAATTTAGCTGATAAGGATCACTGCCATCAGGGCAGTTGCTTGGGGTTTTAAATAGAAAGTATTGATGTCAGTCCAAGGGAGCAGTTTGCTTTAGGGCTAAGCCCTTGCCTGCACCCCCTTATGGCTGGTATCTCGGGGAGCCCTTTGTTTTGGTGTGGGGCTGTAGGCAGTGTCTAATGGGGACTTTTTGGGATTTGGCAGTGGGACCAGCTCTTGGCACGGTGCTCGTGCTGACACTGCACTGCAGTCTGTTTCTGTGGCCACCATCAGGCTCTTCTGCCAGCCTGACCATATGCTGCATGTTTTACACTCAAGTCTGAATTTGGAGCCTTCCTTCCTTCCTTCCTTCCTTCCTTCCTTCCTTCCTTCCTTCCTTCCTTCCTTCCT
>VZTA01004128.1:179294-278936 GCA_013398855.1 Mohoua ochrocephala
CCTCCCTCCCTTCCTTCCTCCCTCCCTCCCTCTCCCAGCCAGTGTAACCCAAATACCTGGTTCATAGTGTGCCCTTGGTGTGTCCAGGTGCACTGATATTCTCATCTCAGCAGAATTTTTGCCTAAAAAGAGCTTAAAGGGGTCACATTTTGACCTCATATTATTTTAAAATATTAACTCTCTTATTCCTTATTCCTATTTCTAATATTAACAGAATATTAGTTATTTTTTACTGTCCTAGGCAAGAGAAGGTTGCACCTTATCTCATAAATATCTGCATGTTTTAGTAGTGCTTTGTGCATAATAAAGAAACTATAGTGAGAATAAAAGAGCATTTTTAAAGGAGTTGGATTTGCTGTGTTCAAGAGAGAAAAGTGCTGGTAGGGTCGTTGTTATAGTCAGCATCCAAATGCCAGTTATAATTATAATCAGGAAGGTTTCTTAAGAAAGGAGACAAAAAATAAATATTGATAATATAGAGGAACTTGATGAAATCATTGGAACAGGCTGCCCAGGGAGGTGGTGGAATCATCATCCCTGCAGGAGTTCAAAAACCGTGTAGATGTGGCACTTGGGGGCATGGTTCAGTGGTGGAGTTGGCAGTGTTGGGTTAATGGCTGGACTCGATGCTTTTAGAGGTCTTTTCCAACCTTAATGATTCTGTGACCCTGCTTAGCAAATTGCACCTTTACCTGGTGCCACTAAGGTAGGAGCAACTTTGAAATCAGAAATGTGGTATAGTTCTGAAGTGAGTTTTGTGAGCCTGTACCAAATGACAAATGTGAACAGCTCCATTGACTTCAGAAAATAGACTGTCCTCAATTACAATGGGCTTTACTGGAGTCTGAGAGCAAAATTTGAGCTGATTTATTGCTACTGAGCTGTGTTTGTTGAGTGTATTCTAACTTGTGTAATCTGCTCCCAGGATACCACAGGGGGAGATACGGATCTTCCTGCTAATTGCAGACTCAATTAGGGCAAATGACCTTTTTCAGGTTGTACGTTTTATAACACTTTGAGGCAATTTACGTGATCAGCTGGAGTTTTAGCATTTTTCTTTCATAACAGGAAACTCAAATAGAAGGTTTTGAGTTTGATGTTCTCCCAGTCTTTAGTAAAGTTAGATATCCCAAGCAGGTAAGAACTGGGCCTGCTCCTAACTCCCCTGAAGTCAGTGGGCATCTGCAAATTTTGTGTGCGCACACAGAGCAATGCAGGGCTGCCACGGAGCAAAGCTGTTCAGCCAGCAGGGGTGAACAGCACAGTTTGAGAGTTGCATCTAAAAGGCTGTGATTTAGCAAAGCACTCGAGCAGATGTTTATTCCTGTTCCTCTTAGAGCATCCCTGCTAATTCGTGTTCCTACCTCCAGTCAGGCAGGTGAGTCTCACTGACAGTATTAGGTTTCTCACCTGGGCTGAGGCTTGAGGCTACACTTTGCCATGGCATTTCCACGTGCATTGATGCCCTGAGAGATACCCCAGTTTTACAAGTATTTTTTCCAGAATTTTTATTCTGTGCATGAGCAAGACACTGTCTTTGCAGAACAAGTCACATTGCTGGCTTTTTGAAGCACAGATTCAAAACAAAATGGGTGAATAATTAAAAAGCTGCAGAGTTTGCACTGAACCTTCAGAATTTAATTCTTGGAGAAGAGTTACTGGGAACTGCATGTTGATGTGTGTACTGAGACTATGAAGGGAAAGGCTGGCCTTAGTGTCTTTTGATGAATTCTTCACCTTGTTTGTGTACACAATGTAATTAAATAAGTTGAAAAGAAATTCCTCTGAGTCATTAATTTCTCTTTCAGTAGGGAAGCAGCTGGCAAGACCTTGAGATTTGTTATGGCTTGGTAGAGGGATGAGAGGCAAGGACCGTGTGTGTGTGTGTGCAGAGAACATCAAATGGCACTAGAGCCACTTTGGTTGATGAGCAATCAGAATATGCCTGATGGAGTCAGTGGGGGCTGGAGAGCTGCTCACTCACCTCCAGGTCTGTTTCCTGCCATCTCCACTGGGATGGCTGTTGAAACCCTGGTGGAAAATGTGCTTCCTAACCTCTTGGTGATCGTTCCCTTCCTGCACCCTACGCCACACTGCCGTGAATTGATTATTTCCATTCCAAACCCAACCCTTTCGGTGTCCAAATGATGCAATAAAGTGATAATAAAAGTGTCCTATGTGCCAGGCCAGCTGGGGAAAAGAGGTGAACTGAAAAAAGCTTTGCTCTATTTCATTATTTTTTGGATAAAAGGAACAATTATTTATTTCTAAGAAAAGGAAAGGTCTCTTCCACAGAAGGTACTCTTCCCCAAGTTATATCAGGCTTCAGTATGATCACATTTCAAGCCTAAACAGCCTAGACAGACTTTTTTTTTTATTTTAAATTAAGATTCAGTCTGGTTCCTGGTAACACATTGGGAAATAATGACTGAAGAAAACGAGCATCAATTATTCACAGTCTATTGGAGAAGCCTTGTATAAATTATTCACAGAAGACATTCTGAAGCTGGTGAGATTATAGGAAACATTAATAATGAAGCAATGATTTCCTCTCATCCTTTGTCTTCCCCTTTTTTTTTCTCCTCATTCCATATTTTGGTTGGTCCTTGATTCCATGTTGTGTGGACCCTGATGCCCCAGGGTATCACTGAAAAGCCTCCATGTGCTTGTCCTTGGCCACATCTGCCCCTCCAGGCTTGTGGCATGTGTCTGCTGAAAACAGCAGCTGTTCAGAGACACAGCTGCCTGATGCTGCCAGCCTCGTTTCGTTTCTGAGCTACAATCTTCACCTCTGCCCACGGGAGGCTGAGACAATTCAGCCCTGACTCTGCCCGCAGGAGATGGCAGCATCTCACCTGAATCCCAGATGGTGGGGCTTCGGATGAGCAGCACAGGAATGGAGAGGGGAGAGATGGAAAGCCAGTGTTTCTGATTATTTTTGCTTTGTATTTTCATCGGTTTGTGTAGAATTGCTCAATTGCTATCCCCTTCTAATGTTGTTAAAACCTGGTAAAATCCATTCCTGTGCCTTTTTTTTTTTTAAATTCTGATTGTTGAGAGCCAGGGAGACACAGAAGGGTACACATGAAGGTGCACATGTTCGGTGGCAACAGAATAAACCGAAGACCTGAGATAGTTTTAGGTATTGTTAAGTAAGAAATGTCTGGAGGAAAAAAAGTCTGCTGAGAAGAGCGGTGGAGGTAGAAGTGGTGGGTCCAAGTGATACGGGGTGGGAAGCTGGATGAGGGAAGAGGTAAGACTGAGTGGCCAGGGCTGCATAAAGGAGGAAAGCAATTGAATACATTATAGTTTGGTGTTGGAGGATGCAGGATATTGAGACAGCTTTGGTTAATCATCTGGTGAAATCGCAAATATTCTGATCCCTCCCACAGTTGTGGCAGTATCTGGAAGATATTTGACATGAGAAAACACTCCAGAGGAAAGTTTCAGACCTCAGGAGAAGCTGAGTAGTCAAATACATGTGAGGATCTCCTCAGTTCGTCAGTCTTTGTTCATGATAATCCTGCCCTGATCCCCAGCATCTGAGAGTTAAGCAATGTGAGAATGTTATGGTCAGTTACTAGAAGAGAAATGTGCCAACTACTATTGATCCCAGTCCACCAAAATCACCAGGAGGGCCACAGCTGTACTAAAAGACAGAATGTGACCCTGGAGACTTGCAGTCAAAGGGCAAATGAAACAAGCTTGTTTATGGTCTGTTTTGCCCTCTGGGGAGCTGTTTCCATGTCTGCAAAGTGATTGTAAAGTGCAGTCAGATCTGCCAAGTGATGTATTGCAAGCACTCCTTGGAAGTAGTTACACCGTGGGCAAGGCTCCTGCTTCAGGATGCCCCAGTCCTTACGGTGTGTCCTGGGAGGGAGGTAAGACAGCACTGATCTTGACTTACAGAGTTTAAAAGAGTAGGGAGTTTAATTAGATTTGCTAGTCTGACCTCGCAGACCATTAAAATACACCCAGCTGGGCTGATGGTGGGGCTGATGCTGGGCATTTGGCATGAGCTTTTCTTCTGTACGGTGTCCAGTTATGGTCTGAAACACCTGAGAGACAAAGGGTCCATCACATGCCGGGACAGATTGCTCCAGCAATCAGTCATTCTTCCTATTAAAAATCTGTGCATTATTTCCAATTTGAGTTTGTTTGGGTTCAGCTTCCAGAAGGTGGCTCTTCTTATGCACTTCTCTGCTTGATTAAAGATTTGCATCAGGATCTTGTGTTTTCTCCCCCTGGAGATGCTTATGTATTAATCAAGTTGACTCTCAATCTTCTTGTGATAAACTAAATAGATTAAGCACTTCAGATCTCTCATAGCAAGAGATTGCCTCTAATTTTAAAACCATTTGAAGTCCTTTTGTTTTGTACTGACCTCATAAAAATTCCAAATCACAGCTAAATGCAGTATTACAACAATCTTCTTCCCTGTAATACACGTTTCATCCTCCATATCTCTACCTCTAAATTTATCCAGATCTCACTAGTGCCTCTTTTGGATGCCTTGACAGTGGAAGCTCTTGATGAATGGTGGGTCTGCTCCCACCCTCAGGTTTGCTGCTCTCTGGGATACATTTCAGCCCTCTGCAGGCAGGGCTGGCGCTCCTTGCCCTCAGCAGCTTGTCTTTACCTCTGACTCTGCTAAAGCACACTGGCTGTGAGTGGGTGCAGGCTTGGTAACAGTCTCTCCCCTGCCAATCTTGATACCATTCCTTTTCTATTTGCCTGCAGATCATTGATAAAAATGTGGGCAGCCATCAGACTCAGTCCTGGGCAGGCAGAACTGCCCCCTTCCTCCCTGCTCAAGGATGGTTTCCTATCGACAGCCCCATCTGAGATCTGCTACTCAGGCAGTTCTTAATCCCTTTAAGATGTGCCCCGCTGGTGTTGTGCAGCACTACCTTTCTTCATCAGAGTGACACGCAAAACTGAGCTAACCCTAAGAAAACCTATTAGAAGCCCTAAGTCTATTACATCCACTCCGTCACCTTTATCAAGTGACTTGTAATCCTTTTAAAGAATGAAATGAGGTCTGTTTGACAAGACTTACACGGTGGGGGCTATTAGTACTGTATCTCATGTCAATTTTTTATTAAGTGCATACAGCGTCAGCTTTATTGCATGTGTGTATGAATGTGTGTGGCTGCCTGTGGCAGTGTCTAGTTAAACCGTACTTTACAGCATCTTTTTGTGAGGAAGACTAGTCACCTGTACAAACCACAGCATCTTTTTTTTACTTCTGTAGTTGTTTAGGAAAGCGACAGCTGCCAATCACCAATAATTGCATCAGCTCCAAAGGCAGCAGTGTATCCAGCACCACAGTGTGTCATGCTGTTCCTAACTGCCTCTGGATGTTCTTCCAATTTTAAAAATGTCCATGGTGAGGCAAGTCATGAAATCTTTTAATGCATTTCAGAGTTTTCTTCACAGAAAGAAAGGTCACATTCAGTCTTCGCGATGTGTGTTGCTCTGTGTGAGTTGGTGTGTAGCGCCCAAACTGATATTTGAAAGGCGTAACAGTAAAGTGTGGAGTCAGAGAGGGAGAGGAAAAAGTGATGTCCAGTTATTCAGTAGAGATGGTTTCTCTGAAAATTAAGTATCAAATGCCTAAACAAATGGACTCTGGGGTCAGGGGTGTTCACAAAGTCTCCCTCTCTTGTGGCAGACTAATTTTTCCTCTGGATTCTGAAGCAAGAGGGAGGATTTAATGGAGGACACACCTAAAATACAGGATTTAGATTCCCAAAACTTTGCATCACACCTAAACTTCCTATGTTGTGATGCAGCCCTTCTTGTTGGCAGCATCTTGTGCGTGTCACCCTCACACACACAGCAATGCTGCAATAACATCAGCTGTTTCTGTGGCTGCTGGTAAGTGCTGCATCTGTGCTCAGCTATATCTTAATGATATGGGGCAGCCACGAGGAAGGAGAAGCTCCTGGGATGCCCTGGGATGGATCATCTGTCTGTGCCCTGTTCCTCCACAAGTGACTGACCTCCCTGTCTCCCGCTGGAACGAGCTCCTGAACCGATGCAACTTAGATTAAAGAGGGTTTGCCCTGGCTTTTGATCTCCCCCTTGGTGGAAGACCAAGTTGTGAGACTCCAGGAGAGGAGACCATCTTCATGCTCACCACACACTGTATTTCCTCCCCACCCCCCTCCAGCTGGAACGAGACCAAATGTTGCATCTGTTCCAATGTTGAAAGTGGTTTGTGTTGCCATTAGCCACGTTCAGCCCCAAATTGAACCTGGCAAGCAGCTGGCATGCTCAGAGCCAGTTTGCTTGCAGGGGATATGTTTTGATGGGAAGTGCTGCTGCCTTTGAAATACAATTCTTAGAAGAAGGAAAGAAGATAATTCCCCACCCAAATAAGACAAAGGCTCATCTGTTTCCTGGAAGGTGAGAGATGGATGATGTGTCCTGTGTGGCAGCTGGCCTGATCTCTTATACCCTTTTATTTCTGTCAAATTATCAGTCTGCAAGGGGTTAAAATATATTAGTTCAGTTAAAGTAATAATCTCTGCTCAACCTCACTGCGATGGAAGAGGAGGCTCTGCTGCCCTCAGCATCTTCATTATGGCAGGGAATTGCTCCCGGTTCTTGATTCCTTAGTTGAAATTCACGACTCTGGAATGGCTAAGCAGCACTCTCAATTTCTTGCTATTTAGCTTTCTTTTAAAGAAATGTTGAAACGGTTAAAGGATTCAAAGATGTCGTGAGAGAACTCACTTTTCTACTTCCCTTTCTGATAGCTTCTCTCTGCACCCTTCAAAAGGAAAAAATAAAGCAGTATTGATTAATAATGCTAAAGCAGTGAGTCAAGACATCTTTATGTATTTAAGGTGAAAAGCTGCACAAAGTGTGGTCACAGTTCAGACACACAGGGACGTGTTCACTGCTTTTGTCCGAGTCTCTGAAGAAAGCTGTTTCACACCCCAGGTGCAGGTACATCCTGTGGCTTGAGCTGAGGTCACAGGGTCAGTCAGGTGAGGTGTTAGCTGTACCTTGTGTGCCACTGCCTACAGTGAGCCACTTGCTCTCACTGAGAGTGGATTTTTGGTCTGTCGGTCTTTCACTGAAATCCATTGTGGCAGGATTTCCTTGTTTATTCCCACCCCAACACCCATCTCTGTGTGGATCCTGCCCACTTTCCTTCTTGGTCCATCACCAGTGAGCAACAGGGGTAGAAATCTGTTGGCTTGAAGGCCACTGGTTCAAATTCAGAGTATGATGACATGACCAAGAAGGAAAAACGACCCTTTGGCAGATCATTCCATCAAAATGGACCTTTTATCTGCTTTCCAGTGGCACACATCAGGGACAATTACACAAAGAAATCCTGCTGGTACTGGCACAGAAATGGAAGCCTGAACTGTTAGCTGGATTCAGATGGAGACTGGTGTTACACAGCCATGAGTTTGTCAAAGCACTTACAGTCATACAAGTTTTTCTGCAGTTTAGATAAACATTGGCACATCTGTGGAACCACATTTTCTGGGACTTCAGCCGGCGTCATTGTTTTGGGCCAGTTTCACCACTTTGGCTGCCAGTCTGGTCTCATCCTGCAGTTTCTCAGGCTAATGAGTTTATGTCTGTCAAAGAGAGTGTATGAAGTATCTGTCACTGTTCAACGTGGCATGTGTGAAACAGAAGAAAATCCCATCATTTCTTGGGATGTGAGTTGTGTGCGTTGCTCTGGATCCTGCTTTGGCTTGACTGGCATAGTTAAGTTAAAAAATCTGCAGACATCGTAGGAAGTACTGTGTGCTGCAGAAAGTGCTCATTTGTTTTCCATTCAGGATGTTCAGTCTCAAAGAGGACGTGATGCAGCACGGGACTGAGGGAAAGTGGGATGGCCTGCCATTGTCCAGGCAGGAGTTATGATTCCTGACACAGGCGTGGGGCTCTGTGGGCATACAGGACTGCAGCTGCTGTCCAGGTTTCTGTTTTATAATGGGAATAATCTTCTCTTAGCAGGCAGAGATGTGATCAGGGGGACAAGGAGCATACAGCTATTTGGAGGAAATAATTTGAGAGACATCAGTAAAAAAAAACCACGTTGTGAATATACCTAATTATACCTCCCTTAATTACACAGATTTTGAATACTGTCTTTGCTGTACTGACAACCAGTGGTTATTTTCTCAGCATGTTAATGTCACCCTAATCAAAGATCCTCATCTTCTAGTCACAGACCTGTGGGTGACCTTTTCCAAGACCACATGGTCTATCAGGCAAGATGTTTGAGGCTTTGCAGGTAGTTCATGCGAGGAGAAACACAGAGAGACCTTTGGATTAGGTCTACTACTCTCAGCCAAGGTTTGTGGTGTAAGATTACTGTCAGCCTGCTGCTGTACGCTCTTCTTAGCTTAGGTGAGTGAGAAGAGTCTGTTCTGGCTCTCAAGTACTGGTGGTTTTAATTGAGTTCAAGGTGTAACAGTTGGGTGAGCGAGGGTGAGGAGAACTCTATTATAAATCCTCATTTTCACAAATTGCTTTTGGACACAATCTGTCAATAGAGATTTTGTTTCTAAAAATCTTCTTTTGTCCATGGAAACGAGCTGCAAATCAGGAGCCGTCATTGGGATTTGGTTTCAGTGCTGCCACGTCAGTAAAAAAACAGGTGAACATCTCAATTTTGCAGCTGATGTTGGTGGTTCAGCTGTTGTGTTCCTGGGACTGGGACATTCTGTTTGGTTCCCTTTAGTGGCAGTTCAATCTTAATTAATTAAGTGGCAAAAAAATTAACGGAAATTAATAGGGATTGATGAATCCATTCCTGTGTCGTAAACCATTGTCTCCCCAGCTTTCTCCTGTGCCTCTGGTGAGTACCTGGAGATGAAGAACCAGGTGTGCAGCAAATGTGCAGAGGGGACCTACTCGCTGGGCAGCGGGATCAAGTTTGACGAGTGGGATGAGCTGCCAGCAGGATTCTCCAACGTGGCGACTTTCATGGACACGGCGGTTGGCTCATCTGAGAGCAAAGCCGACAGCTGCAACAAGTAAGAAGTTCTCTTTGCACCTGGGTTAGGCAGCTGCGGGAAAACCTGAGACAGCTCAGCAGCACAAAGCTGCTTAATGACTCGTCTGAGCTCTGCAGAGGGTAACCAGCCCTGCTAATGGCAAACGAGAGTGGCTGGGAGGTAAAATCTGTAGCTCCATCTCTTTGCTGTCAGCATGGTCTCCTTGGGCTCATCAGCAGCCAGTGAGTTTAAGACCAGCCTGGAGCTGCTCTTATTTGTAGCTGGAAAGCTCCAGGGTCATGGTGTAGTAAATGTGGCTAAAAGGTCCTTTTACAGCCTATTTAGAGATCTGTGGTGCTTGCAGAAGGCTGTTTCTGATTGTAACCGAAGGCATATTGAACCTGTGGATAATAAACCTTTCTTATGTAGGCTGAGTACTAAATTTTTTGTACCATATCCTTTCCCATGCACAGTTTTAATGAAAAGTATTATATTTTATATTATTCACTTAACATATAAAAATAGATATAAAATAAAATTATTATATCTACTATATCTGAAAAATAAATGGATTCCTGTAATAAATTTAAAAATTCGCTGCAGTTAGCTGTTGTGCGATTCTGGGGTCTTTATTATGTAACATGTTTTTGTAGAGTGGCGTACAAAAAGTCTCCTCAGTATCTGTGATCTCAGTTGAGGCTTGTTTTGTTTATGTTCATCAGCTCTTCGTGGACGCCTCGAGGGAATTACATAGAGTCAAACAGGGATGATTGTACAGTTTCTCTCATCTACGCTGTGCACCTGAAGAAATCCGGCTCTGTCTTCTTCGAATACCAGTACATTGACAACAACATCTTCTTTGAATTTTTTGTAAGGCCTTTTATATGGTGAATCCAACCTTATATTGTAAGAATGCAACCCAGATAACGATCATTAGCAGCAGCTTTCCCCCCTTTTAAGTTCCCTGTATACCCATAGCTTGTTATTGCTGAACAAGATAAAAAAATGTGCTTCTCTTTCTGTCGCTTATACTGTCTTGTGGCATTTATTTCATCTTCAAAACTCAGTCTGAACTGATCCTGTCTGCCATGCACTGGGATTTTTCCATTAGGAGTCACGACTGCCCCAGTTAGTCCAGCCTTTTGCAAGACAGGTATTGGTGGTAGATGCTTCCATTTGGGGGTGTTTGACTGGAGTTGCCTTTGAAAGGACTTGACATTTAAAAAGACTTCTTGCAAAGTAGTGGTATGTGGAAACCTTTAGTTTTAGGTCAGTTTGTGTCCTAGTAATTTAATAAATAGGATGAAAAGAAAAGCAGGAGAAATTCAGGTGACTTTCAGTAGGAATTAGGTGTCTGCACTGCGAAATGGAGGGGCTGGGGATCATTAGCTCTGACATGGGAACAGCCTGGCTGGGCTTGCACCATGGTGTCCTCAAATTGCTGAGTCTGGTCAGCAGTGACCCGAAGGGGGAAGGCAACCCTGCTCTGCCCACCTGGATGCATTGGTTGGTGTCCAGTGAGCTGGAGGGTCCCCAGCCCCAGGATGTGCCCTGCGGTGTAGATGCCCGACGTTACTGAGGTGCTTTGGAAGGTTCCACTGACACCTGTCACTGTCCTTGTCATGTTGTACCTGCCCTTTGGGACAGAAAAAAATGTAATAGGAGAGTGACTCAGGCAGATGACTGGAAATTTTCAGTCTCCCCTGTTACTGCCTGTGTAGCTGTCTGACAAGCTCTGTTTTTCATCAGAAAAACACAGCTCATGGCAACTCGCAGGAGTGAGAAGTCTTAGCTGCTACATCAGTGTGATAGATTGCTATTGCACTTTGATAACAGACGGTGCAGGCAATGTTATTTAGCCATTTCTGTTTTGTATTAGACTATCCTGCCTTCTTCACAGGAAAAAAGCAGCAAATATGCTTTCTGCTGTCAGGTGGATGTGCCAGGATTACGAATCCCAGCTCCAGGTGCTTGACTGACTGGCAGATCTGCTCCTGCAATGGAGCAAATATATTGTTTCTTTGAGCACTGGCTTTGAAAATGGCTTCTTGATTATTGCTTTTATCTGTATCCCACTCATTCACCTTCTCTGAATTTATCATTCCCTGTTCAAGAGGCAGTGAGTGGTTCAGTCCTTTATCCAAATGCCCATAAATTCCTAGTCAGCCTCGGTGTTTCAGGGAAACCATATTTAATGCTCCTGTAAAAGTAATTTTTTTTTCTCCAGCATGCCTTTGTGCTTAAATATATTTAACATTGACACCTTATCTCTGGACAGTGGCATTTCAGTGGCAGTGGCAGGTTACTGGGAAATGGTGAGGTGTTTGATCTGCGCTTCCTTGGCTCTGTGTACATATTGAAGCCATTTTCACCTGATGAGAAGAGACTGTATATTCTTACCTTGTTTTTGCAGAGGGGAACCAAGACACAAAGATGCTGTAGCTCAATTGCACAAGATAATTAGGGATCTACCTTCTAAACAGGTGCTTCTTCTCACCTCTTTTCCTCAGTGCTGTTGATCTAGGTTGGAACTGAGTGTACAGATGCTTTGGAGGATGTGGGGTTGCACAACTTATTTCAGACTTGACACAAAGCAACTTTAAGGAGGATCCTTGACTCCAGGTCAGGTGTCTGAAAGTGTTGAAGTGGCCTTTCTCCCTGGTATGAGGAAAGCTGAGTATGTGATCTCATGCCTCAAAGGGACTTGATGCTTTTTCATCTGAGAAGACAATTATAAGAAGTGCACCAAATCCTGCTGTAAGGAAATGCTTCTGAGCTGCGCTGGACCTGGGCAAGGGACAGCCAACCTCACACTTCTGCCAGGACAGACTCTCCATGGCATGCTGCCTCTCCCTTGATAGCATTACTCTGGTCCCTAGGTCAGGTGGCAGCCGGCCAAAGACAAAGCACATATTGGCTGCAGAGAAAACACTTTGTCTTCCAGCTTTGGCCCATCCACTCCTGCTTCCCCTATGACTTAGAAGCCTCTGGATTTTAGAGAATTAAGTCTTGATGGGCTCAGGAGAAGGAGGAAGCAGCAAGACAAGATTCTAAGCATCCTCGTCTGGCCATAGAGTGCGAGGACAAGTCTGAGATCTCGTCCTGCTCTTTTTTTGCCATCTGTGTCAGAGGGGTCCATTGGAGGCCCTCTTAAGCTGTAGCAGATGTTGGAAGTTGGGGGTTCATTTTGCCACAAGTAAGGCAGCTGTCCAAATATGTAGACAAGAGGAACAGAGCTGAATCTTATCATTCCCAGAAGTCATTACGCTGACAGAGAGATGCACCTGATTGTAGTCACTGATCTCGTGTTTTTATTAACAGATACAGAATGACCAGTGCAAAGAAATGGAGTCCACGGCAGACAAATGGGTGAAGCTCACAGACAACGGGGAATGGGGCTCTCATTCTGTAAGTGTATGAAAAATTCCCTCATGAAGTCTTTTTCCATTTATACATGTCTGTGATTTCCTCTGTCCAGACACCAAACACGGGCCAGCTCCTGTGAATGCACTTGAAGAAGCAGAGCTTCCCTAGTACTGAGGGGAAAAGTCATGGAGATCCCTAAGGGACTGGTCCCAAAGGAAATTATATAAATGCAAGACTTTGTATTGATTTCCCTGGGCTTTGAATCAAGTGTTTTATGAGGTTAAATAGATTTATGCAAATCTGCATGCCACAGTCACTTTGCATGATTGTAATTGAAATCTTGTACGACAGTTGTTTGCTCATGAGAACACAAGACTGTTCCCTGTGCCTTGGCAGAGCAGTGGCAGTGGGGTGTGTATGTGGAGACAGGCAGGACGGGCATTTTGTTCTCAAGTGTGTGCAGAAGGGCTGGACTGCACCCAGATTCTGCTCCGCAGGGGCTTGTGTGAAAAACAAGCTGGCAGCACCAGGGTGGCTCCTGCAGGATCTGAGCCTGTCCATGCTGGGGGTAGGAGCCCTTTGGCTGGCCCGTGACCCAGCTGGCTGAGTTTGCTCTGTGAACGGACCATGTGCAGCCCAGCTCATCAGTGGCTTCCACTCCACCATCCTGCCCTTGTCCCCAGAGCCATATCAGCAAAGGCCCAGCACAGGTGACATTATGCCAAAAGAAAAAGGCTTTTGTGGGCATAGGCAGCAGCGTATTCTCTGTTTTCCGTGGTCTACCTGTCCTCCTGGAAGAGAAACTGTATTCCTGAGCCAGCTCTGTTTGGCAGTGCCTGTTAGCTCAGGTGCAAGATCAGTGCAAGTTACATTGAGAGGCTGGAAAGCTGGGTGAGGAGGGATGAATGGCATGAGGTGAGAGGTAGATCCAAGGCCAGGGTATTGGCTTGGGTGAGCTGAGGGATACAGGCAGTCTGCATGGGAGATGGTGTCGTCTGAGCTCATCATCTGGGGTGTGCAGGTGTTATCACTGTCCATGAAAGTTGTTGGGATGGCTGGCTGAAATGTAGACTCATGAGCTAGGTGAGGTGATGATTCTGGCTGTCCTGAAAGGTTTTCTCTGCACTGCAAATCCTGTCAAGGTGTCTTCTGTGAGCACAATTTTCCAGTTGCTGCAGTCTCTGCTCTCAGCATGTGAGTTCTGCCGCACTGGAGCTGGTGTTGGGTACCTCACCTCACACAACCTGATGCCTGTTCCAATATGGTCCCAGTTCCCCTGTTACAAGTGGTAGCTCAGCTCTCCTCTGCCCCTATGGGTAGGAGATGTTTGGGTGTGGGAGATAAAATGTGCGGTATTTCCATTTTGCTAAATTTTTGAACTCTTTATCCTGGGTGAACAAAAACTGTGGTGCTGCCAGGCCTGTACAACACTGCTGTAAATCACATTATCCTGGACCCTTATGCTGCTACAGTTTATCCTTCTTGTGTGAAAACACAGCACTTTCAGGCCAGTATCCATCCGTACTGGGTTAGTAGATGTGGACAGCTTTGCAGGCCAGGCAGGGGCTTGGTGAGCCCGCTGCTTTTAGTGATGAGTGACACTGTAGTTACACAACTGAGTTGAAGACAGAAGGCACCACACTCCTGCTGGAAGAGTTGTCCTGCCTTCCTACTGCCCCTTACCTCAGCTGTGATACCACCAACCCACCGCCCTTCCACAGGGGTTGTGCAGCCACTTGCTGAACAACGCCATGGAAACAAGGGGGTCAGAGCAGTCAGAAACCAGGCTGTTTTCTGCATCTCATCTGCTGTTTGTGGTCAGAAGCGAGCAGGAGGGATGAGACTGCTGCTGGACACAGCCGTGGTTTGTGCCTGGCTTACTGGTCATGATTCTGTAGTGTTACATGCAGGCAGAGCTTGATTTTTAAAACCTATAAACAAAATTCACTTGGGAACTGGATTTTCGAACTCTGGGTCACGTTGAGTTTCTTTATGAAAGTGTATCTCGAGGCTTTAAAAACAAACTGATTGACTACATCTGAACATAAAGCTAGAGATAAAAGCTCTTGAGTGCTAGGGGTAGTTGGATAAAGGCAGGAACAGCTTTTTCCAAATTCTGCTTACAACAAGGTCAGAAACAGCTCTTGGTGTTTTTCCAACAGGGTTGTTGGGAAACATTTTTATAAAGCACACTTTGGCACTCCTCAGATATGCCTGTACAGCATCTGTCTAGCTGTTTCCCCATTACCTCTCGACCCACTAAACAGCATAGGAAAAGCTGCTAGGATGCAAGAAATTTGAATACTGGAAGTAAGAAATAAAACCATGTCTTGGCGAGGGGATGTCTGCTAACTCACACGTGTTGTTGCAGGTAACTCTGAAATCAGGTAGCAATATATTATACTGGAGAACAACAGGGATTCTCATGGGCTCCAAAGTAGTAAAACCAGTTTTAGTGAAGAACATCACAATTGAAGGTAAGTAGTATCTGTCTTTGAGGTTTTATCTCACTCCTTCATCACAATGTTTGCCAAGTGCTGTTTCTGCTTCTGTGACTACAGCACCGAAGTGGCTTTTTTTAGCCCCTTGCCCCCTGTCTCCTCCTCTGAAGTGTAGAAACAGAACAGCAAAACTTCGCAGTAAGGAAAAGGCTGAAAAATTAGTTTATCTGGTGAATGTTGCCATCTACTGGAGAAGACTGGCTTAGCAAATAGCCAGAAAAAGGAATAAACAGGTTTTCTTTAATGTAGTGTAGAAAGACCGTGGTTATTGGTTAGCCTCTCAACAGTGATAAATAGATATATATCATAACAGCGACAGTTAAATTAATATTTAAATGACCTTTTAAATCTAAGATTTCTCTTTTGGTCCTGTTCTAAGTGTAATAAAACTTGGAGTGTCATGTAAAGTTCTTAGATGGGTCAGACTTGCATTGAGGAGTCAAGATTGAAGAGCTAAATTATGAGTCAGCAAAGCGAAAATGTCTAAAGTGAGTGGTGGAACTGAGTCTGATTTTTAAGCTGTTTTATGCAGCTAGTTTGCTCTCAGCCATAAGCCCAGGTAGGCAGCAGTTACAGATGTATCTCTTTCAGTGATTTACCCGGAATTTTTCTTGCAGGAGTTGCATACACGTCTGAATGCTTCGCGTGCAAGCCTGGTACCTTCAGTGACAAACCAGGTGCATCTGGCTGCCAGGTGTGCCCACGAGACACTTATTCTGAGAAAGGGGCTAAAGAGTGCACCAAGTGTAAAGAAGAAATGTATTATGCAGGTACATAAACCAAAGGGGTTAAGCAAAACCAGGAAGGTCTGAGTATGGGCAGTCATCGGCTGTTTCAGATGTGAGAGTGGTTGCATCCAGCAATGATAGTCTCCAGCTGATATGCAAAAGGGAAATGAATGGCTTCCCAAAATATGCAGAGGGCACTTAGATACATAACGGGTCACAGTCACACGTCATTAGGGTCATCCGTGTTAATATGAAGGGATGGAGACCTTTTTTACCTGGAAGGGGATCGTTCTTCTGAAGGATGGAACAGTCGTGCTGGGCCCTCTGGTGGTAATTTGTGTTGTAGGTTGGCGACGACACGAACGTGCTTCATCACTACCTTCAGCCTTAAGAGGTTTTGAGGAATGTCCTTTCCAAGCACTCTCTCCTGGCTTGCCCCTGCCTCCTGTGTGGTTGGAAAATGTGGTGATCTAGTTGCAAACCCTAGTCCCAAAGTCCTCTGCATTCCCAGCTGTGGTTAGGTGGTGACCGTCAGAAAACATGCTCTTAATCTGTTCTTCATAGTCAAAAGGTCTTCAGATTTCTTCCTTCTAGTAGTTTAAAAAAAGTTCTTGAAGAATCAGTTACTGACCACAGCACTTGCTATCACCGATTGTGGCAAATGCTTGGGGACCTGTGCCTGTGCTCACAGTGGGAATGGAAATACTGCAAAATTATCAGGCAAGAGTTGAAATTGGGCCACTGTTGACAGGAAGTTTCTACAGGGTTAGAGTAATTTTGTTCCTTATCAAGTGAGAACATATTCCCATGCTTGGTAAACTGTATACATTTCTGCTTGAAGGTGAAGAAGTGGGGTGAGGGTTTGAGTGAATCATAGAATGGTTTGGGTTGGAAAGGACCTTAGAGATCATCTCATTCCAACCCCTGTGCCTTCCCTGTGGGAAGGGAATCTTCCACTAGACCAGTTTGCTCCAAGGCTCATCCAACCAGGTCTTGATTGTTTCCAGGGATGGGATATTCACAACTTTTCTGGGTGACCTGTTCCAGTGCCTCACCATCCTCAGAGTAAAAAAGATATTCTTAATAATTCTCCCTTGGGTATTTTGAATCAATAAATTCAGCGTGTCCGTATGAGCAAAGCTGGTATTTTCCCTTTTCCCCTGTTTTGGTTCATGGGAAGATTCATGCAGACTTTATCAAGAGTTTGATTTTTGCATTCCCATTTTGTATTTTTCTGCTGACTCATTTTAACCTCCAGATCTTAAGCTTGTTATGTTTGTTTCCAGGGACCATGTGATAGTTTAATATCCTGTTTCTCACCTTTTCTCTTAGATGAGGGATCCAGTGCGTGTATAGAGCGACCTCCATGCACAAGCAAAGACTTTTTCCAGATCCATACCCCGTGTGATAAGGAGGGAAAAGTAAGTAGAAGACATGATACTATTTTTAAGCTCATTGACCTTACCGCTGTCTCTGCATTTGAAAACAAGGTAGTTTCTTTCAGGAATCCCTTTCCCAATTACTTTCCCAGTTTTGCTTCCAGCATTGAATCTCTCTGAGGCTTTGGGCTTGTCCTTTGCTTGCTGTCTCTGCAGCCTTTATCCCTCTGTAAGAATCTGCCAGATATGGGTCTGCTTAAGGGATGTGTTGTGGTGAGATGATAAGTTCCTTGCACTTGTGATGGGTCTGATGGGGTCACTGGTGCTACTTCCTTACTGGTTGGAGCACAGGGTGAAGTGGTGTCCCAGCATAAATCCAGCTCTATAGTTGTTAATTATCTTTCCTGGCATACTTAGGGCTTGTGATAACTGTCCCAGCAGCGCCCAGGCATAATTCAGGTGATACCACGGCACAGGAGCATTGGATATGACCATTGCTGTTTCAGATAGAAGAGTGTTTGGCTGCATAGGTATGATGTGTGCCATGTCCATTTGCCATCAAAAAAGAGCCTGTGGTCTGGTAAAGTAATGGTGTATACATAACCTGGAGTGTTCATGTGCAGCAGCTTAGCTGCTGGTGATGTGTTTGTCCCATGGGATGCCTCAAATCGCCTGGACTCTCAGGACATTGTTTCACCCAGAGACCTTAGATCCACTTGGTCTCTCATAGAGGGACCTGCTGGTGGAGCAGCCTGGCTTTGTCCTAGCAGTCAAGTGGGATTTTTGGAGGAATTTGGAGAAGAAACTTCTGTTTACTGTTATAGGAAGCCCACAGAGGTGTGGACACGTGGTCAGGCCTGTTTTGTCTCCTTCCTTTCCCATCTGTCTTAGAACCCATCTCTCAGATGGGATTGCAAATAGTCAGATTCCCTAACACCTGTATTTTGCTGGCCTAGTATTTGCTGGCAGGATGGAGTATTTTGGAGTCTCCTGATCAGCCAGTTCCAAAATGCAGCTGAGAGCTCTTAGGCTTTGATAACAAAGCTTCAGTGAGTTTAGCCCCAGAGCTGGCAGGCTCTGCAACCTGGTCTTGACTCACTGATTTCTGCTCTGTTAACTGTCTCTAATGACTCAAGAAATTAGCAGCAGCGTTCACGGCTACGCTCCCAGGTACAGCTTTAATTGCAGCCTCCTGCAGATTGTTCTGTCACTGCTCTGTGTGATCCAAGTCTCCCTGGCACTGAATAGGTTCCTATTATTGACCCTTTTCCTGCCTCCTCACTGGCCTTCCCCTTTACTGGTGGACGTCATTGGAATGCAAAGTGCGTTTTTCTGCAGACACCCTTCACTGTCCAGTTGCAATGACAGCAGCAGGTGTCACAGGCACACAGACACTGGCTGAGTTTTCAGGATTGGTTTCACTGCTCTGCATCTCTGAAAATCGGTCCAGGTTTGCTGTACTCCCCAGGCATCTCTCCCTCCACATGATGCAGCTCAATGAGAGGGCCTGACTCTGCAGGCCATCTTCAGAACAGTGGCTGTAAAGGACCAGCCTATTGATCCATGCTAAAATAAGCCAGGTTTTGACTGAACAATAGATTGTTGTCTGCCTCCTGCTGTGCCACTCCATGTGTGGAAGGGGCCTCAGGATATTTAGGCACTTGACTCTTGACTTTTCATCTACCTGCTGCTTTAAAGATCCCAGGTTGAGTGCTTCAGCCCCGGTCTCAGAACCCCTCACCACATGGCCACAGGCACCCTCTGACCCTCTTCTCCCTGCTCAGACGCAGTAGGATTCCTGTGGTGTGCAGTGTGTCTGGGCTCTGGGCAACCACACAGGTGCTTTGCCAGCTCCTGAGCCTTTTTGTTTTAAATGCTGTTCACCCTGCTGCTGCTGAAGCATTTCCGAAGCAATATTTCAGAGAATGTCTAAGTGTTCAGGAGCAGCAAGGGCAGGAACAGGTCCTGATCCACAGCAGTAGGTGTCACTCTGGCGGCAGGAGCTGTCTGCCTGAGCAAAGCAGGCAAAGCAGACCCAGTGCCAGTGACCAGATTCAAACAAGGTGGCCAGACGAGGCCATAGACAAGAGGCACGGCCAGTGTCGAGCTGGAACATTGTGTCCATGGGTCAGTCAGGATGTGGGTCAGCCAGGGAACATGACCTGGCATAGGCATGGCTGCAGCAAAGTGCAGGCAGGGATGGAGAGTGAGAGCCTCAGCTTAATTGGAGCTCCCGGGAGCCAGGGCCTGAGCCAGGGCCTGAGCCTGAACTCAGGCTTCTTCCAGCTTGTTTTTTGAAACAGTTTCAAGAAGCATCAATACTTCTTCAAGTGCGCTGTGTTACCAGAGGGCTAGCCCTGAGTGCAAGCAGCTCAGTGCCCAGGGTGACAGGGGGTCTGGATCAAATTTGTAATTACCTGAGCCTCCGGCCTCAAAGATCGCTGATTGTGGGACCAAAGGGTGGAAGTACCCAGAGTGGGAGCTGTGGACAGGTTAAACTCTTGCCAGTTGGGTTTCTCAGCTGTGGAACTCAGGTAAGTTTCATCTTGAGATACAAAACCCTTTCAGAGACAGACCCAAAGTCGATGAAATTTGAAAAACAACTTCGTGGGTGATGCCTCTCACCTAATCATTCTCCTGAAGACAGAAACTTGTGTCCTCAAAGAGGGGTGATGATGATGAAGTGATACTGTTGTATATGGTAACACCATGGACTGACTCATGTTAGTGTTCATAAACTGCTTCTTATGTGATGACGAGGGATTGGAGGGGTTTTGAGAGAGCTCCTGCATGGTTTTGGCATTTTCTCAATAGGTGAAAAATGGCAGGAGAGAAATTGGGGACTTTTCAAAGAACAAGCCAGTATGAATTAAAAATGCAGAACTTGTGGTGCTCTCTGCTAACAGATGCCTTCCCAATGAGGGGCTTTTATATGGCAGAAGTTATATTTTGTGTTACTGGGGTTAAAATGCAGAGATTGCATATCCAGTTAGAATTATTTATCTGATGTTCCTCAGAACCATTTGCATGGGGAAATTTACTAATTAAATAGGAATGAACAGTAGTAATTGTTTTAAGCTTCACATTTTTATTTTATTCTGAAAGTCTGATACCTTGGAATCTCCTATGAACCCAATTACTTCTGTTACCCTTACCCTCCCTTCCCTTTGTTGTCCTGGATGTGCAAGGTCTGGTTTTGGCCTCAAATGATGGGAATACCCTAATTTAGTTTACAAAGGGGACCTTCACTGGTGCCTCTAGTCCTAAAACTTCATAGTACATTGTGTGAGCTCAGTGTCTCCTCCTTCCAGACCCAGATCATGTACAAGTGGATTGAACCCAAGATCTGCAGAGAGGATCTCCCCGATGCATTGACCCTACCTCCTTCTGGAGAAAGGCAGGACTGTCCACCCTGCAATCCTGGCTTTTACAACAACGCCTCATCTTCCTGTACTCCCTGCCCACCAGGCACATTTTCGGATGGGACACAGGGTAGGAGTCTGCAAAAAAATTCATGTCTCTCCAAAAGCTGTCATCTGCTTGCATGTGACTTAGTTTAGTGACAGATCATCATAAGCCAGTGTTCATTTGTGTTAAGTACTTGTTTAATAACGTTGGTGAGCAGGATGTGGATATCTGTTTTCTCCCCTAAGTCCTTTCTTATCAGGGATTGCTGCTCTAAGTTGACCTGCTGCGTTCTGGATGCATTTCTTGGCTGATATAATCATCCTGAGAGTTATTTTCAGGGATTCTGAGAAGGGAATGAGAGAGAACTTTTACAGTCAGCAATTCCTCCTCACCCATTCTCCTGTCCATGCCAAATTCTTTCCTGCGAAAACCTCATTTTAAGCCCAGTTAGATGAATACCCTGCCAACATTGTCTAGCCTAAACTCTGGCTTGTTGATTCTGAGGGTCTTCTTGACTCAATGGTCCCCTACAGCATTTTGTGGGAGCTCTTGTTTATCAAACCTTCAGCTGAATCAATTAAAAAGTAAGTGTGACTTGGGGGACCAGTTGCAGATTACTTACCACGAGGTTACGTTCTGCAATTTATCAAATGCTGATCTCATTTCCACTCTCCTGGTCCTGATAAGTCTTTGACTGTTTAACTACAAAGAAATAAACTATTTTCTTTGCTTATTACTTGCACCAGAGAGTAAAAAAAGCAGTATCTATGTTCTTTAAAACACTGTTTGAAATGTGCTTTGGCTGTGTGATACCCTTTTCTGCCCTCTCACCCTTAGAGTGCAAAGCCTGCCCTGCTGGGACTGAACCAGCTCTTGGGTTTGAGTACAAGTGGTGGAACATCCTGCCAGGAAACATGAAGACATCTTGCTTTAATGTTGGCAACTCGAAGTGTGATGGGATGAATGGTGAGCCAAACTCCCTGTGTTGTGTGCCTGTTCCTGCATGGATCCCTGTTGTAATGGAGCACCCATCAAAATGAGTGTGCTCTTGGCTGCATGACTCACAACAGTTTCCTCCCTTTCCTTCAGTTGCACCAGGCTTGAAATTGCCTGTGGGAAGCAGTGTCACAGTATCACAAAGAAATAAAAAATCTATCGTACACCAGAAGAGGGCAGGAGCTGCAGCCTGTGTGAAGCTCCCTCAGCAAAGACCTGTCCCGCCACTGGCTTTCGTGCATCTTCAGATGCATTCATATCCCCATTGAAAAAAGCACTGTTTTGTCTTCTCCCTAGTTTATCTCATTTTCTGTTTTGTGATAACTGTGCCCATCGAGGTCACACATAATTCTTTTGGAAAACTTAATTACAGTCTGTGATTTTATTCATTTAGCACTCAGAGCTTTCTCTCTGCACATGTGCTAAAATTGCAGCAGAGAGCAGTCACAGCTCACTGGTGAAAATGATCCTGTTTGGGACTTCTCCAGCCTTCTCTGACAGATTTTCCTCAGTCTGATCCACCCTGTCAGACTGATGTAACTCAAGCTTTGAATTATGCATGTTGAGCAGAGGGGAACTGAAGTATGTGCTTAACATTTAACACGAAGATTCACTGGTTCATCTGTTTTAAGGCTGAAAGATATCAGATGGATCATCCCCCTTGAGCTGCACAGCGCTGGTCAGGGAATTTCAATTGCTTTGCTGATTTCAAAGGTGACAATGGCCTGTAAAATCAGCAGTTCGTACAATTGATAAAATTCTTCATTTGGAAGCATTATGATATTGCTCCGTAGTTTATATCAGGCATCTTTAAAATACACTGAAATACTGAATTGTTTAAAAATTATGGTAGCATAGATTTCTTTTGCCACCCATTTATTGAATTTTTTTTCTTTTTCTGTCCTGTGAAGGTTGGGAGGTGGCTGGTGATCACATCCAGAGTGGGGCAGGAGGCTCTGACAATGATTATCTTATCTTGAACCTGCACATCCCAGGATTTAAGTAAGGAATGGAATATTTTTTCATCTATTTCTCATTCATTTCTGTCTCTTATACCTATTTCACACTATCCCAGGGATGATCTTAGTCTTCCTTTCTGAAGTGGAATAATGTAACGAATAAGAGACAAAGGGAAACTTGAATTTTATTCCTGTGTCCCCAGTTTGCCCATTGAGGCAGGCAAGCGTGTAAGACTTTGGTTTTCAGCAGTGCTTGCTTCAGTCCAAGATACAGCCAGTTGGCTGTCTGGAAACTGAGGAAAGATGTTCCTATCCCTCTGTTTCTAAATTATTGCACAGTAACCTGCTAAACCTGCCATGGGGTGGATACTGGTGCCTGCCCTAAAAGTATTTTAGTGAAACCCAAGCTACTTTGCCCTGTGGCTCCAGGCAGCCTGCACAGTCTGTGCTTCCCTTGGAGCCAGCGGGGAGACGCAGGCACTGCAGGATAATGGGAATCCCACCACTTCTGAACCCTCAGACAGGATGAAATACCTGCTTGAAGTGCTTGTGTCTCTATCAAAGGAGTGAGCTTAGACTCCTAGCTCAGACCAGGTGCCGAATATTGAGACAGGTAAGGTGTGGAACATGAACCTCACCCTCCCTTCGCTGTATTTCAGCTGAGGTAGATGCAACTACCTTGGTGTAAATCACTTGAAGTATGTAATGCATTTTGATAATAAGGTTCCCTACCAATATGGTCAAATTTGAGTGTTCATTGTCAGGAGGGAACTGAACCATAAAGAACTTAGACACTTGAAAAAATGACCCTGCTGCACCCGATACTCAGGGCAGAGGCACCCGCCATTCTGCAAGGACAGGTTTTCTGTGACAGGGCTTTGATGGATTCCCTGTACAAAAAGGAATTGGAAGGATTGACTGCTGCCTGTCTGGAGAGCACTGTGTAAATGTTTTTTTCCTTCTCTGTTAAACAGACCTCCGACATCAGTGACAGGAGCAACTGGGTCAGAACTTGGACGGATTACTTTTATTTTTGAGACCATCTGTTCAGCAGATTGTGTGCTGTATTTCATGGCAGTAAGTGAGACCTCTTTCTCCATGACTGAGGACTGAGCCTGGTATTCCACATGTCACTTTAATACCTCTGCATAGGTGTGATTAGTTGCACTTGGTTTATTAGGATCGATTAGTTGCACTTGGTTTATTATGATTAAGGATGGCATTAGCTTAGTCTCTGCAGTGCCTTTGCAGGAAGGATTTAATGAATGACCTAGTGAAATTCCTCCACCATGTGAGTTGTGAACCATTCCTGGTTATCTGTTTATTCTAAAAGAAATCATTGGGCACTAAGGACCCGATTTTTCCTTTGTTAAACTGACTGATGAAATTATCAGTGTCTCTTGTGCTGTTGAGTTAGCATGTAGTAACAGAGTGACAAGTCAAGATGTGGGACAAAGGGATGGGAAGAGGACAATTTGGAAATCTAAACTTGATCCTGTCAATGACCTGGAGGATCAGTAGGGCAGCAGACAGATGTTTGTTTGAAACTCCATCAGTTGAGGAAGGCAACTGGATCTGCAATGGCTCCGTTGCCCCTTCCACTGAAAGGAGAAGCTGGTTCTCTTTTGTTTTTAATGGCTCTTTAAAGGAACCTACTCTTAATTTAAAGAGAATTGAGTGGAAATTAGGTGGTAATTTAGAAGAGTCTGAAAATTTGTCAGTTGTGCAAAACAAAATAAGTATGTTTGCTTTATTAAGCGTTAAATGCAATTGTGGAGTCCTTTTTATATACTAATCTCTGTATCATAAAACACTGGTGCTTAGTGTAGTATGACTATGCTTTTTGTTGTTTTGTTTTGTTTTTTTTTAAATTATGCCCATTTTGTAGGATGTTAATCGAAAAAATACCAATGTGGTGGAATCGTGGGAAAGAAGTAAAGAAAAACAATCCTACACTCACATCATCTCCAAAAATGCTTCCTTCACGTTCACCTGGGCCTTTCAGAGAATAAACGAGGGCCAAGATGTAAGTACTTCTTTATGTATGGGGCTTTACAACACAGCATTCCTCGGACACTCACTGCCAGAACTCCTGCCCTCTGTCGAAGCTCACAGGTTTCTCATCAGGGGTGAGTGGCTCTCACCACCAAGCAGCCCCTGGGAGGCAGCTGTGGATAAACAATCCGTGAGGAAGGACACAGCCATGGATAAGTTGATCCCTGAACTGGTGCGCAGAGGTGTGGGTAGTGTCCCAGTGCCATGGTGTGATTGACACCGGGGTGGTTTCCTTGGCTCTCGTTCCAGAGCAGACAGTTCATCAATGACATGGCCAAGATCTACTCCATCACGGTGACCAACGCAGTGGACGGAGTCGCCTCTTCTTGCCGGGCCTGTGCCCTGGGCTCCGAGCAGTCTGGCTCGTCCTGCGTGCCCTGCCCGCCAGGACACTACATCGAGAAAGAGACCAGCCAGTGCAAGGAGTGTCCGGCCAACACCTTCCTGTCCATCCACCAGGTGTATGGCAGGGAGGCCTGCATCCCATGTGGGCCTGGCAGCAAGAGCACCAAGGTACCGAACCTGAGTGTTTCTGGGCGATGGGCAGACAGCGTTTATTGGGCTGGAAGCTCTCAAAGGGCTGCTTTAAGTGCTTTCCTACAGGCATGTGCCTTGTGAGCACTGGAGTATGGTTATAACCAATGATCTCACTCTTCCAACGTCACTAGTCTAGTTTCTGTTTGTAAATAATATTATAAAAGTGACAATATCAGCTCAAAACAAGGTTCATTTCAAGAAGATGTACCATGGACAGTGTACAAACGGGGCAAGCATATATGTTACTTCTACCAAAACTATCCCAGATGCCTGCTCTTTTAAACTCAGGGACTTCCTCAGCTGCATGATGTTTCTGGGCCTTTAGAAACCTGTAACAAGTTCCTCTTACATGAAACTGTAAGCATAGGTAAACATTTATCGTGTTCAAGGAGCTGCACAGGTACTGGAAGAACGGCTCCAGTTTGTTCATATTCTGCCTGTCTTCAGCTGAGTTCATACCCTGCCCTTGTTTCTTGAGCTGTTTCTTGTGTTTCCTTTACAAAATGCAAGTGTAAGCAAGGCCATGTTTTTGGTCTGTTTACAGGGCTTTAAACTGGAACATTGGGATCCTAAAAGCACCCAGAACAAAAAAAAGCAAGAAATTGCATTCTCTTGGCTAATGCAGCAGAGAACAGGAAAACCAGGCTTAGGGAACATTGTAGTCCTGATATGTGACTGCAAGGGACTGAAATGGGAATTTTCCCAAGGGAAAGATCAGTTACAGGAATAGGACAGAGTTCCCCTTCATCCTTAACAAGGAAAGCAGTCCTGTCTGCACCCTTGCTTTAACTCCTGGGTGAATGGTTCCATAACTGCTCTTTAATGGATGCCTCTGCTTTGCAGGACCACTCTGCCTGCTTCAGTGACTGCCTGGTGTCCTACGTCAAGGATAACCAGAGCCTGAATTACAATTTTAGCAACCTCAGCCAGGTGGGCTCATTGATGAGTGGACCCAGCTTCACTTCCCGAGGGACCAAGTTCTTCCACTTCTTTAACATCAGCCTGTGTGGGAATGAGGTGAGCTCAGATGGTGTTGAGGGTTGGGAGGATGAGCCAATTTGTTGCCTTTGTTGATGCTCTGGGGTCACACTGAGGCAGGACAAGGACTCCCTTTTAGCTGAGTTGTCACCAATACTGTGCAAACACTTCCCTTTGGATCTTGCTTTGCAGTGCAAGAGGACTTTTGAGCAGCCAAGTGATTTTCCAGAGCAGATATGACAGTGTTTTAGGCCATAAATAATGCTCAGAAGAAAATCCCTGTCACATCCCTTTTCTTAACCTTTTCTTAGTTCTTGTGCCTTTGAGTCACTTGCATCACAACCCTGACCTTTGTGTGCTGCCACCAAGGAGCTCAAATGAAGAGTCTCTCAGCTGGCACCTTCTTTCCATGTGTGTCCCTCATGACGTCACTGGAGATGGATGCAGAGCCCCTGGTCACCCTGCTGTCTGCCAGTGGCCAAGAAGCCCAGTGCTGACTTTGCAGCCTTGGACAGTGGTAGAAAAATGTGTTTAGTCTGTGAGTTAAACAGGCTCTGGCACAGAGTCAAGTATTCTCTGAGGCTTGGACTGAACCAGAGCATGTTGTCACACACGTAAAGTGACCTTTCAGAGCAATACCAGTGTTTTGCAGTGTCCCATGAAAGCCAACATGTGTAGTTAACAATAATGCTCAGCCCTGTAAAGTTCTGAAGTCTTTTTCCCGTGTAACAAAGGATTTGCATGAGTTGAGGCAAATGACAAACGAATCACATCTCTTTACAGCATTTTGCATACTTTTAGGCTTCAATGTGTGTTTAACTACCACCTGGGTTAGAGCTGCTGACAGCTAGATCCACAAATGTACAGATATGCTCTCTCCTCTGTGGATCTGCTCTTCACTTCCCCAAACTACTACAATGGTACTACAGTACAGCTAACCATATGATTAGGTGGTGAGTCCTTGGCATTTTGTTAGGAAAACTGGGTCTGGAACTCCATCTTTCATTCCTGTTGCTCTGATTCTAGCACTGATCTTGACATGTGACATTAAAGCAATCTTGAAGGCTATATGTCTGTTTAGGGATTTCATGTATTTGTGCTTTGAAAATATTTTTTCTGGATTAAATCCCAAATAAAGAGGTATTCTCCAGTATAGTATTTAAAGGCAAGGGAAATAGGGTTTTCCTTTGCAAGCCATCTTTACTATGCTCTGCAAGTAAACACTGTGCTGTCAAGATAAACAAAGAGGAGTGCTCCACAGCACAGATTTCTGATAAGACACCTGCCAGAGGTGACATTGTATTTCTGAGTCTGTACAAGGCTTTAATCGGAGCTCTGACAATGGCACAGTTTGTTGTTGTGGTTTGTCCCTCTTATGACAGACACATAGAGACATCAACTTGTTATAGGGTAAAGTAATGAATCTCATCAAGTTTGCAATCAGGAGGTTTGCAACCTCTCCCTTCCCAAAGTTTTTCATGTCTTATCAACAACCAACAGCTTCTTCCTTTTTTCCTGATTGTCCACAGGGGAAGAAGATGGCAATTTGCACTGACAATATCACAGATGTTACTCTGAAGGACATGGTTGCAGAATCAGAAGATTTTTCCAATTTTGTGGGAGCTTTTGTCTGTCAGTCCACCATCATCCCGTCAGACAGCAAGGGTTTCCGAACAGCCCTGGCTCTGCAGTCCAACAGCCTTGCTGACAGGTTCTTAGGTACACGGTTTGTCTTCTGCTTGTTGTTGTTGTGGATGTACTCTCATGTATTTTAGGGCTGCAGAGTAAATCCTTCTTGGCTCAGCAGCTGCATTACTTTGAGGGAAGAGTGAAGGGGCAGCCCAAGATCAGCCTCAGATGGTTCCTGAGCTGGGAAGCAGCTCTGCACAGATGCCATTGTGTTTTGCCGATGTTTCAGTTCAGCTGATGGCTGGAGGAGAAGAGTAAAGGCTGTTCCCGTTTTTAGTTTTCCATTTCTGTGTTACTCACTCTCCCTTGTGCTTGGTCTGGTGGGTCTCACGGTGCACAGCACAAAGATTTGGAGAGTGTAATTAAAAAGCGCTGGTTTTCTTTTACGTTCTGTACCCACCTCAGTCAGGGCAAGACCAATGACTGTGATAATCACATTAATCCAAGTGTTTATGCCCGTGCCAAGATCCCACTTGGGCAATTTCACAAGAAGAAACTGGTGTGGGGACATGATTAGGCAAGAATCAGGAGGCTTAGGGCAGCACGTGGCTGTGCACATCATTAAGTCTTACATTGGTCCAGCTCGCAAGTTCCCAGAATGCGAGGCCAGATGAGACAATGAAGTCATTTGGTCTGCTCACCTATCCATTACAGGCACTGAGTGCTTGTACTTTCTCCCTGGCACTGAGCCCAGAAACTCATGTTTGACAAAAGCACATCTTTGGAAGAGCATTCAACCTGGACTTTTAAGACTGCCAGAAATAAAAGTTTTGCCACAGTCACTGGTATTTTTTTTCCACTGGTTAAACACTGCCTCTGTGTTTGTTTTTAAAGCAGACTTGTTTCCTATTTCAACTTCCCTGACTTCAGTTTTCAGCTCTTGCTTTTTGTTATTCTTTCTCCATATCACACCTACATTTTCCTTCTTGAAGAAATATTTTGTATACTGGAATCATCACACCCTTCTGATAAACTAAGCAGACCAAGTTCTTCTAATCGTCTTGCTATCATGTATTTATCTTGAGCATCTGAATAATTTTTGAAGCTCTTTCCACAGCTTCTGTAACTTTTTATGTTTTCTTAAAGCATAGAATGAAATAGTATTCCAGTATTTAATTTGCTATAATGGCAATAAAAATCACTTTTTTGTTTGGAATCCCTGCATCCTTCTTTTTCCAAACTCATGGGATTTCATGGTTTCTTCTTGGTTCTGATGTCCACTCTGGATGTTTTTTTCAAAGTTACAGTTTCCAAGGGAAAAATCTCTCTTTCTTAAGACTGGCCTTCATTTCTTGCTGCACTTGTCTTATATTTAGTTTGTTTGGGACCATCTTCCCAAGTGAACCAAACAACCAAGTTGTTCTGTATTTTATTTTTAATCCTCTTAATCTTTGTCTCATCTACACACTTTACCAGCATGGATTATACAGTTACTTGCAGACCCCTGATGTTAATCTTGCATTTTCACAGTTCAATATCAACGCCCAGAGAAGCCTGGAGACATCCCATGGCCAGATAATTTTATAATGACTTAGCTAAATAGTTTTTAATGCAGAGTGTGTGCTTAATTGATAGTACACTGCTAACTTTTTAATTAGAATCTCATGTGATAATTAGTGAAACACTTGATAAATTTACATAACTTCCTTTAGCAACCAAATTCATCAGCACTCAAGGAATGAGATCAAATTTGTTCAACAAGAGAGGTTCTCCATAAATTCATGTTGACTTTCACTCATTGTGTATCTCTGTCCATGAACTGAAACCCATTTTCCATTACCATTATTTTGTCTCATTGTGAGAGCCACATTGTAATTCAGGTCACCATATCCCTTCTCCCTGAGTCTTTTGACAATTCACTGTCATCAAAAGCTCTGTTAAAGGTCACTCTTAAGTATGAGTTTGCTAGTTCACAAACATTCGTGCCAGTAAATGCCAATGTTGTCTCCTGCCACTGAAGGAATGAGGGCAGTAATTGTCTTGAAAAGCAAGGAGATAGCCCTGATTTTTTCCTAATACAAAGAAAAGATACCAAGCTCTTCTGTTGCCTTTCTTTATCTCAATTGCTAAGCTTTAAAATGGTTGAAGTTTGTCTTTCCTAACATAAGAAGGATGTGGACCTGCTGAAGTGAGTCCAGAGGAGGCCGAAACATGGTCAGAGGGCTGATCACCCCTCCTATGGAGACAGGCTGAGAGAGCTGGGGTTGTTCAGCCTGGAGAAGAGAAGGCTTCAAGGAGATCTTAGAGCATCTTTCAGTACTTAAGGGGGCTACAAGAGAGCTGGAGAGGGATTTTTTTACATAACAAGGGGAATGGCTTCAAACTGAAAGAGAGTAGGTTTAGATTAGATATTAGGAAGAAATTCTTCCCTGTGAGGGTGGTGAGACACTGGCACAGGTTGCCCAGAGAAGCTGTGGCTGCCCCATCCCTGGAAGTGTGCAAGAACAGATCAGACAGGGTTTTTTGAGCAACTTGGTCTAGGGAAAGGTGTCCCTGCCGATGGCAGGGGGTTTGGAACAAGATGACCTTTAAGGTTGCCTTGAACCAAAACCATTCTATGAGTCTGTGATTCTATGAACTGTTTCAAGAACAAGTGGAAAACTTCTTTTCTTTAGTCTTTCCACCAGTTTCTGACCACTACCACTTTTTCTTGTTCTAGCAATTTTCAACTCCCTAGAAGGATGCAGCCCCATTTGTACAACTCCCTCTTCTGAAATGTTGAAGTGAAGCACCAATATTTTCTGTCTTCTGTGGTTCATGGGGTTGGAAGGATCTCCAAGAACTTTGGTTTCTTGAATTTTCCTCATTTTCAGCTTTTGCCCAAAATCCATGTAGTTCACACACCAGCCTGCCATTTGTTCCAAAATTTGCCATCAAGGTTTGCCCATGATTCCATAATCCTTCTGAGTCTTGTTATTTCATCTCCCAGAGTACTGCAAATTGCTCAGGTCATTACATGATTTTAACATGTGAGGGTTATACATTCAAGGCATATACTCTGAGTGGTTGCATCAGATATCTTCAGCAGTCCTTTGCCAGCCTAAATTATTTTATGTTTCTTTAATATCCAGTGATTGCTTTAAATTAAAGTAAAAGAGTAATAAATATTTACACCGGTGTTTTATTAAACTTTTTATTTTGCTATATCTACATGTGGAAGTCAGACTGTATGGGGAACATATATATCTGCAAAGTTGAGTTAGAAAAAAGTGTGTGTAATATATTATAATGCCTTTAAGTGCTATTAAGTGAGATCCACACCTTTCAGACTGAGAAAATATTACACGTGAGCCCCTCAAAAATCCATTCATAGTTTGCTCCTTTTTTTTTTCTTTCTCACATTTTAGGAGCTACTGTGGAAACAACGCTGGAAAATATCAGCATCAAGGCAGATATGTTTCCTCCGTCTCCAACCAAAATACCAGATGTGCATTTCTTTTACAAGTAGGTAAAAAATGCTGCTTATTGCTATGTCTAATGTCTTCATTTGTTTAAAGAAAAGTAAAGCCGTGAGGGGGGATCTGTAGCTCACCTTTAATCTTTATCACTTTCATCAGTATCTGCCTGGTATTGATTGGCATGTTGAAGATCATCTTATAAAATCAGCAAGCACTCTTTACTGGAATCTAAATTACGCTTGAACTGTAGGAAGTGATAGCTTTGATTCCTCAAGATGCCACTTTCAGTGTCCTGTTACTTTCCGTATTTTCTCATATATGACTTTGAAATGTCCACTTCCGATTGCATATTTTCTTTCACTTTCATTTGCATTCGCTTTTATGCTGCAAAAAGAACTAATCAAGATTAAAAGTGATTGTTTCAACATGCACAGTTACTAGTATGCTTTTCCTATTCTTCACTCTTCTCCATAAAAAGAACGCCTCAGTTTGAGTAGGAAGCAGCTCAAAGGTCAGCTCAGTTCAGATGTCTACATGCTGGTCTTCATGTCAGCTGTGTTTCTAAGCTGGGACTTAATTGAATATAGGACTTTGCATATCAGCACTTTTTGCTTATATGAATACTTAAAATATGTGTCTGATTCTGCAAACTGAACCCCACACCAGTGACCCTACTTTGAGCATATTTTGAACTTGGCTTACAATGTCTATCATGCTGGAATAAGATTTTGTTTAATCCCCTTTGCCCTGTGCTATTTCAGCACAGTTTGGTTCTCAGGTTGCTAGGCCAGGAGTGAACCATCATGACCTCTCCAGCAGAGTAACACACCAACCACAGCACCTGTGATTCTCCTTTTCAGTCATTCCATTCTGTTTTGTGGGAAAGTTTACTCCTTGACTCAGCAGATTTCGAACTAACCGGAAAACCAGAGCAGTTTCCTGAGTGGCATCTCAGAGCACTTTTTAAATAAATTGGTGAGGCCTACCCTGATTCTGTTGCTCTTTTTTTTTTTTTTTTTCTTTTCAGCTGGCAGAGTCAAAAGCGCTGTGGTAAAGGGTATTTCGTTAGCATTGCAGCTGCATGAATATTTACAGACCTATGAAAGAGCAATATCCATTTAATGTAGTGGAAATATGTTACTTTTCTCCTCTTGTGTGACATTAGGTCTTCGACAGTGACAACCTCCTGTGAAAATGGCCGCGCCACTGTTGTGACAATGAGATGCAACCCCAACAAACCAGACCAAGGAGAGCTTTCTGTGCCCAGGTATTTCAGTCTTTGTGTCCTAGTAGTGCCAAAAAGCCTTTGCTCCTCAGGTAATCTTTACAAAACACATCAGTAATTTTATGTTGTAATATAATAACAGTGAGGAGTGCTCTCTCCCTCATCAGTCACTCGTTACTCCTAGGTGTCCATCACCTTCCAGCACACCAACTGATCGGTGCTTAGGCTGTGTGGCAGGTTGTTCTGAGCTTAAAGGCAAAAGAAAATGCAGTGATGTTTTCTTGTCCTCGCTTCTCCTTTATTTCAGTTCCTTATTTTAGTCTTTGGCCTCCTGATTAGAACTGCCTAGTTGAGGCTTTGAGAGAGAGTTTTTCTTTCTTGATCTACAGCAGTGGCTAGGGAAAATAATTTTTTTGGGAAAAGAGCAACCTGTTCTAGGAACTTTGAAATCTGTTCTTGCAATGCTTATGTGAGCCCTGACTGTCTATTTTATGTTTGGGATATATTTATTTATGTGTTTCATCACTGTATCCTGGCCGCCTTCTACCAGTTGTGTTCAATTTTCCTGACTTTTTTTCCCTTCAGCCTGATTTGAGGGACTTTAAAACGCTTCTTTCTTCCAAAATCCTGTTTATGCCTGCATAAACATAACTTTAAGCATAAGCATTACTGAAAAATTATGAAGAAAAAAACCAGTAAAAGAATCAATTCTGTTACTCTTTAGCAACACACTGTGATTCTTCAGAAGTTCCCTTCAACTCTGATAACCCTCCTCTTTGGTTATCAAGGCCCACTTTAGTCTGTCTGGATGTTACTATAAATCTGCTGATTGCCCTCTTACTCATCCTCCCTCCCAAAAGCTAAGTCCTCTTCCCAAAAGTTAACTGTGTGAGAAGTGTGGGATGCTTTGGTCTCTGTCCCTCTCGGGACACACGAACTGCGCTTGCCTGAATGAAGGCAAAGTAGAGTCTACTTCACAGGTGAAGTGGATTAATTGATTGATATTTGAGCACCTCTGGAGATGCTTACCCCAGTTTCTGAGGGACCTGTCACACTACCAATTATGCTGGGCAATAAGCCACTGTCTGTCAGCTGCTGTTCTGAAATTCTCCAGTTGTTCTTCCAGTGCCACAGGATAAACACGATGTGAACTGTGATAAAGCACCAGTGGTGAGGGAGGAACAACCTACCTTGCTTTTGAAAGTGTGAGCACGGGCAGAAATGGCACACAGCTGACACATGTGCCTTATCTCAGTTCGTGTTGACTTCTCCTTTCCTATCCCCCTTTGATTAGCTCAGCAGTCAGCTGTTTTCATACAGTGAGGTATCAGATATATGTCAAATAATGTAACTCCTTGATCCTCCAGGCATGGTGTTTAGTATCACATGAAGCTACAGTATAAGATGAAAGCAGTTGAGGAGAAAGGTCTGTCAGTGCTCTTGCCATGTAGGTTGGAAAAATGCTCTATAATTCACAGAGGATTGTACCTCTTGTCAGGGATTCAAATCTGGATGAGCCAGAATGGGCTTTTAGAGCTGGGGATTTTTCAGTGCTTCGGATCAGGATATCGGGTTTCCAAATGATACAGAACAACGCAACTTTAAATGCATTTTTCTGCATGAATATGTTTCATGTTTACATGACCAAACTTCTTGCATGGACTTTTGGCCATTGCTGCTGTTAGACCTGATGTGTGTCAGTAACAAAAGCTACGTGACTGTCCTGCCACTGCCAGTACAACTTTCTTCTGCAGGCTGAATACAAAATAGGCCATTAGTTTTTCTTAGAGTAAGAGAAGCTGTTATCTCTTCATTAACTGGCGAACATCCTTCTAGTAATTAACCATGACAGGACAAGTCCATTCCATACGGACTAAATCAGCCAGACATCATTGGAACAACGGCAGGAACCAGATAGCAGCATTCACGTGGAACAGCCACCCTGTGCAGGAGAACAGTGATGGAGGTGTATACTGGTGAAACACTGCTGTATGCCCTCCCCTTCCCTCCCTTCTCTTCAGCACTCCCTGCCAGGAACTGAATCGTTATTTTAGAGCTTTGATAGCTCAACACCTGTTTTCACTTGAGAAAGCATTTTACAAACTGGGAAAAATTCTTCCCCCACATTCTTCCATCTGCTGACTTGAGGGATGTTTACCCATTTCTCATACTTCCCATTCCCAGTCTTCAGCAGCAGAATGTGGATGAGGATGCAAACCCCTGAGTGCTTCTTTCACAAGTGGTAACTGAGCTCTGCTCTCCTTGCAGCTCCTGCCCCGCGGGCACCTGCGATGGATGCACTTTCTACTTCGTATGGGAAAGTGCAGAAGCTTGTCCTCTCTGCACAGAGCAAGACTACCACGAGATTGAGGGAGCCTGCAAAAAAGGATTTCAGGTACAGGACCCATGTCTCCAAGTCAGGGGGGTTCATTTGGGTATAACTTGGGCTCTTGTTGAAATTTGGTGTGCAAATTGATGCGTAAGTACAGGTAGGGTCGGAAGATTTGAGCCCAGGCTCTGAGCTGGCTTGGATGCAAGCCGAGGGAGGAGCTGTGTTGAGACTCAGGAATGTTTGTGCCGATGGCAGCTGGTTCCTGGAGGAGAGCTGGCTTGTGCTGACCAACTGTGTGAGTGAGGATGAGAACTCCCAATGCATTCATACATGCAGGCCAGTTATTTGTGAAGGATGGAGTGCCCAAAGGACTTTGCTTCTTTAATAGCCATAAGTATCAGGGGCAGGCCTGGAAAGGTTTCCAAATTTCAGTTGTAATTTTTTTGCTGCTACCTTCTCGTCAGATATTAGGGAGTCCTTCCGCAGGGTCAGGCTGTCCTGTTGGTCAACAGCTCCCGTGCAGGCACAACTCATTCCCAATAGCTGTCCAACCCATATAGTGTCATGTGGACAGCTACACAGAAGAGGAAATCCTTAAGCCATGCCTGAACCTGCAGGCATGAGCAAGGGGATGACTGATTAGACAATATGACTTCACCTAGAGTCTGATAACCCGAAGGATGTGTTTTGGTTTGCTTTCATTGAAAAGTTATCTGATCTTTCTGCCTCAGAACAGCTTGTTCTCTGTAAGAGAACAGTTCTCTCTTTTCCTACAAGCAGCTCACTTTTTGGTGTTTTCTGTTTGAAAGGAAACCTTGTATGTATGGAATGAGCCAAAGCATTGCATCAAAGGAGTTCCCTTGCCAGAAAAAAAGACCAGCACTTGTGAAACAGTGGATTTTTGGCTTAAAGTTGGAGCTGGTGTTGGTGCTTTCACAGCCGTTCTGCTCATAGCCTTGACTTGCTATTTTTGGAAGAAGAACCAGAAGTAAGTACTGCAAATTGTGTTCTATATAAAAGTTAGCTAAAAACTTGATGGAGTGAACAGAAAGGCTTCTCCTAGATCTGATTTTATGACACTGTTGATGAGAAGTACCCTGTAGGATCAATCCATTCATACACCAAGGGAATGTTTTTTCTGTCAACAGTGGCTATAAAAAATTCCGGTGAGGAAAGTACAGAAAATCCACAATTAATTTATAATGAGATAATTTCCCAATAGGAACTGTCTTTTTCACCCTTGAGAATTTGAAGTTGACTTTAGGTTCTGAAGCAACGTGGCTTTCTCAAGCTCTGAGGACCAGAAGGATATCTTTAGTCTAATTAGTCCCTTTCAGCTGGGTAAAAAATTAGGGTCTTGACCATATTGCTTAGTTCTATTTTTGTTGTTGCCCCAACCAGCACTTCTTCATGCAGGAAGCCCTCTCAACCTACTTGTGGTCTTTTGGGAAAACATGGTTCTCTTATAAGAATAGAGGACTAATTGGAGAGCAAGAGCTCAGTGTATTGTTAATACTATTTTGGTTACATATTTTTAATGATTGAAAAGTATCTAATTTCCACTAAATACCTCAGAAGTAACTGTGGGGGAGGACTGCAGATAATGCAAATTACAAAAACCCTGAGTATGGGACATTTGAGAAAAAATCTATTCCTGTGTGGCTTTATATCTTCAGGCTGGAGTATAAATATTCCAAATTAGTGATGACAACGAACTCAAAAGAGTGTGAACTGCCAGCTGCTGACAGCTGTGCTATAATGGAAGGAGAAGATAATGAAGAAGAAATAGTATATTCAAATAAGCAATCACTGCTGGGGAAGCTCAAGTCCTTGGCAACAAAGGTGAGTAGTAATTACCAATATTAATGCTAAAAATAATTATTACCCTTATTTATTACTGGATGTGATGAGTCTTTGATGCTACTTTCACAGCAGTGCAGCCTCCCACGCACACCTCATCCAGTCCATAGTGATCCGCTGAAATCCACAGACTGGATAAAATTAAAAAGTGTTGTAGGGTTTTGGGTAAATGCTCCTTCCTCCACAGAGAGATTTCAGCAGCATTTTTTTATTGCATGGGTGACACCAGAAAAAAACAGTTAATGGCAGAGAGAGCCTCTCTGCTTTGAATCCTCACAGGAACCTCTACTGCTGAGGCAAACACAGATATTAGAGATACAAAAAATTAACTTTGGCAACACAGCCACCAGCCAGCTGCTTGCAGCTCACCTGGGCTGTCTTCATGGCTGACTTGAGAACCATCATTTTGAGTAGGATTCAGCTGAAGAGGAAGTATCAGCTTCAGCCTGTAGCCCAATACAGCAGCCTCCTCCATTTCAGTGGGAAGCAACACCAAAAAAGCATTTTTTTTCTGCAGTACATGTGATGTGGATTGTTGCATGTCTGAATTGACAGCACCAAAGTCTTTGGTGTCCTTTGAACATTTCTGAGAGGAGCCACAGAGGGCCATCATGGTAGATCCCAAAAGCACTTTGGTCTTTGTTCCAAGTGCCTTGAAGTGTGTGCTATGGGAAGGGTAGTGTTGTCTTTAAGGGATTCCAGTGGGGGCATCTATTACAGTCAGGATAAAGGTGAATGACATTTTCCTTTTCAAACAGTTTTGTTCAAGTGACTTTCTTAGTTCCTTAAAAGGAAGAATCTTCCTAGGAAGGTCTCTTAAAAAATCATAATAAAAATTTATTTTAAAACATCGTACTCTACTTTGTTGTCCCAATAATATCTCAGAATGTTGAAATTTGAGATTTTTTTCCTTGTATGCCTTTTTTTTCTTTTGGTGATTGAATGCAATGTAATTAAAACTTGTGTGCTGCCTTTCTTTTCCCTTAGTATTCTCTTCTCTTTATTCTTTCACTCTTTTTATTAGACTGGTGTCCTCTTGCCACACTCTACCTGCTCCCCAGATATCCCTCCTAGGAGAAGTTGCCACTGCACAGACAATGTGCAGAACTTTCCCTTGACCCCAACCTGACTATTTGTCCTGCAAAATCAATATTGGTCCTTGTGGAAAGGGGCAGAAGTTCAATATTCATTCTTAATTCAATGTTGAGAATATTGAAAGTGTAAATAAAATCAAATCACCTCAGATTTTCTGGTGATGTTGCAAAAGTAGAAGTAAGCTTTAGTACTTCAGTATTCAGACAACTTGAATGCCTACTTGGAGTTTTTTAATGTTCCTGTATCCACTGTAGCAGGCTTCCTGAGTGTTCTCTCCTTTTTCAACAAGTCTGTCAGATATTTCTAAGATTGTTCCTTTTTTTACTGCTAGATAACAATAGCTGGCAAACTCGACTTCCAGTACCTCATTAGCTTACTCAGCTCTGTGTCCTGTATCCCTGCAGATAAGTCAAATTTAATATACATTTATCGAAAACAAATATTATAGGCATCACTTCTCATTTATGCAAAAGATGAAGGTCACGTCCTGCTACATATGCATGTCAAATACAGAAAAAATATATGGAGGAAAACGGGAGAAAAAGGAGAGATGTAAAATGAGAGAGAATGAAAAATCTGCTGTATAAAATAACTATATATAAAATATATATATATATACACTATATATACAATATAAAATAACTATATGTGCAAGCTTCAGGTAATGCCATTTCTGCCAGCATGTCACAAAGATATCAGTGGGTTCGAGTACCCAAGGGATTGAGGGCTGGGCCTGTGATAGAGAAAGGGATGACTTATTTTTAATGAGAAGATAGAAGCCCAATAATTACAAACCTGTTTCAGATTGGAGGCTGTTCTAGTTGCATGTGTTGTCTCCAGCACGACAATACTAGGTTTTTCAGAGCACATATTTTTCACTCGACTAGCAAAGGACAATTTCTCCCCTTCTTTCTCATGTCTGCACCTGGCTGTCCTGATCTGTGTGAGATGGCTTTAAACATCCGGGTATGAAGGTAGTTTAAGATAGTTTCCAAACTATTTGGATGTGTATGTCCACATTTCTCGCTCACCCTGATGCCTGCTGGCCAGATGGCCGAGGCTGTCACCTAGCAAATGAAAACAGAGAGAAAACTCAACCCTCTAGCCCTGATTTTTAAGATGGCAGATGATTTGTAGACTCCCTTTGTCTTGCGGGTCTCCCAGAGGAGGTGTTGAGGTTGGAATCCAGGAGCAAGGCAGTGGTGTTCACACTCACGGGCTATGCTTCAAGCATTTTATATGTTGCAGAAAACACCTTAATAAATTATAATAACCAGAGATGATTACCTTGCAATTCCCCAGCTCAGACTACCTGTCCTATTCTATGAATATGAAATGCAGACTTTCCCTGTACCCTCTAAAATAAGTACCATGAACAATAGCTATAGCATAATTGTATTGGTTTTGCAAATTTTTACAGATTTAGTAATGTTATTAAATCTCAAAGGGTCAAACTGTGCACTTAATTACTGTAGTAAAAATAAAGTGAAGTTTTTGGCAAAGGATATTGAGAGGAGGAGTGGTTGTGCTGACTGCTGGAGAGATTTTGAGGAAACCCAGTTGATGGGAACCTGTCTTTTCCATTGCAGGAAAAGGAAGATAATTTTGAATCCGTTCAGCTGAAATCTTCAAGATCCCAGAATATATGAAGAATTAATGCTGCCTTCAAAGAAACAAACCTAATTTCTATTTTTACAGGACCATATTTTAAACATATTCTGGCACACATTGTAGTGGTGATCTTGGTGAGAAATGCTTGGCCATTTAGGAAGAAAGAAGACAGGAAGCAAACCAGAAAATTGGATTGCCTTACCATGTGATTGAGTACCTTGCCAAAAAAAGAAAGCAGACACTTGGATTCCATACTGGGAATGAAATTCAACTCAGGAAGAGATATACATACTGCAAGTAACATGAATTTTTTGCATTCACCTGGGCATCACTCAGGCATGCCATATGATTTGTAGGTACCTTTCATTTCCTTCTCACTCCTTCTACCCATATTCCTAAGAAATGATTTTCAGAGAGGCCTGCAACCTCCTGCAAAGGTTGTGTGTCGTTGTTTACTGGCATAACTGTGAGTCTCTCTTGAAATCAAAATTGTGAATGGTACTCGGAATGAGCCTCAGGTGAGTTTTGAACTTTGGAAAATACTTTTGATTTTAATGCTTTGAAGGTCTGGATGTTCTGTGTTGACCTCTAATGCAAGAGGAATGGTGTTGCACCTGCAAATTGAACCCATTCTGGTGCCTAAGTCATGGTCATCAGGGCTGGGGTAAAACCTAGTGGTGTTAAATTTAAACATGGTACCTGCTGTTGTGCAAATGGTCTGGGCCCCTGGGTTTATAGGCAGTAGCAGGTTCAAACTCTATAAAGAGATGTAAGGTGGTACCTACAGTGCAAGTTGCACTTGCCCCTCTCTGTGGAAGCTTGTCCTTTCAAGAGAGGTCTTTGACAGATTCAGTGTCCTCTCTTCGGCTGCGTAAACGTCACCTTTCCCAGGGCTGGGAACCAGCAAAGCCTGAACTCTGGGGGTACAGCAAAAATCTCTCTTTTGGGGAGTCAGGGATCAGCTTTGTCAGCTGGGAGGTTTCTTGGAAGTACTCAGCCTCCTTTATTCCTGGGCCCACGCAAGGAAGGAGGATGGCTGGATGGATGGATGGATGGATGGATGGATGGATGGATGGATGGATGTCCAGCAGAGCTGAGCATGGGTCATGTACTTGCACAGCATCTAAATGCATCCTGTGTCAGGGCAAGTACCAGCTCTGGAGGAAAGGCACAAAGTGGTGCATTGGAAACTGGAGGCTAGGTGGACTTTTCCATAAAATCAGCCACATTATAAGCATGTGATCTTCATGATATCCACAGTAATAATTTCCTGAAATTCCCACTGAGGTCGAACTCAAAGGAATCTGAAACTTAGGCAAAAAATATTTGAGTAAAATTATGCGGGACTTGTACAGAGCCAGAGAAAATGAGCAACGATTCTTGTATTGACCTCTGGTCAGACTCATATTTCCATCACAGCAAATTTGTGTGAATTGTGGAATGCATCAAAACCAGAAAAGAGACATGGGCAGAAATGGTCTTTTTACTATAAGGAATATAGATTTTTGATTTTATATGATTGAGCTAGGTCTATCAATAAAAGAGGGCCCACTTTTAAGTAAAATTTAAATTAAACTGAATTTTCTGCACTCTGAAATATTTTATTATACTCTAGATGTGGAGAAAAATTTTATGAAGTTTAGATTTTTTTTTTCGTTAGGGAAAATTCAGCTCAGTTATTTTATAGTTCCAGTCAAAGAACATACGCTTTACTCTTTTGATGGGAGATCCTTCAGGCGTCTTAACTGAAGTGGTGTACATTTTCTGTTGGTCTCGAAAAGGCACTTCACTTTCCCAACAAAGATTTTTATGGGGTAATGTTGAATGTATATTAAATACACATTCCTTTTTGTATATTTTGTACCATTGCACACTTATTATTGTACATTGTATTTGTTGTCATGATGTCATTTATATATGGTTGTTAAAGATGATATGCTCACAGAGTAAATGGTTATGGCTTTGGGATTTCACCTCTTGGATCTTTTATGATGAGGGTTTTTATGTTGTTGATTTTTATTCAACTAGTGTGTTGTAGCATCAAAGATATATATCTGATGGACATTCATAAAATAAAGTAAAAATATATTTGAAATTTTGGACTTGAGATGTTTGGTGGCACTGCAGCCTTTCCTGAACATTGCAGGTCTTCAGTCATGAGTAAAGCTTTTCACTGCCATCAAGTTGCATCTGTCTACATCTTTAGTTTTTTCCCTTCTCTCTCCATATGTTTTCTCAGGCATAATTACACTTCATTCTCCAGAACACCATTTCTTTTTTCATCACTGGACCCATATCCCTGTAATGCGGAAATGCCTTAATTTTTATGAACTCTATTTAATTTGACTCAATACCACGCAGGTTTCATTTGGTTCCCTTCCCTCTCCATTATATTTTCCAAATAAAATGGAATGGAATTTTTTGACAGCTGTGACAGACTTTGCTGTGTGACTCTTCTCAGCTCTGCTTCCAAATGGTTTATCATGATGTTGTTGAACATTCTCCCAGGCAGTCTAATGGTGTATCTGGTGCAGTGCTAACATAGTGGGATGCAAACCAATACTGTAGACTTTATTTACCTTAAAATAAGAAAACTGCATTTCCCAACAATTAAGCTGAAAATGTTTGAGCCGACTTCTGCTATTCTTTTCTTTCTATTAAAGATGTAGTAGAGGGGGGAAGTTTCCATTTTCCCATAAGAGACAAATTTTGGAAGCCTTTAACACTTCACTAAGAAATCAGCTGTCTGCGACCTCTTCTAGTGCTCTGCCAAAATATACTTACAGCAACCTCCCTCTTTTCTTCCACATGAAATCACATCAGAAAACTGTTATTTGATGCCATAAAACAATGTGAATCAGTCTGTTATGTGTTCACTTGATTAAACGGAATACATTTTATTGCTGCATTTGCATGCTTTTCTTTGAAATCTGGAGTCAAGCAACTGAATCTCTTTGAGGATTAAGCACATTTTAATGGTGTCTGTATAAATTATTGGCAAATTAACAGAACAGCATTGTCTCAGCTTTGACAGTGCTTTCTAGGGGGGAAATGCACAAAGAATGTGTTCTAGCTTGGCTCTGATTATGTTGGCTGGTGTTTGTAATATAGAATACGATTGATTAAGGTTTGGGGGAAACTACGTGTTTTAGAGCCACAGCGGGAAATTGCTGAGTAGCTTCAATGATCTGTTATCTTTGTTCAAAGAAAGGATTTGACTATTTGGTTTTGAAAAATAGGTTCTGGGATTCTTTGTTAGTGGAGGGGAAAGTTTGCAGTTTTTGTCGTTCCCGAGCCAGTAGTATCCGTAAAATCGAGGTACTTAATTATAATCAGAGAGCAGCAGGTGCCACCATTTAGGAGCCAGTGGTTGTTGACTCCTCTCCAGCAGTGACCAACATAGATGCCTCAGTGTAAGAGCAGAAGCAGCTACAATTGATGCTGACACACCAATGGGGATGACATTTCCTCCTCAGCAAAAGATGCTGCTGGCTGTCCCATATCACGAAGCATGGAGGACTTAAATAGCTATTGTAGAGAATGTAACAGGGAATGATCATAGAAACACTGAATGTCTGGGGTTGGAACGGACCTTAAAGATCTTCTAGTTCCAACCCCCCTGCCATGAGCAGGGACACTTTTCACTAGGCCGGGTTGCTCATCCAGCCTGGCCTTGAGCACTTCTAGGGTTGAGGCATCCACAACTTCTCCGGGAAGCACATTCCAGTTCCTCGCCACCCTCACAGTATTTTCTCCTAGCATGAAATCTAAATATCCCCTGTTTTACTTTAAAACCATTCCCTCTTGTTCTATTACTATCTGGCCATATAAAAAGTAACTTTTTTATAAGCCCACTGGAGGTACTGGAAGGCTGCAGTGAGGTCTCCCCAGAGCCTTCTCTTCTTAGTGATAACCTCGAAAGAACTCTTGCGAAGTTCTGCTTTTCTTCGGTGGTGTTCTCTCTTAGTCTTTCCCCTTGTGTGCTACTTTCACTGAATCCCCTTGTTTTTATTCCTTGTTGAAGACTTGTGAACGGTGCTGCTTTGGTAAGATGTAAGGGGAGAGGAATAAAAATAAAAGGAAGTCAGGCTCATCCTAGAATATAGAGTGTGTGTCACAATGTAGAGTGACATCGCCGGTCACCTGGCTGGATGTGCCCACCCTGAATTCATGCAGGAATGAGGGAGACACGAGAATTGAGTTGAACATAAGCTGCCATTGTGTTTTGGTTGTTCCTCTGGATCTGTAGAGTTGGAGTTCATCAGGGAGAATTCTCTAAGGTCCCGTGTACTGTGAGGCTGCTGCTGTAACAGCACCTAAAAGCCAGAGCAGGTTTTGTGATGTGTATTTGCTACCCCATCCTTCTTGTCTTGGAAAACCAGCCCAGCCTGGCCCTGGCTTTTTCTTCTTGCAGTGACAAAGCTCAGTTTTGCCTGTGTTTATGTTGCTGAGAAGCTTTGAGGTGGCTCTGGATAAACAGCTTCTGCCCTTTGTCTTGCAGACTGCGGGCATTAATGGGTAGGCAATGGCACCGTGGACATCAGACTGCATTTGGTGATGAGTTAAGGGTTTGTTTTGGTCTCCCTTATTCTAATTTTACTAATTGGGTGAAGGATTGCAGTGGAAATCTCCTTAACCAGAGCTGAAAATTTCTGGGTGTGGTCAGGGTATTTTGGATTTTTTTTTCCTGATTTTTAAAATTTTTTCCATTCAGGGAAAACATGGTATTTTTAAAATAGGTTTTGATTTTTCAATTTGAAAAGACAATTCATTTTAAAATTGGTTTGGCTATGAGCAAAACCAGCTGTGTTCAATTAATTAAGAAGAAATAATCACTTGAAGAAAAAAATAAAATATTTTGGTTTTCCACAGTAGACTTTTGCCTTGCTTTCAAACTTCATTAAAGATTTAAAAACCAAACAACTCTTCTGAAAAAAACCAAACCAAACCACAAAAAACCCCACACCCAAACCCACGAACAAAGACAAAAAAACCCACAAACACTTTTTATTTCAAATTGGCCTGCAGTAAATTTTTTGCATCTTATTTTTTCTGTTCTGCCAATAAATAAAAAGTGATCAGTTTTTCACAAACCTTTGTGCAATCGCGATTTTTTTGAGAGAGCCGAGGTACTTGGAACTTAGTGAACACATGGCTTCTGAATAAAAAACTAAAGTCTTCTTCAGCCTCCAGTAAGGCACTGTAGATGCTGGGTTAAGCCTTGCTCTCATCCACAGCGTTTCCTCTGATTTCAGCATTTCACTCCCGAGTGTGCAGGGCTCAGAGCAGTGTGATGACTCTCAAGGCTCACAGTCGAGGTACTTGGGGGGAACTGTGCCAGGACCCCCTCTGCTTTGAGGTGAATTTCTCAAATCTTAACTATGATGGGAGCAATAAAGAGACTGGAAAAGGTTTGTTCTCTAAACCCAAATTTTTCATAAATGGTACAAAAACTGTAAACTGTTTTAAATAGAGAAACTGAAATAATGATGTGAGACAACAGCAAAGAAAAAAAATAAAATGCCCTTTCTCAAAAGGTTTTCATGCCAGTATGGTGTGGAAAGCTTCTGCTTTGACATTTTCCTTTTCTGTCCTGCTTTGTTTTGAAACTGGATTACTTCATCAGGCAATACCAAACAATCTGCATTCGTGGACCTCCAATGGAAAGTAGTGAAAGGCTTTCAAGACAAAGCCAAATTAAGTACAAGAATGTCAGGAGCATTCGGTGGGGCTGGAACTCCAAGAGCTCTGCATGTTTTGGTTGGTTTTTTTGGTATGAAAAGCCGACATGCAAGTGGCTTTCAAGCCAACTAAGTATTCATAGCAGGTGTTCAGACACAGACACTGGGTCATTTTCTCAATAGTGCTATTGAAATGAATGAAAACTCCAGCACAGTGAGATCCTCACCTGCTGTAAATTAACTTCAGTAATGTCAATTTAGATCCTGGGGCTGGAATTCATCTGACACAATGCCTTAATTTTTAGTGCAAACTCTGTGATCTGAGCAAGCTGTGCTCGCCTTTATTTGGAGAGATTCATCCCTGCCTGAAGCGTCTGCCTGAGATAAGCCAGGGGAATTATGTCTACTTCCCTCCACTGAGTACAAAGGGAGAAGGGGTTGACAATCTCAGATGTAGCTATTTACTTACTCCTTGTAAACAATGAGTGTTAGATCAGGTGCATTTGACCCTGATTGTGGCTTTCCATAAACATTGAGAAGCAACTCTCATTGGCCTAGACATTTTTAAGAGCTCCATAAAGCTGAGACATCAGCATTATGGTCAGATATTCTGACCTTTGTCACACTGTGACCAGCCTCTTAGTCCACAGAAGAGCACATGAAAGTCAAATGAATATAGCTGTCCAACCTGAGGTGCTTTTAGAGGTCTTGATTTGGAAGACTCCCAGCCTGTCACAACTTGACCCTGTGCCCTGCATCAAGGTGGGAAACGAGTCTGAAACCTTAGGTGTGCCAGAGGTTGTGGAGAGGAAGAAGCTGAATGCAGAGCTCTGCATGTAGGGCGGGCTGATCTATGTCTGTTTTGGGGAAAGCCACAGGGATTCCTGTTCTGGACAGCTCCATTACGTAGAGGCTTAAATGGCTGCCTGTGTAGCCGGTCATGGAAGTGTTGATATCAAGAGGTCTTTGCTGGTGGACGCGTGGATGTTTAGAAAACATAAGCATCTGTCTATGAGTAGGAATTTTAAGAGCCTGCATCTTTAATTTTTGCATTCTAAATAACAGCTACTTCCTTTGCCAGTTCAGCCCTGAAGGACTTGCAGCTTTCCAGAAATGTGTGAAAACATCTGCAAGTGCAGGAGAATTGGGCTCCAGAGAACACGAACATCCCACACTATGTATCCATAGTGTCTGACTTTCAAACCTCGCTGGTGTTGCCTTTGAAGTCAATGAGAATTTTGCTATTGACCTCAGCTGGAATGAGATCAATGGGAACAAGCCCTTAGGTAAATATGCTCAGACACATTAATCAAAGGTGTGTTTGTTTCCTTAATGACTTTTTGGACCTGGCAGAAGGGAGGATTTCAGATTGTTTCAATAGAGTGGGAGCAGCTTTAAGAGTGCAGTTTCAAAAGCCAGACTTTTAAGGCATTTTGCAATTGTCTAAGTAGGTGGTATGTGTGTCTTGAAGCATTTGGTTTGAACGCAAAGGTCACCCCAGAGACGTGTGTAAATGTCTCCTGCATTTCTCTTTTTTGACTTTCTGGTCTCTGTGGTGCTCCAATTACCTTTCACAGCCCTGTTGATGCAGACAAGCTGAACCAGCTTTGTTTTGGCTGGAGATATTAAACAGTCTTAGCTAATTTTCTGACAGATTTTCTTCCAACCTAATCTAAATTCTCTTTGTTTTTATATGCTACCAATCTATTGTGTGCCTGGCAGCATTTAGTCGTGCCAAATGAGTGAACCAGGAGTCAAAAATGTTTTGCTAATACCTCATTAAGATGAAATTAGACATTTTCACTTTTGAAAATTACCCTACATTTTAATAACAAAAAAAGAAATTCAGGTGCTTTAATAATGGGGGAGGTTTTTTTAAGAAGAGGGAAAGTCAATGTGACCTTGAAAAAGCATTAATCATAAGCACATATATTGTGATATGGATTTTATCACACAGGCACAGACCAACACACGAATACCTGTGTACACACACTCCAGACTTCTTATCCTTTCTGCCTAACCTGCTCTCTAGAAAAGTGTAATGACCTTGAGAGAGTAAGAAACAAAAATGAAACCATGCTGAAAAACTTTTATCTTTTTATTATTGGTGCCTTTACATTAATACTGCTGTTTTGTGCTGAGAAAACCAATCTGTTACACGGAAGGTAACTGTAATATACAACATAGAAATGCAGTCTAAGTTAATTACAACAAGGAGCTACAAAAAAAATTCGTAGGAAAGAAGTCACCTAACATTGCAACTGTGCTTGCAACAATCACTCCCTTACTGCAGGACTATGCACATTGTGAACCATGGTTATTTACACGTCCTTTACGACCGTTAACAACAGGAGGGCTAAAATCAGTCTAAAAAGTTCCAGAACGTCACTATATACTGTACAATCCTCAAAAATAATTTATTACACTGTTTCTAAAAAAAGGTACTAATTTTGCTTGGACGTCTTTTGTTTTCTGGTGTTTTCTGGAGTGCACAACATGTGCAAAATTTTGCCTAACAGTCTAAAAACTCAAGAACTGAACCACGAGCCACAATCACAGAGACGAAGTGGTGGAGTCCAGAACTTCCCTCCCGTTGCACACGGTTGGCACGTACATACTGGCAGATGCTGAAAGAGAAAGAGAGGGGAAAATCAACTGGTTTCAGGACAGCAAAAAGGGTCAACACACGGGATTAGGATTTGTGTCGGTCTGGTCCATCTCACCCCATTTAACCAAGGTGCCTAATGAAAAGTCACTGCCTGTGTCAGCAGCGGAGCTGATGGAGGTCCTGCTTGCACCTTGACATGGCACCTCAGACCTGAGGCTGAAGCATCCTCTGAAGAAACCTGATTTCATTTTGGTGACCACTGGGAGCACAGAGGGGGATTGTGCTTCTCCAAGAAGTGTCAGAATAAAATACATGATTTTTTTTTTTTTTTTTGAATGATGATTTTGTGCCACTGGGTCTCACTTTGTAGCACTTTGCATGATACTGTGAATTAATACAGCTAGAATGGTGCTAAGATACCTCAGTAGAAAAAAAGTGAACCTTTGGGTTTTCTGTGTTTTGTTGGAAAGAAATGCTAAGGTCTGATCCTTTGAGCTTTCACATAATTGGAGCAGACATTCATGAAGAAAATATATGTAGTTTTAAATCCAGGAGATAATCCACCATATTAGAATTCTGTGTCAATCACCTTTTAATTAATAAAAATAAGAATTCTAAGAACATATTTGATGAAGTGAAGAAATTGTCTAATAACTGAATTCAAAAGCAAGATTATTTCTCACCTAATCCCAGAATAATTTCTGCCTATAGGCTTCCTTTCTAGGAGCTCTGGATCAGAACTCAATATCCATCCAGAGGTGAGGGCCAGATTCTGATAAACTTGTTTACGTGGTATAACATTTTATACATCAGTTTTTATTGCTTTAGTGGTATTAGGTGACAACTGAATCTAACAATCCGTTTCCAAATGTATTTGTATTTTGAGCATAGAATATATTACCCTATTCTGCTTAAGTTTTGTGGATTTTAATTTAAAAGCAAACTATTTTGTCCATCATTGTTAAAATTATCCATTGGGCACCAGGAACGTGTTTGCAGATTGTCTGTGACATCTCTGCTCAGGGTACCATAAAGCTGCTTTTTGAAAGATACATTAGGTTAATGGTAACAGTGACCCAGAGAAATGTGATGCCTTCATCAGAGAAAACACATGGCAAGCAATGACTTAGTAAACTCAATCATCCAGTGTAAAAAGCAATTTATGCAGCTGACAAGGGCATGCTCAATCTTCCACATCTGGTGCTGGCTGCACTCTCAGTTGCACACTGGTTCTGTAAAGATGCTCAGTATAATTTTTAGAACAAATTATTCTTTCTTCAAATCAGCTAGTATTTTTCATTCTTTCATTGACTGAATCAATATTTCACAGAAAACAGAATTGCTTTAACAAAAGAAATTTAGAGGCATCTACTAGACTAACCTACTGCTCAGAGGGCAGGACATCTTCCTGATAAACAGGAGACCCAAGAGCGAGCCCCTCTTCTGGATTCGGTCGATGGAGTTTGATCTCTCTCAACATGGATGTGTGTTGTGAAGCACAGGTGTGGAACAATTGTTGTATGTAAAAGACCACAGGGCATCGTGTCTGTGATTTGTAAAAGTTAACTATCAGGTTTTGTGTTCTGTTTTTAACTGGGTATAACATGGCAGTACAATGACCTGAATTTTCATTGTTGTTGTTATTTTTATTTCTGCTTTTTGTTAGAAAATAGAAAAATCAGTTCTGCTCAGGAAACCGGATTCAAATCCCTGTTCTGCTGCAGTATGGCTACAGGCAAAAGCATTTTGTTTCCGTGAACATCAGTCACTTACCCAGAAATTTTTTAGCTTCAGGCTTTTTTTTTTGAAGTCCAACACACTGACAAGCATGAATAGCTCAAATACTATGGTAACTGGGTCAGGAGGATATCAAAATTGGACAGAAATATATGGTGGTAGGCGAGAAAGGAGTGGCCTTGCCTTTTAAGTTTCCAGGCTTCTTGCACAGCACGTACCTCTCTTGTGGTGCTGGGATGCAGTTATTAACTCTGCTGGGTGGAGTAAAGTGTTCACACCAAGCATCCAGCTCTCCTGAGACAGAACAAAAGACCTTGCTTTTCATTACAGACCTCAGCAGTGTTAATCACTGGCCCTGCAGGGTTCTGAGCCACACTCCGTGTCTTATAGCAGCCGCCAAGGGGTTTCCTGGAAAATTGCTGGATGTGCAAGAGACACTTCACCTTCATTTTGTGTTGTGTTGACACCAAGGACAAAAGTGTGACATCAGCAGAAGTTATTTGGCTCGAGTTCATGCTTTTGATCTCCCTCCTCCTGGCTGTCCCTCATTTTGCTTAGATAATCCAAGGAAAAGAACCAGAGGTGCAGTGCCAGAGCCCAGCACTGCCACGGCGACCTTGCAGCTTTGCCTACACAGCCAGGAACAGGCAGATCTGAATTTGCTGTCTGTGTGCCACTTAGAGTCACGGAGTCATAGAATAGCCTGTCTTGGAAGGGACCCACAAGGATCACTGAGTCCAGTTCCTGGCTCTGCACAGGGCAACCCCAAGAATCACACCATGTGCCTGAGAGCATTCTCTCCTCTACTCATGCTCACAGCTGCACGAGCGTGAGTTAATCTCAGTTACAGCAGGGATAGTTCGGAACAAGACCTGGGAAAATAAATCCAGAGGGTAAAAAGTTGCCAGTCTGGCTATAAACAGTAGCTTCAATTCTCCTTCTGACCCCTGTGGAGGTCCTCTGGAGGAACTCAACTCTATGTGCAGCTCTCCATGTGGCTATAACTTGGATAAATGACATCTGGGTGTAAAAGCTTAGTCTGAATCATCAAAGTGCTTGTGAACTCATGAAGGTGAGGTCTCTGTGAAGTTTTATGGGTGCTGAAACCCATAAAAGAGGAAAACGGGGGAACATCCCAATGGGAGAGGCACTGCTGGGGCAGCAGAGCTTATGCAGCACCCTGCCAAATGGGAATTTTCAGATTCAAGTAAATGTGTACAGATAAATACATTTCAAAACATGTCATATACCTAGGTACACTCTTACTCTACCTCTAATTAGCTTAAATCTATATTCTTTTTTAGTCCAGACTTCAGTTATCAGAATGATTAAAGCTTGGAGCTAACACACAGACTACCCAAGAGCATCATTTCTCATACTGTTTGACCAGTTTTCATGGTTCAGGGAGCTGTGTTAAAAACTGTCTGTGTGTGACTTGCTGTTCATGGCCCACTATGCTCATGGCATTCATGATCCATGGAGTGAAGAGGTGGTGGCAACCCTGAGATGCAATGGAGGTGGGAATCCATGGAGATAGGAAAAACACTGCCCGTTCGAGCAACTTGGGTGCTCCTGACCTCTAGAGCTCTGATAATGCACAAGAACTGGCTTTTCAAAGTTACTAAGAATGCCCTAGAGCTAATTTTGATGAGTCTGATATTAAGAAGTGTCTGAATGATGAAAATGCCATCAAGACCAAAATAAAAACAAGCTGACAGCCCCAGGAGTGATGAAAGGACTATTTTAGACAAAGATTAAAACCAATTTGGATGGCAACCTTTTTGGAGTTTTATAAATGACTAAACAGTTAAGAAAAATAATGGAATTTTATTTAAAATAATATACAGATTAATGGAAGGGAGTAAGGGAAGATTTTTCATCTTGAAAATATTGTTGCTGTGATAGTCAGTGTTATTTTCCCAAATGATTGTCCTAGATGGAAACCATAGGGCTGTTTCCTTTGTATGTGATGGACCTTTTAGCCCTACTTCCACGTCTTTCCATGGTCCAAAAAGCCCAACAGGGTGAGCAGCCCTGATTCAATTAGGTGTAAGCAGTAAAATTAAATAACTGCAGCAACCTTTCTAAACAATGAAGGAGTAAGAGATTGTAAGTCTGGGTTTTTATTATTTTCTTAATGTCCTCAAGCTGTTCACAAGGCTGAAAATGCAGGTTTTAATGTGAAGATGTGCACGGAGGATGTCTGTCAGTCGCATGCATGCTTACACACATACACGTGTTATCCAGCCATTAAAATAAAAGTATCACATTCCACAATGCAATCCAGAATCCAGTACAAAGTATTTATGAATCAAAGTGGTTTCTGACTAAGCTCATCCCATAGCATGAGAGTATTAAAAATCTTGGAAAGACCACTGACATGAAATTCATGAAGAATGAAAATAATCTCATGGGACTTACCATTTCATCAAGGGACCAAATTTCTAAGAGGTTTTGGGAATCCATTGGTCTTTTGGGAGTGTTCAGCACTTCAGGCACATAGGGCTTTCTCATTAAATTTTCCAAAACAGCAAGGACTATTTGCTCTCTGGTGTCAGGGCTGGATGCAGTCCTGACTCTGATGAGACTGGGGACATATGGAGCCATATGGCTGATCTCTTGTTAAGGGACCCCGGGCATTCCTGCAGTGTGGTTTGGGATGGGAGAGCCAGGGATGGCTGAGATCCCTTCACTTCCTAATCCCTGCTAATGTGAGACATATCAGGGTGCCAAGTTACTTCCATGCTCTGTCTGAAATCTGAAGTGCCAAAGCTTTTGAGACAATTTTGAAATTTAAGTGACACTCAAAAACCTCAGGCTAGGTTATTGTGAACTTGCTGGAAAAGCCTTGCTCTGTGTCTTTCCTCTGTTTCTTATTCCCTTCCTCTTTATAGTTGTAGTGTGCTGCTCAATCAGATTCCCAGGGTGGACGTGCTGTCCAGAGAGCTCTGTGAATGAGGTGCTGTGTGCTCCCATCTTTGATGAGTTAAGTTAGTTAAGCCAGACAAAGAAAAAACCCCAAACAAATATACAGGTGACCTAATTTTTTTTTTGTAATCCATAAACCTCTCTGAGCAACTCACCCAGAAAAGGAGTGACAGCCTCAAAACAAAATCACAGCTGTGAACCTGCTTGTGATGAAGAGAGTGAAGATGAAAGAAAGAAGGGAATCAGAGCAAATGAGTTGTCCTTGCAACAGAACACTGATTGCTTTCTCCAGGCTGTGGCACTGACAAAGGGTATTGATCATGCTCCGCATACAGATGCAGATTATGACATCCCTTGGATGCATTTTCTGCAGACTTGGAGCCTTTCCTTATAATGCAGGTGATGAGCCATTGAGAGCACGCTGCGTTGTGGCCCAGATCCTGCCAGCATGTTGCTCTGACAGGAATACTCCCAGGCAATCTGTTCCTGTCACACTGCCAGAGTGACAGTGAGACACAGGGGCTGTTTGGTGTGGGCAACAGGCTGGAGTCAGAGCCCACCAAAAACTTTCTGCTGACTTCAGTGGGCTTCAGATCAGGCTCTGAGCTGATACCCATGGGAGGGGGATGAGTTTCCTCTCCAGACACAAAGGAAGTGGTGCTTTCACAGGGTTACATAGTTCAGCCCATCTTGTCTTTACCCAAACTCACCACAACCCCACAGAAAGGTGACAGACTTGTTACTTACACTGGGAGTAAGTGGTCCCGGTCCCACTGACACTGAACCTGTTGAGGTGCAGTCTGTGAGTGACCACGTTCTTCTGGGGCTGGAAAAGGATGATGTGCACCTTGGGTGCAAACAGGCAGCCCAGCACAACAAAGCCACTGAGACTCACAGAGATGCACATGGTGGTGGTTTGCACCTAGGAGAGAGCAGGCACAAAGCACTGTGTTTCAGTATGGAAAGCTCTGAAATGCAAAATATTAGAAACATTATCACACAACAGCACAAACTGCAGTCCTGGGGGGTTGCACTGCTGCAGGCTGGTGTTGCATCCTTATCATCCACAATCCCAGTATGATGTGAATGAGGTGCTGGTGCTGGTGGTGCCCTATGTATCTGCATGTCAGGGAGAGACTGACTGTGTTCTCCCTCGTTTTAGTACAGAAAGCATAGATCTGCTCTCTTTCTCACCTGCCCTTGATTTCTAACTTGCTGAGAGAACCCTCTGTAATGCTTCTCATGCAATATCTGAGCAATGCTGGCTGCAGGGGGAACCAGCTCACACACAGCATACTTTATGTGTGTTTACACCAGGTGTCTCATGCAAAACACCTTTTTTTAAAAAACAGTTTAGTCTCCGGCCCCAGTCTTAATCAGAGAACTTGAGTAATCCCTTGCAGAAATATAGGTGAGATTTAGAGTAAAGATAATAGCTGGTGACTGTTTTCAGACTGGGTCTGAAAGGTGTCCTGATTTTGAGACATCAGTTTTTGGGCTCAGAAATGAATTGTTTGTAAGGCTGCAGGAGTTTAGAATAGTTGCCTTGGGGCATTAGTTAGAGTAGCTTTGCTGGCACTGTCTATCTTTTATCCTTTTTATTCAGTAGTATAACTAGGTGCCAGTTTACTGCCTCATTTTTAGTTTATATTCTTTTCTTCCAAGCAGATTCCTTAATTAAGATGTTGAATTAAATTGCTTTAAACTCTACTGCTTAATTTGAATGATTATACATCTACGGCTCATTTTTCCGTAGTTATATTCCTGCAGTTCTTTGAGATTATCCTTCTTCCATGGGAATGCTCCTCATATCTCCTTGTCAGAAATAATTGGTGCAAATTGAAAAACAGAGTAGGGAATGGACATCGTTACTTTACATATATACTGAGCACAATTGGTGTTTTTCATCAATGAGGATAATTAGTGTGATCATTTAGTAATCACTCTTTGCACAACATGGATGTGGCAAGCACCATGAAATGTGCTCAGCTTTCAGAGGGTGAGTGAACGTGGAAGATCCTGCAGAGTCTACATGAGAAAGGAACACCTTAGCTGCACATTGTCCTTCACCTCTCTGCATTTTGTCCACAGAGCTGTGCTGTCGGGTCAGGTGGATATTGAGTTGCATAGCTAAGACAAGATGGGGAGTTTTCTTATAAAACAAGAATAAATGAAGCTACTTTTATTTTAGTTAGTTTCAAGGCAAGTTTTTTTCACTATCAAAGCCCTCTCCCCTGCCCTGCTTTCCTAGGGTTTGTGCTGCCTGGAGCAGCTCAGCTGTGCTGGCATAATTATACACTCAATCAATTAAATGATTTGAGTTAAAAACAGTTCCATCCCAGAGGGCTTCTTTTAATCCAGGTCATTCCAGTGTTTCAGTGTGTAACCTGGCCTCACAGACAGGACTGGCGTGCCTGCAGAGTGGAGGAAATCCTGCTAGACCTTGTGTTATGCTAAGGCACATGGAGAACAGGAAGGTGATTCGGGACAGCCAGCACGACTTCACCAAGGGGTGCAGATGTCATTGATCTGGAATTCTGTAAATTTGATAGGTGCCCCCAAACATCATTCTCTCAAAAGTGAAGAGACATGGATTCAATGGGTGGGCTGTTAGAAGAATGAGAAATTGGTTGGATTGTCACATCCAGAGAACATTGGTCAATGGTTTGGAGTCCTGATGGACATCAGTGACAAGTAGTGTCCCTCAGGGGTCCATACTGGGACCAGTGTTATCTAAAATCTTCATTAATGACATAGATGAAGGGATCAAGTGCATCCTCAGCAAATTTGCAGGTGACTCCAAGCTGAGTGGTGCTGTTTCTAAGGCTGTTTATTGGTGATGCTACCAGAACAGGGCTACGTTAGGATGGCACAAGTTGATTCAGAGTCAACATGTGACACTGCATGGAAACTAAATATGGGCTTTTCAAAGGAACCCCAGAAGTGTAGCCTTGTCATGAAAGTATCAAAAAGATGTTGAAAGCATTTTCTGCTGATTTTGTAGTACTTGAGTTGGTTTATCTGGAACCTTGTATATAAATTAAATGCCTACAACTGGTTTTGAAAACTCCATTCAGGTGAAGAGGCTGTAAAATTCTGCTTGAACAATCAAGTCATGCTCCTCTTGGCCATTACTGTCTGTACTGCCCACTCATGTGACTGTCTGCACAGATATTTCCCTCCTTCTCTGTCTGTCTGCCTGATTGCTTTGGGTGTCCGGAGCTGTTCCCTAGTGCCTTCTTTAAACTTTTCCTTCATTAACTTCAATCCATTACTTGCTACTCTAACTTCTCCCGAGACCGAATAATCCCTTCCTCTCATTTTGTTGCCTTGAAATTATTTATAGTCTGTGATCACGTCTCCCTGGGTTTACTCTTGTCTAGACTAAATATATTTAGCGCTTTTACTGTCACTCTGTGTGTCTCACTGCGTCATTTGTTACCTATCCTTGTTTTCTAGAGGTTTTCGGTACATTTCCTAAGCTGAGAAAAATAGTACTAAATATATTGCTCCAGGGTGGCCACACCAAAAGTATGTTAAGTGACATTATTAGCTCCACAGTTTTATATGCTATTTCACGTACTCACTATTGGCAATAACACCCCCCTAAGGTAATCTACCTTTCTTCTGGGCAGAAAGTTGAACTAATTCTCTGCAAACTGCTCTGAGGGCCAACTCCCACAGTCACTTCTCACATTGTAATAACTGTGAGATTTCCAGTGGAGCAGATCTGAATCTTTTTTCTGAGACAATTTCCTTCTGTTCAAAAATACAATGTTATTGAACTTGAAGCTTTGCAACACTATCTGACAATTTAAACAGTTTAATGTTTCTAAATTTCGCTGGTGAAGGCTGACCAATATTTTCTGCTCAGTGAGGTACGTGTTTTATAGTGCAGAAGGAATAAAAAGTTCTATATTTAAGTCGAACATTTGTTGATTTTTTTTTTAACAACCCTGTTTCATAGGAAATTTTGAAATTCTATCCTTATATTATTTGTTTGGAAGAAAATACCATGTTTCAATAGCGGATTCTTTTGCAGAAGGAGACTGGTTAGTCCAGATTTTATTTTAAGCTCCATTTCTGCCAAATAGCTCATTATGACTAATTCTAGCTCATGATCTACTGGGTTTTTCTGTTAGGACTGTGACTTCAGATAGTGATGAACCCAAATGAACACTTAATCCATATATTATGCCTCTACAGCAATCAGACTAACAGTATTAATCCCTTCCAGTTCTAACTGTACATGCTCTTTTTGAAATGACACCACCTTTCTTAGAAGTAAGCCAAAATCTGGTCACATTGAAAAAGAACTTGTTTGCAAGGGACCCAGGGGACAAAAGAAGTGAAAGAAGCCTTTAGTGAATGCTGACACAGTCCTCTGAAGTGATGCATATGATTTATGGAAAGAGATATCCAAAGACTTACTCTGTAGTCACTGGATGTCACATAAAATATAGGGAGAAAGGCCAGCCAAATGATGCACGTTGTGTACATTGTGAAACCGATAAACTTGGCTTCGTTGAAGTTCTCTGGACACTTCCTGGTTTTGAAGGCATACACAGTGCATAAGACTACGAGGATTACGTCATATGTTAAGGACATTAACATACTGGAATCTTTGACATTGCATTTCAGGATGACAGTCTCTCTCTTCTCGGGAAGCGTGTATCGCCTGGTGCCCGGTGCCTCCAAGATGAGCCACACAGACACCACCACCACCTGTACCAAAATGAGACTCAGGCAGATGAACACCTGAGAGCTGGGGCTGATGAACTTGGGCCGCTGAGCACCGTTCTTTACGCCATCAAATATCCTGGCGATGCAGTTCGTTTTCGTCAGAAGGGCAGAGTAGCAGACGGCAAAGGAACTTCCTAGCCCCAAACGGCGGAGGGTGCAGATGGCTGGAGAAGGCTTGGCTATGAAGAAGAAAGTCATGCTGTAAGACAGGAAGACCCCAAAGAGCAATATGTAGCACAGTTCACGGCCAGAGGCTTTGACCAGGGGAGTGTTGTTGTGCTTGATGAACACCCCGATGACCATGAAAGTACAAATAAAGCCCAGGCATGCGATGGTAACAGGACCTATTGCCCAAGCATCTTCCCACTTGATGTAGTCTTCTGGTAGGTCGTAGCAGCCAGTCAGGTCAGCTGTGGGCCATTTTCCAGGCCCGCAGTCTGCACAAGTGAATTCATCAGCCAGGTACTCATATGTTTCACAGGGAATACAAATCCAACAGCAGACATCTCCTGGCTGCATGTTCTTCATCTCGTTAGGAGCGCAGGGGTCGCTGCACTGGGAGACAGGGACAGAGCTCCTGGACCAGTGGATAGAGTCCACCTCCAGCGACAAAGTTTCTGCCCACTGACCAACCTTCACGTAGGAGTATCTGTCTCCAGTGAACTGGAAATTGAACACGTTGTATCGTCCTATCCCATCTCCATAGGCATCAAATTTGACCATACTGTCTGCATCATTGGGAGGGTTGAATGGAGCTGTGGGAAAGAAAAAAAAAGAAAGAGAGAAATGTTATTATCAAAGTTATATTTTTTTTCATCCCTTTGGCAAGCACAGGCACCTGATAGCTTAGAGAATACAATTCTGTTGTCAACAGGTAAGTCGAGAGGGTCTGTGTCTGTCTCAGATTTGAACTTGGAAGAACTCAGATAATAGAACCCTATTTCCCATTACATTCTATTTCACTTACATTTTTAAATGTAAGATGACCAATGTCCTTATTTTATTTTGTCCTGGATACAAATCAGTTCTTCAATTATTTATCCCAGTATGTACCACTGCTATCTCTCACATTTTCTCTTGAAAGAAAGAGGTCTGCTTCTGAGTCTCAGAAGTGACTCAAGTTTCACCATTTTTTGGTGAAACTTGGCTGTCATGATATAAGAAAAATTAAATGATCAGTTCATTAAATGTCAGTTTTGAGGCCAAGAGTCTGGAATGCAGTTGAATAGAGGATTCATTTTGAGGATGAGGGAGAAGTAACTGTGAAATCCTCAACAATTTCTACTATATCTTTTTCACTTCTCCCCGCGTTGTACGAAGTTTTGAACCCCTTCTATTTTGCTTCAGTTTTACCAGTTTCTGATATTTCTGTATGGTCTGAGTTCCCCAGCACCTTGTTTGGGGTCCTGTACCTTGTTTGGGGAACAGATGAAAAAACCACAAACTGGATCTGTGACCTTCTGTGAAATCAATATTGTAACACTTCTAACTGGTAAATTCCGGAGAGTTTTGTTTTTCCTCCAGCTGAGGCTTATCTGAGGAAGGAAGAAATATTAAAAATGTGGGACGAAATTGCATTTACCATGTGATTTATTGGTCATTTGCTGTAGCATCCAAGGTGAAAATCTTTACAGGCAGGAAGCAAAAGGATTTTTTTGACCAATGATGAACAATAAAGGTGATTTTATACCCCGGTGTCTTTGGCCATAGAAGTAGTTCCACTGTCACTGCTGGAATAAATCTTTTTTCCTGCCTCTGTGTCCATGCTGTGTTTGAGCTTGAGCAATATTGTGTAAGGGTGTAATACCTTCCTCCACTTCGATCTCCAGATACTTTGGATTTCTTGTGGTAGATTTATTTAGCTTCTTTAAAACACTGAGGCCAAATTCTTTCACCTTTCTTCCACAGACTGTTACCTTATTTTGCAGTACTCTGGCTAAGATCATTAAAAGGGGCACTGGGTTTTGGCACAGAAGCCCCAGCTGGAGGGTTGAAATTGTAGCCTGCACCTCCTCAGGTGCTGCCCTTGGAGTGCTTTTCTTTCCCAACTTTCTACTTATTGTAGGGTAAAGTCAGAATATAATTTTCAGCCACCTAGACTCTCTTCTGGGTTTGAGTTAAGACTCCTCTTGTTCTCATTCCTGCCCTCTCCTGCTCCTTCCCACCTCAGCTGTGTCAGCCACAGTGGTGGACAGCCTTGGTTTGCAGGATTACAGAACTATGGAATTACAGATTAATTTAGGTAGGAAGGGACCACCAGTGGGGTCCTCTGGTCCAACCCCCCTGCTCGAGCAGGGTCATCCCAGAGCACATGGCACTGGATTCATCCAGACAGTTCTGGAATACCTCCAGTGAGGGAGGCTCCACATCCTCTCTGGGCAACCTGTTCCAGTGATTGGTCACTGCACATGAAAGAAGTTCTTTCTCATGTTCACGTGTTCCAGTTTCTGTCCTTTGCCTCTGTCTTGTTGCTATCGAGAAGAGCCTGGCTCCCTTCAGATGCCCACATACACTGACAAGGTCCCCTTCTCAGCTGGGTCTTCTAAAAGCTGAACAAGCCCAACGCCCTCAGCCTTTCCACATAAGACAGATGGTGCAGTCCCCTTATCATCTTTGTACCCCTCTACTGGGCTTGCCCCAGGCGCTCCATGTCTTTCTTGTACTGTACAAATTAGGACTGGATAGCCCAGGAACTTGTAAGAAGTTTATTTTATCTTTTTTTTTCTGTCACTGTTGGCATCTAGTTGTACCACTCTGTAGTCCAAGACCTCTGGGTGCACAAAAATTAAGAGCAGCATAATCCTCCCCCAAATGGCCAATCCTGCTGGAAGTTACATGCTCTAAATTAAATGGGTAGCTACATTCAAAATATAGGTCAACAAGAAGAATATTAAGCAGCTTTCCTCCTCTCCCTCCTCCTCCTCCTCAGGCACAGGCATGCGAGCTCTCTCATCCAGGAGCAGCATTAAAACGAAATCATAATGCAGCACTTAACAGCTCCTCAATAATGTGCTGTCATTGCCAGTGTCTTATTTCATTATTCATAACACTTATATAGATTGTAGAAGCTGTTAACACAGCAGCCCAGCTTTAAGAGCCAGTTTATTCACTCCAGTGTTATCCAGGCCAGCTCCTGAGGTGGGCTGAGAGCCTGTGACTGCTGCTGGCACCAGCGGAGCTGCAGGTAAGGAAGACAATCTGCAAACTGGTTGGTTGACATTTTCTGTCAAGTGCATAACTTGAAGGGCGCAAGTGCCCCAGTGCAAGTCACCAGAGGGTCTGAAACACCAGCACTTTTCAGGAAAGAATTCCCTCTGTGTAACATGTTTAACAACTTCTTAGAGAAGTTCTGATAGAATATTTGTCATTTAAATAGAACAAAGTATTTTCCTTAGACTTTGCAGGTAGGTCCAGAAGGCAAAGCAGGTAATGTCACAGAGTTAGCTTGAAGCTCATGTATAATTGCCTTTCCACAGGGCTGTTCCCACGCTACAAGTAGAAACAAAAGATTTTTGTAGGACAATATGTTCTAAGTTAACGAAAGCTTGTAGCTTCAAACATTCGTTTTTAGTGGCTGCTGATAGAGGAAAATAAATCACCCTCTTTCAGATGGAAAGGATGAAATCATTTAACCAAACAATGATGTATTAAATTATAGTACGGTGAGCCAAAGCCTACAAATGAGCCCACTGGGTGGCAGCAATTAATATACCCACTGATTACATATAAAATCACTAAGGCATTTTAACGTATCATTTATCAACATGTTCTAGATCCTGCAGAATCACTTCCAAAAAGTAATGTTTTCATAAAATATGATGTAATAAGAACCATAAAATTAAGATGCTTATAAGCAAGAGAGATGCTTATCACAAGAAAGCAGGACCTTATGTTTTAGAGTAAAAATAACAGTTTTTGCAAATTGGTTTTCCCAGAGATGATGTCAGGCTGTCATAAGTCACTCTGCAAATTTTTTTTCCAGTTATATTTCAGTTTTGAGAGGAAACCTACAATCCTTATAGCAAGTATTTCTGGCAGGTCGATTTCAGAGTTGTAGCTCAGCTCTTTTACATTCATCCCTCGGGAGAGGACAGACCAGAGTCTCCAGATCTACTCAGCTGCTAGCTAAGAGGCTGAGTGACAATATGAACTTTGCCTCCTTTGAGCAGAGCCTTCAAATCTTCTCCTTCCCTTGCACTTCATGAAATGCATAAAGCAGTTATACAAGAGGAATTTTGTAAAAGAAATTATCAAGGAAAAGAAAAGATAATAATTAAAAGTGACTTAGAGATAAACCGGTGATGCTTTGTGCTTCAGCTTGCAGCAGTTCAGCAATGAAGATGCAACAGCAGTGACATTTATGAGAGCAGGAGAGCAGAAGACAGAAATCTTTGGAACCCTGTCAGCTCCCTGGAGAAATCCTACTGAAGGAGAGGATTCCATTGTGCAAGTGGAGGACAAACTCCTTCAGCTTCAGATAAGAGAGGAATGACTGTAGATTTATTACTCTTTTAGTAGCAGACACAGATAAGAACATAAAATAACATCATAGCTTTTATGTAGTGAATTATGTAATTTGTTTCCATCTTCCTAAGTGGGATCAATTTTTCCAACAGTCACATAACTTGCAAAAATGTGCTTATCTGCTGTTGGAAGCAGGTGAGTTGCTTTCGTTTAGGAATCTTTATTATTTTTGGTGTCACTGAAGTACTGCTCTTGGTGACATGAACAATTTCAGAAAGAAAGTTCTGAAGGGGAGATTTATTTCATCATTGGGCAAAACCTTTATTTGAAGAAGTAGTATGAGAAATGTATTTAAATGCTTCTAATTCTGCACATTGCCTCAGTTGAGTGAAATATACTCCAGGATTTTTTAACGAGGAATGAATAGATGAGGAAAACAAAGCAGTTTTCATCCTAATTAGGCACTGGAAATCTTTTAAGAGGCTGAGCAGCCTAGGGAAAGATGTGTGTCGTCTTAACTGGCTTGGAATCAGACTGGGTTTTGTTTGTCAGCAACATTTTTGGGCCAGGAAGGATATTTTGCACAGGCTTGCATGTGTCTGGCACAGATCTGAGTGTGTAGACATTGTCCTATAGAAAACATCCTCAGTAACACTTCCTGGTAGGAATGACAACAGATATCCCGACATCTAAGAACATTCTTCATGTCCATTGAAACACACATCTATTCTTTGTTTGCAGAATGTATTCTTTCTAAACAAGGTACAGATCACAGAGGCACAGCTCACTTGTTACGAGCAATTAATTAATAGCGAAGCTTGATGGAAGCACTGCAGTTTTTCAGCTTGGCAGTTGGCAAAGCTGGGAGATTTCACGTGGTTTGGAAAGAGATGTAAAAAGGACTATTGTGTGCACTGAAGGTACCTTCTTCCACAGCTTGTTGTCCCCAAAGACTACAAAGAGATCATGATTAAATAGAAATGCATGAAAATAGAGGGAACAGGCTGGACTTTCTGAAAAGTTGAGTAAAACCTCTTTAGTCTCACTAGATGGTGCTGCAAAAACTCCAAACTTCTGATTTAAGACTGAAAAACAATACTTTTTTTTATGTAACAGAAAAATATAGTTATTTTTAATGCCCCCTACTCTTCCTGTTACATATCCAGGGCAATGCCTTTTTAAAACACTTTAAGGAAGAGCCTAGATAATAATATAACAGGATATGGTGTGTTTGTCCAACGGGCTCATCTGTGTGTATGATGCCTTATCTTGAAAAGTATCAGAAAAGACCCTGAGAATGCACATTTCTTTTTATTCTCTTTTATTTTTAGCTAGATATGGCTTGTTGAGGTCAAAGTGACTTATTTCTGCTTGGCTGAACATTCAGACCGAGCAACGGAGACCTGATGCACCCACTCTTGTTTCTGCTTCAGCACAGCGCAGCTGGTTACTCACCTGATTGACAGAAGGCACACTGAAATTTGGCAAGTTAAAAGTTAGTCTGGGGAGAGATCGCAGTGAAGTGTCCGTAGATTGTGCCTCTCCACAATTAATGAAACATTAGTTTCCACAGAGACAAGTAGTCCCTTTGAACCTCTGCACCGCTGCCTCTGGGTGTGTTTGGGTCATATGCAGCATTGCTTCTTCTCATTTAAGAAATGAATGAGACAAATGAGACAGATTAGTGCCCTACAAATGTAATTTTCCTATCTATGTCTATAGATTTTCCATTCAGGTCTATGGTTTCTCCCTTAGGCTAGACACTTGCTGTAGGGAATTTTAAAACCAGTCACAGACTCCCAAAACTTTTGCAGTGGTCAGAGACAGAAATGTTCTCCTCAGGCCGTTCACTTTAGAGTGGTATCTGGAACAGCCCAGCCAAACTGTACCTGTTCTTTTCCTGTTGACCACCATGAGTGTGACTACCTGAAATACACCCACTTTACATGTGTCTGAAGTCAAGTGAGATGAATAGCACCGATATCTGGAACAGAAAGGGTCACAGCTGGAGCACCAAGTGGCAACAACACATCCCAGCTCTCCGCAGTGTACCTGCGAGCAGGTGTCTCTCACAGGCTGTCTGCACAGGCTGCTGTGGGGGCTATCACAGAGAACAGACTGGGAACATTGGCAAAATAAGATAAGAAGGGTCTGAAAAAACAGAAGAATTCCTTCAGCTTGTCATTATCCTCATTATCCTCAGCCTGGCTGAGTACAGAACTCCCAAGCTACCTCTCCTGTGAAACGCTTGCCTCAAGCATAATGTCTTACATTTCCAGGTATGTGTTGTCCTCTTGCTTGTGTGGCTCTTGGGCATAAGTGTGGTCTTTAGGACTTGGGGAAAATGAACTAGATGCCAAGTTGCAAACCTTCATCAAGGAAACTGAAATTGCCCTTATGTTTTTAAGGAAATTTATAGAATTAGAAACCGAATTTCTTCTTTCTTAAAGCATTTGGATTTTGAGACATGGAAGGTAAAAAGCATGTAAAAATTCTGCACTCATTGTATTTCTCCTAAAAAAATACAAATAAACTCCCCTGAAATTAAGAATATTCCTTGCAGGTTTTTGGTTAAGGTTGTATTTGTTCAACTTTAAAATAAAACAAATAGTCATGGAAAATCATCCAAGGTGTTTTTCTTTTTTTAAAAACAAGTCTGCTAAGTTGATAATTAATATGAATAATTTGTGAGATTCCAACATAGAAATGCCTTTCAATTGATACCATTCTTTTAATTTAAGTTTACCCACTTAAAGAAATGGTTGTCACAAGAGGCAAACTGCATGCAGTGTAATTCACACCAGCAATCAACTTGCAATTACAAAGGAAATTAAACCATGACTTCAAACTGCCTAACTCCTCCCTCAGGCCAACTCACTGTTTCGTACACAGAAGCAAGGGGAACCCATTCCCATTAGGAAGAATTATGGCCACTGTTAGGGTGACAACACACAAGCTCAGGAGCTGGAACTGTAAGTTCTCGGCTGGCCTTTGCTAGCTCCTGAAATGTTTTGGTCTGAGGAAGAATTGAGTTGGCTGGTGAGGTCTCTGTCAGTTGCTGAACATTTATGTTGCTGTCAGAGCTTGAGGTTTTGGATGGGACTTTCTGCCATTTCAGGGGTTATGGGTACCCTGTGTCCGATTTGAACTTCTGAGTGAGGGACATTCCCATGTAACCTCACAGCTGCAAATTGGTGCCATGCCTTTTACCCCCTCTTCCCAGTACATCCAAGGTGCAGCTGAAAGAGATTGAAGCTGTGCTTTAATTTTGCTAAAATTTACTTTTAGACTAAATTAGGGACATGGTTCTATCACAGGGGCATGAAACTTTCTCTTTTTGGAGGCACCGTTCCATGATGTGCTAATTCCACCCCCGGACTGCATACGTAGCTGTCTAAGGAAGTGTTAAATACTTAATAATATTTTTGCCCTTCTTTGTCAGCGTGAAGGAAATATGAATAGAGTTAGTTATTAAGATATTAAAGGAAGTTGGTTAAAAAATTCTCTCCTCTGTGGGGACTTGAGGATTAGAGAGGTGTTTCCAGACACAGCTCTGAATAATTTAGTTAGATAGTTTGCCCTTAGAGATCAGAAGCAAATGAACCATGAAATAGACCCTCTGGCTGTTATTTCCTAATTGACTTGATATGAAGACACTCCCAAATCAGGTGGACTGACATATATTTAATTACTTATACTGCAATGCTATTATTTAGTAGTAGTAATACTGTAGCTGTGACAGTCCAAGATGCAAGAAATTTCAAGTGCCTAAGAAAGGGAGTATTTCTTACTAGACTTATAGATGGAAGAAGTGCACAAGCTTTCAGGCCCAAGGTCACTCCGTTAGGTCATCAGAAACATTGCTCAATAAATTTGACCTTCATTTATTTTGAAGGAACAACTCTGCTTGGAGTTTAGTATATCAGGTTTTTATTTCCTGCTGGAAACACAATTTCCCTTTGCAAACAGCCTCATTACTATCCATTTGCAGAGTAATTGCTGAAAGCTTTCTGCTCGCTTCTTTGAAAGTAGAGAGTTCAGAAACACAAGGTCTGATCAAGATGCAAGACAAGATATGACAAAGAAATGTTATGCCAAAAGCTTCTTTTTTTTTCCAGATATGTGGGCAGTCTAATAAAGGTATTGCCTCTTCCTACAAATCTTATGACTCTATGCTATTATTTTTGTTAAGGAGCTACTGAAAACTCTCAGCAATCACCCTACAAATTGCTAATAATGAGGTAATTTGCAAAATGAAATTGTATTTGCAGTAGTAAAATAAAACCCTAAGCAGTGAATTCTAAGGAGAGCATGTATTTGAAATAATTGAAGCTCAAATTTATAGAACATTTTGGGGAAAAAAAGGAGCTGTAGAATTCCTCAGAGCTAGAGTAACCACGGTGAAACACAGGAACCTTTATGCTCAGACATATTATGCAGCTCAGTTATAGCATTTGGCACACCTGACATAATGCTGGTGGAGGACAAAGAAGAATTAGAGTACAGCTGAAAAGGTAAATGTCTCACACACCACATGGTGTAAGATTCTGGAGTGGATCAGTTTTCTCTAGGAATATAATATGTGAATGGGAAAAAAAAGTGACCTATATTTCTTGAACATAAGTTTAATTAGAGTGTCTATTTTGGGAGTGCAGTTTTCTTACAGAGCTCCTATGGAGAGTGGAGAGTAATTGGCACCTCCAAAGGTGGGCTCTGGCTAAGGTGAGATGCCATCAGGAAGGTGGGTAACTTCCTCCATCAACAGTTCTCCAGTTACACTACGAAGGGTGCCAAAGAATACATAAAAGTTGGGTGGCTTCGGTTTTGGCCACCGATGGAGAAATCAAACGAATGTTTTCAGTAAGGCCCACCACACACGTTAAATGTCCTCATCTTCCTTTGCAAAGGTGTGAGTCTGGATTTTATTTTTACTCTTTCCCATACAATAAGGCAGTGGCTGGAAATGCACATCTACTGAAATTTCAAGTTAATTCAGTATTCAACAGAGTCCATCTCAGCTGACCAAATGTTGGGTCAGCCAGAGAGGTGAAAGCGGGCTTCTCAGAACAATGAATTTCAGCCAAAAGAGAGTGAGATAAAGGATAACTCTTGGCTTTTAAGGTTATTCCTGCATATCGCACACCAGCTGCAGAGGTAACACGTCACCTCTCCCAACATCATCAGTGTTCATTGGCATGTGTTATGCTACAACACGCGACCTGCACGTCCTATTAATGCTTGCAAATTCTTCTGTTGTCAGGAATAAAAGATGAAGCTGAGAGCACAGAATCATTTTTGCTAATACTTTGCTCCACTGAATCAGTTCAGCAACAGCAACCACTGGACCTCAGGGGAAAATGTAAAAATGAAAATGTTGATTTATTTGCCTGTTTTATGGTGGAAGCAGAGACACATTGATAGGCTTAGACTGATAAAATGTTTTAGAGATCTAGAAAAGACATTAACAGCACTGCCTCAAACCTTCCTCTGACTTGAGATAATTTCTTCTCCAAAGAGCCTTTAAAGACGGGCTTTTTATTCTTTCAGTTACTGGAGCATTAACTAGCCATTAGCTATTTATTCAAATGGATGTGCAAATGTAATAGAGGAAGTTTAACAAACTTTTTTCAGCACATTTTCATCAGTTCCCAACAGCAGTTTCACACAGTGTTTTCAGCCACTGTCGAGTGGAGACTTACCCTGGTACAGCAGGCCAATCTTTGACACAAAGCTGATCGCTTGGAGCGGCGATCAGCTGCTGCATTCATCAGGGCAATAGGGAAATGTCTACTTCTGCAGAAATCACAGGTAAAATTTATTTATAGGGGTACATAGTGCATAGTTATTTATGTCAAGGGAAGGAACTGTGTATAGCAGCAAGTAGAAAAATGCACTACATGAAACCTCCATGGAATTGAGCAGCAATTGCAGCTACACATTAAAAAAGTTAATATCTCTCAGCCTTCAGAAATGGTCTTGAATTTCTTTTGTAAGAAATGTGCTAGATGTATATGTGTCATTAGTCTAGAAGAGATGAGATGATTCATATATTGCCAAGTAGAAAGATGGGCTTGTACAAGAAAAGCAAAACTGTAGGAGATGAAATGCAGATGCAAGACTGAGGGGGCAGGGGCCTTCAGAGCGTGAGGTACAATAACCTCTGCTTTCCATCTCCCGGGTGTTTGCAACCACTATTCCCATCCCCACCGCTTCTGGCCCTGAGCTGTTCTTCACAATCACTCAGGAAAGAGTGAGTTTTTGTGTGGAGACCCTACATGCCAAACTATTGAGCTTGGTAATTTCTTAATACAATACATGCCTTAAGTTTAAGGATTTATATCTGGAGACATGGTCCTTTCTGACTTAGTGCTGAACCCCTTTTCATCCCAACAGTGAGCAGATGAGCTCTCCATGGATGGAGCAAACAGCAAAAGAGCAAATCAAAGGACTGCTCCCGTAGCCACGCTACAGCTAGGATTTCATGGACATTTCTGTTAGAAGTTTCTCTCCTTCTGATACCCCTGTGCATGAATATGTGTCTTGTTCCCCTTGCCTTGAAGAATTTTAGTATTCTTTGTCTTCACTTGTTATATGCTCAAATACACTTTCATGGCAGGAAGAAGGAAACAAAAGGAAATGACTCACCCAGATAACAGCAATGAAATATATTTTTACGTTATATTCTATATCTGCTAACTAAATAACCATAAATATTGCAGTGATGCCAAGGCAGACATTCTCTGAGATGCTTTTAGAGGTGTTTAGAAACTTGGCTCTGACAAATGAGGAAACGAAAATCACACACATTTGTCTCTCAGGTCCATCCAGTTGGCAGATGATGGGAGTTGTGTAGAAGGTCAGTTTGTGAAGAGCATGCATATGCAATAGAAATTTCTGCTCCATGCAGATGTAGACATGGTTGCTTTTTGAAAAAATGGGAAAAATTTGGGGGAAAATATGTTAGTGGAAAATGTAAACAATGTCTGCTTTGAGTTTGGGTTGAGTTTCCATCTTCCATTTTATAGAGAAACAGGCCTGTGTCACTGAGTGGTGGGGGTTTTTTTGCACTGGGAATCAGAAATGGACAAGACAAACTTGAAGGGAATAGTTAAGGCTTTGCGGGAAGCTGAAACAGGTTCACATGCTCATCTGGGCTGTAGTTTAACAAGTACAAATACAGAAGTTGGCATGGGACAGCTTTGCCTGCAAGCTTGTTATGTGGAAATGATGTAGGATTCAGACCACGACCCATGTCTAGATTGCAGCACCAGGCTGGGCTGAGTGTCAGTGCCATACTAATGCAGCTGTACTGGTCTGATCCCTGTTCCTGTTTAACCACTGTTAGCCTGGGAATATCTTTGTACTGTGCTCTACTGGGTGAAGAAAATGTCTTCCAGGGATGTAGTGAAATCAAGGAGTTTCAGGAGAAAAGATACTTTTCTATAGATTATGCTTTCACTTCTGCCTTTGTAGTATAATTATTAGCTGCCAACAAGGATATAGGTTTTGTACAAATACCATAACATTTCCTTATCTTTGGGATTAGACATCGGGATTTGTGACTTTCTGTAGTTTTCTTCCTCACTTTTTGAAAAGATGAGTTTTCTTGGAGACTCACTGGAAGTTCAGGACACATCTGGATTACTCAAAAGAGTAAAATGAAATCACCTTCTCATGTCCTTGTCCTCATCCTCAACACTTCTGTGGTCATGTTCTGAGCACAGCCTTTGCCTCTGTCAGCCCCTATCACAGTATCTCAGCATGCGAGTGAGACTAATTGATAACAGATATGGAAGTGCTAAAGTGCTCTCCTGTAGCAGGTGGTAGAGAAGAATCTGGTCTTTCCATGGGCTTTTCAGAGCCAAATTAGATGTTAAAATGTAAGGGATAGGAATCCTGAACCAAAGTCTTCTTTCTCACCTGATGTATATTCTCCTTCAAGGTCACAGGAAGAAAGAAGCAGTCCTGACGTCTCTTTACTTATGTGTGAACATTTCTCACAGGTAAATCTGCATGAAGAATAAGAATATAATCCCATGATGTGTCCCGAGTTGCGCCCCTACTGTAAAACCCAGTAGGATTAGGAAAGGGAATATGCATAGTTGGGGATGAAAAGGTTGTATGAGACTTCCGGCTCCTCTGAGGGCTTGGAACGTACAGACCCTTGGTATTCGGGATTCACGTATCATTTCCCAGCAAAACAAAAGATAAAGTAATAACTATTATAAAACAAGCAGCAGGCAAACACAGGAGCCTGTTACTTAGAGAAATTAGGTTACCAAGCCTTCTGTCTCTCAAATATGTGATCGGAAAGAAAATCATTGCTCAGTTTGTCAGTCATGTGTTTCTCCACAAACACAGGGTGTCTAATCTCATCCTCATTTACACACTCTCATGGATGCTGTGAAATCTAGAGATTTATGGATGCCTAAAGGCTACATTATTAATAGGAGATAAGCAGCTGACTATAAATTACATACAAGGCATAGACTGTATAATTTTACGTTCGGTATTTCATAGCTCAGCTGAAGTGGTGGGTTGTTTAAATACTCAAGTAGAGGAAACCGAGATGGAGATCTAGTTGCAATTTTAGGGATGCCAAAGTATTTTCACCTAAATATGCCACTATAACAAGCTTGAGGCTGTGGCTGGCCTGTGGTTTCTGCAGGCTTTCCAGGAATGACACCCATCTGTGTGAAGGCCAAAGGCAACATACTTCCAGAGACTTCCTGAGGACTATGAAGAAAAGCTGTTGCTGCTCTGTGTCCTGCTAATGCTGCATTTCCCATCTTTCTGTCCAAGGGAGCTCAGGGGCCAGGTCAGGCAGAGAGTAGTGGCAGCAGGCAGTGGTGACAGTGGTGGCAGCAGGCAAAAGTACCTTGCTCCTGAGTTAGATGGGGAGCAATGGCCCAGCACACCTTGGCCTCAGCTGCTGAAGCTTATCTCAAGGGGTAAAAACGCAATTCAACCTCTGCTCCTGCTCACTCAGGCTAATTACTGTGAATTAGTGCCAAAGGAAAGCATGGAACAGCAGCTTTTTATGACGGTCTCTGGCTTGAGAGCAGACACCATTAACAGGTAGGTCACTGATCTGCCATCATGGTGAGAGAAGTTTTAATTTAAATTTATTTGGAACATATGCCCTAGAGATGACAACGCCTGTGTCCTTCTGCCAGCCCAGATATTCAGTTCAGAGGGTGCAGTGAGTGACACACAACACATCCAGAGTGCAGACCAGTTGCTTGCCATCATGATACCTCAAACCTAAACTAGGAGTTGAAAAGGTTCTACAGTATTTTAATTTCAACCAGTTTACATCTACAAAGACCTGAGCAAATTGTTCTGATTGTACAGCTGCCTTTCCTTTCAGCAGGAAGTAAGACTAGAGACCACCCAACCTGCTTTATTCTTTAACTTTATGATTTTATATATTATGAATCTATAGCATACACAATTAAAAATCTATATAAATGCATATACATATACAAAGTATATAAATATATTAATATATACACATACTAAAATCTTCAGGAGGACTAAGTAGAGATTAGCTTATTTACTCTTGGAGGGTAAATTTACCCAAAGTAAAGGAACAGCAGATCCCATAAGGCCTGTAAAGAGAGGAGGAAGGAGAAAGTAGATGGGGCCATCAGGATTACCAGGCCATAAAAATCTTGCTGCAGCTCTCTGTGTATTTACACCACTGTAACTCCAATATAGAGAGAATATGGGAAAATACTGTGCAGGTTCAACTGTTCCTCTGCTCTGAAACAGCAAGTCTCAAGTGTGCTTTCAGAGACTGTCCCTTAGCTGCTTGCAAGGTTTTAAACACTATGACACATTTTTGGTCCCAGGAAAAGGCAGTAATTCTTTCCTATAAATCCTCGACATCTTTTTCATGTATATTTTTAATTAGTATCTTGGGGAATTCACTCTACATTTTCCTTGCTTTTATTAGCTACAAATCCATCATGTATTACACTTCTACAACTTTTATGATTAACGAGGTATTGGATGCCTTCTGCCCATGTAAGCTTTACCTTCATCTGAAAGCGTGTTCTGGTTTATTTTACAAACAAGCATCACAAGGAAGACCATGAGGACCTCGCTGCTGCCTGAGCGCTGAAGGCAAGGGGGATCTGACCTGATGAGAAGGAGCTCCTCGGGTGAGATGACGGAGTAGCAGGGCCATCTCCTGCAGAGCCTGGGCTTTGAGCTCCAGCTTTAAGCTGCACAGGTACTCCCTGCTGTAAACTCACAGCTGGCCTTTGAAGTTTCTGCAGCTGTAATCTGCTCGTGATAGCAACTGCAGCATTCTTTTGGTCTGTGCTCCACGAAGCCTGGCTCAGCACGGAGTTTTGAAGTGCACTTTTCACAGGAAGTATTTATGGCTAAATCCCAGAGCAGGGACCGTGCGATGCTGCTGTGCTCAGAACGAAGGTGACATCTGCTTGTTGCAGACCATGACTCTTAAGCTCTTTCTTACTTGGATGGAACAGTTACGATGGAAATGGTCTGTGAAATTGTGTTCCCACAACCGAAGTCACCAGTGTTCAAGAATAAAGGAGAAGGTGAATTTGTGCTTCTGCTTCATATTTTGTGAGTGTTGACTGCGGCAGAGTGAGGAGGAAGAGAAGGAAAAAAATGAACCACATAGAAATGTAAGACCAGGTAAGAATAGAGGTTTTGTCATAAAGTCCAGTGGAGGAAAAGGAACAAATCAGACCTGGCTTGCAATCCTTTTCTCATTTGGAGCAGTCATTCTGCTTAGCCATGGGAGAGGAATTGCCCATGATAAGCTAGATTTGATGATACAGGCTTTGCTGTAGAAGAGATGAATTTCTGAACACAAGACAGAAAGGGACATGACAGTGACTCTGGTAGCTCAGGAGGAAGAAAGGGATAGGAAAAGACACTGAGTACTTCAAATAGGCATTGCCTAAAATTTTTAATGTCTTTTTTCCAAGTCTATTACTTTAGCCAAATTCCCCCAACCATTAGCTGCGCAGATTCAGAAAGCTACATGAGACAGGTGGACATGCATACATCCCAAAATCCAACCCCCCTCTGCCCATATGCTCCCACACTAGACTGAGGGCAGAGTTAGTCCTGTTATTCCATCAGCCCTGCTAACTGGAGTGGGAAAAGCTGGGGCCCAGGCCCACACTCCTGGCTGACAAGGCTGTTATCCTGCACAACCAGAGAAGCAACCCTGGGCCAGATGCAGTTAATGCTGGTCTTTCAGTATCATTGCTGTCCTTCCTCACCTCCAGTCCAATGTCCTGGAGGAGCAGCTACACCAGGCAACAACATGTAGGGCACAGCTGTGCAGAACCCTGCCACGTTTTTATCCCAAATGACGGACACCCCTCTCACACTGTCCTGGCACTTGTCAAATGTGAGGCTTGCAGTAGTGCTGTGGGCAATGGCAACACTGCTTTTCTGTGTTGTCCTGGTGGCTTAAACAAGCTAAAACAGTCAGCAAAGCTGTTTGCTGCACTGTCCCCTCCACCCTTGTGAGGGAGCAAGGCTTCTGGATATGTGGGTTCATCCCTGGATTCACAGCCCTCCCAGGAGTCCCTCTGTATGTTGCCCTTCACCAGGCAATGGCTGGGTTTGAGAAGTCGAGTTTACTCTGTGCTCTCTGCCATGGAGACCTTTACTTTTGTTCAGCACTTCTTTGTTGTTCTGGTAATACAAGTTAACAGCCTCTTGAACCGGCATCTCTTTATCAGCAGAAAACCATCACGATTTAGAACATCAAGTGCTGCACTTGTGCCCTCAGGAGGGAACGAAGAGGATGGGAAGATCAAGAAGATGAACCAGCCTGTATCTCTTTGAAAGGCCAAACAAGCACTGAAACAGAGTGAGTGCATTTATCTAGGGGCTGGGCTTCGCATTCTCACATCCTGCTGCTGGAAGCTGGAATTAGGCACAGGTGTCTCTTTTCTCCTTTGCTGAAAAGATTCAGGATATCACAACATTTGTCATACACGTCTTACCGACTTGCAAGAAAATGAAGTGCTTGGTGTATCTCACAGACAATAAGGAGTGAAATCTCACCCTGTCTTCATGCCACACTGCAGTTCTGTGGAGTTATTTCAATTTAATGAAAAAGGAGAAGTAAGTAGGAGCCCAGAGATATGAGTGAAATACCTGTCACACAGCATGTCAGCAGCAGTGGCAGCACAAGGATGCACAAATCCTGGCCAGCCCCCTACAGCCACCCTGCTGTTAGCTGGTCCCTGAGTATTTCCTTGCAAATCACATTATTACTGTGCCTGAGAGTCTCACTTCAGGCTTTCAGCAAAATGGCAAGTGAAAATAAACCTTAATCACTCTATACTCCATCTGTAGTCAGTAGCAAGAGATGTAGGGGCAGATCAAGCCTCGCATGGGCTGGAGCACACTCTGTAAGTGCCGATCCCCTCCATTAACTGTAATCAAAGACTAATCAAAACTAATTTGAGTGTGAAGGGTAAATGTCTAAAATTGCTCCGTCCCACACCAGTCACAGAAATGCACCCGATCGTTTACTCAGACTGGTGTGGGTGAAATACACCATGTTCCAGGAAACTGGGATGATACATTCAGGGCCATTTGCTACATTTCTTTCACAGAAACCTGAGGTTTTATGCTTGCAGGGCTTGTCAATGTGGACCCCTGCCTTTCAGCAGAGGAGGCGTTGCTTAAATAGCTGCTTGTGTGTCTGCAAATATGGTTATCACTGTTCTGTTTCTTGCCTGTTTCCTTGTGGTGGGCGTGGATCCCCACCCAGGCTAAAGAAGAGAGAAAATCCACAGCCTGACTTGATTGCAGTGTAGCTGCTGGGCTGGTAACTTCCGTGCCACCCTCCCTCTGCACTGGGAAAACATTCTCAGGTTTGGAGGTGGAAATAGGAGAGCGTCATTGATCAAACGTACCGTGCAACAAGGTCCTCATATTGCACTAACAGCACACCCAAAGACTTTCTTAAACCAGGAAAGAGCAAAGGATAACTCTTGGTCCCATAGAAATCAATGACAAGATTTACGTGTATTAAAATCTCACGCATGTATTAATTTTTCACACCTCTCTGAAAGGAAGAAGGCATGGAAGATTTGCTGAATAACTTGCTACATAAAAATCACTCACCTGCTTAAAAAATAACTTACATTAAAACAGGGATTCACATTATAATGGAAGAACTAATAATAAAGAAAGGAGATGAGCAAATCATGTTGTAAGCTGGTAAAAATATATAGAGAACAAAGCCATTGAAAAAGAGCATGACAGGGTTCTTAATGTTTTAAATTGGAAATGAAAATTAACGGAAAATAAACCTCTTCAGAGTTTCAAAGATTTCCATGCTGATTTTTAATCAAATTAATTTGGTTCAAAAAAAGAGCCTTCGGTTTTCAAAACCAAAAAATTACAGGCTTCAATTTTTTTTTTCCAGCTTGAACAGCTTCAACTTCCAATTCATAAAAGTATAAAAGATATTTCAGTCAAAATTAAAATTAATTTTTCTGGCTCTAGCTAAATAAAAATTTTCCTGAGATTTTGATCAAAGAAGCTTGGGGTTCATATCTAGATGTTGAGTGCAAAAATGCTTGGATGCTTGAAAATATCCGCATGTCAGAAAAACGATTAAGAATCCTATATTTGAACTAAGGTTGCTCAGTCTTAAGGCTGGAACCTATTAATAGTGTCTTCATTTAAGCCCATAAAAATACCTGTAGTGTCAGAAAAATCTTCAAAATAATGGAAGTTTAAGATATTGAAGTGCCTACTCATTTGGGTAGGTCATTACAGCCCCGAAGTATCTCCCTGGCAGGGACAGAAGCCCACCACTGCCTTCCCTCCTGATCAGTATGCCAGGAGCCAGCTCCCATTAAGTGCTGTCCTCCTCAAACCAATTGATTTCAACAATTTAAAGGTATTCAAGTATCTCTGAGGATAAGTGCAGGCAACCGAGAAAAGAGTTTCTATGTTGTAAGTGCTGTGAGGAAGGGAAGGAGAAAGGATTCTTCTTAATTTCCAGAAGTCTAAACCCAAAAAGTTTGTTCCATTCTGACTCGAGTACTTGGCCACACCAGCCATACCCTGCTGGGAGCTAGAGAAGCACCAGGGATGTGGTTGGTAGCATCTAGACGTGATCTGAGTCAAACACTGAGAAGACCTCTAAAGGAGGGAAAAGTTCAAGCTCCAATCTGACAGTTTTACATAGTTTCCAGCGTTATTAGCATTGTACAATTATTGAAGGTCTCTTGGGATTGAGCATGCTGTATCCTACACATGTTTATCCTTCAATTCTTCTTGGAGCTAGTTCTCACACAAAGCACAGCATGATGTTTCCTTACTATCAACTCAGTCAGTTGAGAATATCAGTTTAATAATACATAGAAACACAAGCTCAACCTAGACGCTTCAGAAGAAGCTTAGACATGTAGCAACAAAAAGACACGATGTTCTACACTTCACTTGTTTCCTCTGTAGATCTATTTAGCTTTGCTAAGGTGTAATACTGTTATGGCGTAGTATTAATAAAAAAGCTAAACTCAGCCATATGTGGTGGCAAAACCAGAGAGATGCCAAGTGCTGTGCAGCCAGTCCCCATGAAGCTTGCTCATATCATTCCCAGACTGACCACCCTCCTCCACATCTCCTGCACATGTTTAGTGTAGCTTTTTTTATACTTTGTCAGTAAGCCTGTAGCTCTGTGACACAGGTTATGGCACTATCCCACATATTTAAATATTTTATATACATCTGGTTCTACGGCAGGAATTATTACTTTGCTATTGCGAGGACATTGGCCATGGTCCAGCAATTATGTAAATTCGTAGCAAAGCGAGGGAGAGAAGGCCAAGTCTTGGCATGGGAATAGCAGGCAGCTGCCTGGTGTAGCAGGTGGTGAAAGGACCATTGGCTTCCAGACATGCCCAAACTGGCTGTGAATTAAATGGGTGTCGGTGTGTGGAATTTTAGAGGATGGAGTGCAACATTGCCAAGACCAGCTGTTGCCACCTTCACCTCTTCCTTCTGCTGGAACAGGAGGAGCATTGAGCTGGTTTTTTTTAGGGTTCTCGCCAAGCTCCTCTCCCTTCTCCTTTCTGTGTTCCTGTGACAGGAGTGACCTTGCCTGGGTACCACCCTGGTCTGAACTGTGAAAATAGTTGCTACCAGGAATTTGGCTAACTCTTACCACGACTGATGAACATTTCCTTAATTACAGAGCCATTCTGTATGTACCAAAAGAGGAGTTATTACCTGTAAAGTTTACTTTCAGGAGGTAATCTTTGTACAGCTTCCTGCCATCCAGATGCTTCATGGCATCACAGAGTTTGGTGGTGTTTGGGCAGAGAGTCCTTTGCATTTTATGCAAGGCATGGGCCATCGCATACACAGCATTCACAACAAACATGATCTTGGATTCTTGCTCGTAGTTGGAACTGTTGATGGTGAAGTGCTTGTCACAGGCCTTTTTGTGTGGTTTCCGGTTCTGCAGGCTACACTGGAATTTTTGCTCCCAGAAATCCTTGAACCAGGGGTTGCGTCTGTTATTGTAAGGGCTGAGACTTTGGAAGTACTTGTCAAACTCTTTAACCGGATGGGAAGCAAGCTCCAAGGTTATGGCCCCGGACGCGATGTGCTCATTGCCCTTGACAATGCTCTCCTGCGCTCCCCACCCGTCGCTGGCGATCCAGGTGAAGGACACGTTGAAGCGGTTGGCGGCCGCAATGAGCTCCCGGGAGTCATCGCCTCGCATGAACAGCACCACCACCCTGGCGTTGGGTTTCTGGAGCAGCTCCCTGATCACGCCGTCGTAAGACTTCCTGATGTTGGACCGCCCCACTTTCTCGGAGGTGGCGATGCAGATGTTGCGCAGGCGAGCTTCCTGCTCAAAGGCCTCGATCCCCGTCTCCCCGTAGTCCCCTTCGGAAGCCACTGTTGACACGTAAGTCCAATTGAAATACCTCAAGATTTCAGCCATGGCTTTCGCTTGGTAGAAGTCCGGGGGCACTGTCCGCGCGAAATAGTCGTAGCGGGATTTGTCGCTCAGCTTGGCGCTGGTGGAGGCGTAGCTTATCTGGGGGATCTGGAAGAGTCTGAGCAAATTTGCCACCTAGAGACAAAGGGGGGAGCACAGATTATTAAAGAGTGGTATTTATAAAACGGAATAAAAATATTTAGGGAAAGGCATTGACAGTGTTTTTTAATGAGAGCTGTTCTGACGATCACAGATTGAGGGTGTTGATAGAGGATGTTGATAACCAACTCCAGGGAGAGCATTGCACTGAGCATATGCACCAAAACTGTTCTGATGCCCGGTTAATTCCCTGGGTCCTGCTGGGACCGTAATGGACCTTTATTTTTGTGAAACTGAGCCTGCTTAAACAACAGGTAATTAGACACAAATGGACAATATATTTTGGTTTCAGAGTGTGTTCCTTACTACGGTCTGGGGATTTGCATGCCTTTGCTGTTCATAGTGGGATACATCTTCTCCAAGACTCATTGTATTTGATAACCAAATGCACTAACTAAACATAAATTTCCCTATTGTGCAAATATCACAAATGTACAGGCCTCATGCAGAACTTTCTAATCTCACTTATTCAAGTCCCCACCTCTCCTATTTTTTACTCATTTAGACTTTTTTTCTGAGATGTTCTGACTGCAGACCTGCTGAGATGGCACATTTGTTGCATGTTAGTACTCTTCAAGTGTTGCACAATATCACAGAACCACAGATTCACAGAATCCCAGAATCACAGAATAGTCTCAACTGGAAGGGACCCACAAGGGTCATCGAATCCAACTTTTAAGTGAAGGGCCCATATGGGGACCAAACCCATGGCCTCGGCATTATTAGCACCATGCTCTACCCAACTGAGCTAATGTCATGTTGACCTACAGCTTTTAATAAATAATAAAAACTTTTAATAATCTCTATTTGCCCTCTTGGTTTGATTTATGTGGTCCAAAGTTCTGCTTTTTTTTTTTTTCCTTCATATGTTGCTATGTCCAATGCTTAAGTATTTCCAAATCTACTCTGCTGCTCTCACAGAAGTACAACTCTTGATCACATCTGGAAAGAAATGAAGAAAGGTTATAGCATTTTTTTTCCTATGATAGCTTCTTAAATGACAACGGGAAGATTGGTAACTAGAAGTTGTGCCCAGTAAATTAAATTTGAAGCTAATCTTGGAGTACAGCCTGATGAAACCATTTGAAGAGCAATAGTGTGCTTGAGATTCCTGCAATAGTGTACTTGAGATTCCCAAGGAAAACTTTAAAAAAATTGCCCAATCATTTGAATTTTTTAATCTTCCCCAGATGTTTCTCTGACCATAGACTGACTGTGAGAATTCAAAGGCAAAAGGACTGTTTAGAAAAAAATGTTGTAGAACAGGCAATTTTGAAGGCTCAGACATCAGTAGCAAATTAGACAGTCTGGTAAAAACAAAACAAACCAAACCAAAAAAAACTAGAAGAATTTAATTGCTTTTCAGCAACCTCTGTGACTTGGGCTTTTATAGATTTAGATTCTGTCTTTTCTGTAATGCAGACACTGAACTAGTGTCCTGCTGTAGCTCAGTCTCCCCCTGTCAACAGGTGTAATCTCATCTGGGCCAGACTCCGCTGCCAGCCATACATGTAACAGGGACTTTCACAAGCCCTGGGCCACATGGAACTGAGGACTTCAGGAGGTCCTCGTCCTCTTGTCCTTCTAAAACACCAGGAAAGACCAGGCATCTCAGCTGGAGCTGTTGAGTTGAAGTTCACCTTCATAAAATAAACTACTGGGAATGGCTTATTTTAGTTTAAACCAAAATAAAACCTTTTCTTTCCTTTGCTTGGAAGGAGTGTCCTGAGCTTTAGCTGACACTCTTCAGTTTTGCCAGTGGGTACAGGCACAAGGCTGTGGCTGAACTAGTTACTGTCCCTCAGAAAGCAGCCGATGTGTTCTTAACCTTCCTGGTAGATGGCAACAGGCATTAAGCTGCCTTTTACTGGAAGTGTGGGATTTAATTTGCATCGTGGTGATGTAAATGAACAGCTTTAAAGCAACAGGATGGGCAGAGAGGCTTGTGGTGTCACCAATGGATGCTTTGAGCATTGTTAAGTCCCTGTGGCTTATTAACTTTGATGACATGCTCACAGATCCACATGGTTTGGTTCACATGTCCTCTCTCAAGAGCGCTCTGATTTGGTAATAAGAATGTGCTCCATGCAGCTATTCTGGAACATTTCCTGCAGAACTGTGTGGGCTGGAATTGCTATTCTTGTCTCAGTTTATTCTAGCAGGAATTATTTTATTTGTGCTAAACCATAACGAAGACATGCACACATGTCATTCTGCATTTTCCCCCTCAAACTGGCTAAAGAAGAAGTCCATTTTCAGCAGCTCAAGTAATGCTGTTCAGTATGTAGACGAGCCTTCAGCTCACAGAAAGGTGCTCCTAACAAATATAGCAGCTTTATAGTTCGGTTTCTTTTTCTTTTGTTCTGGTTTGTTTTGTTTGTTTTGTTTTGTTTTTTCTTTTAGTCTAAGCAGAAAAAGCCTCCACTGAACTACTCTCCCTGTTTACACAGGGGCCCTCAGCCTTGGAGGCCACTCTTCTTCTAGGGTCCCTGCAAACAGCTGCAATTCTGATTCCTGTGCTCTGGGGAGAAGAAAGTTTTCATGTGTTTACAGCTGTTTGCTGTAAAGCTTTCCATTACGAAGCTGTCCAGATGGTAGATTTTTCATGGACCAAAAATTTAAAAATATAAGTAAGTCTGATTAAGCATAAAGGATAGTGGCCCAATCATCCCTGAGAACTACTACTGCTCATGGAGTTCAGTGAAGTTGTATCTGTTATTAATTCAGATCAGGACACTGTTCTTGAAATTCTCAAGTGGGGATTTTCTGGAATATTGTAACATCTTGATATTAGGGACTAATTTTTTCCAAAAAACTGAAGTCTCAGGCACTTAGCTGATGCAATTGATACCAGAACATTCCCCTTTTCCAGCCATTTCCATGCTGATCTGAGCATTCGATTAGGAAAATGTTATCCTGGTTAAGAGACTAACAAGGTAAGAGCACAGGTAGCAGGCTCTGTAGAGGAGCTGATGTCCAAGACTACGTGTATTGGAGGACAGTGGGATGTAAACCAGAGTTATGTGCACTGAGATTCAACCACGTGAGGCACACTTCCACTGTAGCTCCGTGCTGCCTCGGCATGTGTGGCACAGCTTCGAAAGTGCAGTGCAGATCCAGCTTTTGCTAAGTGAAATAATTTATTCTGGCAAAGCTCCAGGGAGCAATTTAATCAAGCCGTGGTGCATGCAATTAGTGCCTGAAATCCATATGTTGGCACTTAAGTAGCAGTAGTAGCCAGGTTTTTTTTGCTGTCAAAACTGGTGGGTTTTGCAGATACCTTTGAAGATAAGTCTGGATGTTCTGCATCTGCAAACCAAAACAGCCACTTTGCACAGCTTGCTGTGAACAAAGTGCGCCGACAGAGGCAGCATTCGGCGTGATGGGAAACCTCTATTTGCCCTACGCTGCTGGGCTTATTAGTGCAGCCACTATCCTGTGGTAAAGTGTCCCGTGCCCAGGCAAACCTGGCTCTCACTCAGCTGCTGGGATGGGAGGTGATTGGTTGCCCAACATGAGCATGGCAGTCAGTCCAGTGCCAGCCATGTCCCTCCGTAGGGACGTCCTGCACCAGGAAATCCTGCAAACGGAGTGGCTGTGGCAGCGCCAGGGGAGAGCAACGTCCCTCTCCCAGCACTGGAGCCACATCTGTCACTTCTGCTTCCCTGAGCTGCAGGGACAGGATAAATGCTTGTGGGAAATTGCCAATCTTGTTTAAAACACTGAAAATGGCTTCATAATAACAACCTGCAAGGAGCCATGAGTTAGACACAGCTATCAAACATGTGAACCTGGTTTCTGAGTATATTTGTGGCCATTCAAGAGTCCTGCTGGTAAATGGGGGCAGATAGGTAACACCTCTTTGTCTCCGTAACCTTGATTTGTCCTATGATTTATTGAATCTCATAGAACATTTTGCTTAACCTTCGTAAGACTTTTTTTTTTTCCTAGCAGTAGGATTTATTCTGATGTTTTTGTTAAAATTTCCCTTTTTAAATGCCAGAGACTGTTCCATGGATTTTTTTGAATGTGTATGGGACTGGAAAACACAGGAAACATTTTGGAGAAAAGAAGAAAAGATAAATCTCAAAAGTTCTAGAATATGTAGGGTTTCTTCACCATAACACACAAGCGTTTATCACATATTTGTAGGACAGAGGAGGCCCCTTGTTAGATGACAGTGCTCTCTGCCCTTCTGAAATTTAACCATGCGAGAATCTCACGGCACTTAACATGGCTTAATGAATCTAATTTAACAGAGCTCCTTTGAGACAGGCAAGAGCTACTCTGAACAGACAATAAATGAGGCTGTGGAGCAGAATAGGATTGAGGTAAAGGAGTTTTGTCTTTACTGAGAAACTGGGGAAATTTCTGTCTCTCTGAGCTGCAATCTGTCCTAATGGAGATTCTGTTGCTGCCTTTGGACTCCTGAGAAAGTCTTTCTATTTCTGGGAATAAGTTGCTAGTCCAGATTCTGACAGCAAGACCATGGCAAAGCCATGTCCCAAGGTTTTCCTAATTTCTAGATCATTGCTATAACACAGGGTCTGAGCTCTCACTTTGAAGGAACACGGACTGCTGCCAGTGTATGTTGTATCCTGTTCCTAAATGATGGTAATCTACCTTGTGGGCTTTTTGTTAGTATTTGGGCAGTTGGAAGTCAAACTGCATCTAAAGCATTCATTCCAATATATAACACATGGGTTTTTTTCTTATTTAAATTTTTCTTGTTTCTTAAATCTAAAAATATACCAAAATTTTGGCAGAAAGTGCTGTTTTAGAAAGGCAGGAAAGAAACACTGGTTCTGAATGGGCTGGGACGTGGGCGTGTGATAGGTGGCAGGCATAAACCTGATGTAAAGACTAAATGAGGCACCTCTCTAGTCAACAGCCTCCACTGGCCTGTGCAGTCTCCCCATGGTCTCAGCTCCTAGGATGTATATTTTTTTCCCAGGTTAAAATCTCCCTTTTTTCAATTTATAACTATTTTCCTCTATCCTCTGGTCCTGCATCATGTTGATAAAGACGATTACTTTGTGTTCCTGAGAAGAGACCTGTACATACTGAAAAGCTGATACTAGGTTCCCACCAAACCTTCTCTTCTCCAGGCTAAACATGTACGGTTCCCTCCATTTCTTCTTGTGGGGTTTGTGCTCCAGACTCTCCTCCCCATGATTATGTTCATATTTATTGAATCATCCTTTTACCAAGGGGCTCAGAGTTGGACATAATATTATATATGTGGTCCAATGAGAATAGAATAAATAGAAATATTTATTTCCATCTATGTACTGGCTATGTTTCTGCAGATACAGCCCAGCAGGCTGTGAGCTTACTGAGCTGCCAGACTGCTCACTGGCAATAAATGTGAGCAATACTGAAAAGCTGGGCTCCACTATAATTTTCCCTGTTCTCTTGGGACTTAGTAGGCTCCTACCTGGGGACAGTGTGACCCAGAGTGACTCAGTGTGGACACTTCTGACATACTCACATAATTTGGGAGTATTCGGGAGGAGGAGAGTTCAGTGATGCAAATGCAACTGCTCAGCTTGGACCCAAGAAAAAAATTCACTCCAAGCTAATTTGTTTTCAAAGGGAAATTAGGACCTTTAGGGCCTCACTGCTTTCAGAATTGAAAAACCTTTATCAGCCTGGAACATCATCTCTCCCTAGCCCATTTTAAAACTATGGGTGCCATCTCTTGGCTATTATAATTGAAGGATATTATACTGAAGGCAGTGACTGCACAGGGGCTGTGTCACCACCTGCAGCAGAAAGCACCAATTTGGCTTCAGCAGGACTCTGAGCACTGACCCCAGAAGGTCACTGGGAATGCCAATATCCCAGTTCTTTAAATCATTAAAGGTCAGTTGTAAGGAACTCAGTTAGATGCAATGAGGTTATTTAGTAGTCCCAGCATGGCTTGTTCTCCTATGGAATCTTCTGGTGCATTGCAGGACTGAAGCAGTGGTTTCCATCAGCTTTCTCACTCTTTGGTATTAAGAGGGCTGTTTCCTAGTTCATAAGTAATGTTCCTTAACAGAATTCCCTCCAAATGGTGACTCAGGAAAAGATAATTCCTTGTCAAACAAATAAAAATGTCTGGCATTTTTTGTTAGTGGGGAGAGGGGTGGAGGAAACATTATTTCTAGCCTTGCTCTTCTCCTGAAAATTTAGGCAAAGAAGCTGGGAAAAATATAGCTAAATATTTGCAGCACACTCAGTAGCTGTCACACAGAGAGAAGCAGTGTTTGAACTGTGAAATAGCTTCATCTACAAAATGAACATCAGAAATAACATATACTGTCAGAATAACCGCTAGGATTTCTGCAAAGGACTTGGGAATTTCTTTTTATATTTGTGTCCATCCTGTGCAATAAAAAGTAAACCATGGCGGGCATGTAGACAAATGTTGTGCTTTGAAGGAATTGTTTGGAAATCTTTTTCCTCTTTTCCTGCAGGGGATGGCACAGTGAGCTGTCACACATGCACTCTGCCTCCATACAGCACTACTGCTGAAGTGAAGTAAGATGAGCACTAAACTTGCACCCTGAAAAGAGACCTGTGCAGAAGACCTTGCTTTGCACGAGGAGTTCAACTTTTCTCTGATACTTCATAAACCTGCCTGTGAGTGACCCATGTCACACTTGATCAGAAAAGGTACTAAAAGCGGGGCTGTTGGTTCTAAAGGATCATGGAATTGCTTTTGGACTTAAAAGAGCTATCAGTGATAAATATGGTTATTTGAGACTCATTAACTGATGAGTAAGTCCTAGTGAGAAGGAGTAGAATGAGTGTAGGTGGTGTCCAGCTGACCGTAGCTTGTTCTTATTTTTGGCCACTTTCTCTTGCAGTTACATCCATTCCCACTTGGAAAAGTTTGTTGCTCTCTACAACTCGCTGAAAGGAGATTGTAGGCAGGTGGGGGTTGGTCTCTTCTCGCATGTAACAAGCTCTAGCACAAAAGGAAAGGGTCTCAAGTTGAGCCAGGGGAGGTTTAGATTAGATACTTAGAAAAATTTCTTCACTGAAATGGTGGTCGGGCATTGGAACAGGCTGCCCAGGGAGGTGATGTATTCACCAGCTCTGGAACTGTTCAAAAAACTTGTAGATGGGGCACTTGGGGACATGGTTTAGTGGCGGACTTGGTAGCGCTTGGTAGAGTGGGTTAAAGGTCCCACTCGATGATCTCAGAGGTCTTTGCCAACCTTAATGATTCTATGATTCCCTCATTGTATGGTAGAGCTCTTTCCTTCTTACCTGTGATCTCAGTGGTTACTTACCCAGCCCTGTAAAATCATATAATTTCCCCTTAACAAAAGAAGAAAATGCAACACACTGAAGAGAAAAAGAAATTATACCCCAAACCCAAATCAAAAAGACTGCAAAGAAAGCAATTACTGTAGGATTTTCAGAGAAGCCAGAGGGAGGTACCCATATTCCTTTGAAATCTCTAGGAAAGAATGTCCAGTGGTCTTTGGAGACTGAAAATCTCAGCCTAGTGGCTGTTCAGTTTCTGAATGTGGAAGAGAAATAAGAGAGGAACAAACAGCAAGAATCTGGCTGAGAGGTAGTGGAGAGAGGGGAAGAACAGAGATGAAAGAGGGAGAGAGTTTAAAGGAGACACATGGAAGCTGGCAAGTGCATGCGTAGCTTAAGTGCTGGTGCTAGGTGGTCCATCTCACAGAACAGATTTTTTAATAAGGATCTGGTTTACTTTTACAAGCACAAAATCACCAGATGCTGTCAGTGCACAGCACAAATGGCATGTGTGGCCTGGAAAACCCCTGCAACCCCTGCACATTTCTCTGCCCACATCCCTGTGGGGTCCATGCACAGTGGGACAGAGCCCCATATGTTAGGTTTCTTTTTTGCATTTGGTTCATTTAAGGATTTTACACTATTTTCAGTGGTGATGGAAGTCAGAAGCTATTGTTAAGACTCTGGTTGAAAGATGGTTTATCCTTGGGGGAAGGAAATGGGGGTGATTAGCTTTCAGGCTCCATGAGCCCTTAGCAGACTTTTGTGGCTAAGGAGAAATGACAGCCAGGAAAAGATTGCCAGTAAATGAGTACATATTCTGAATATCATGCCAGATGGTCACTCACTCAGGAGTGGCTTTAGCTTTTGTGATAGCAGTAATGCACCGTTAAACCTTCTCCAGTGGTTTTGTTGCAGTTTACTTGAGACACAGCAAGGAACTGAAGAGAAGACAGCAGGGCACTGGTTTCTGTTCTGCCATGTTTTCTGGATGAGGCTCTAACTTGGAAAGAACTTTCATGGCCGTGATCTGGAGGTCTTGTGGGTTGGTAGCATTAAAAAAACTTTACATCCATGTGAATATAGTATGCATAGAAATTAAAAACCCAGCCCACCTAAAGGAATGTCTTCGTTTTTCTAAGAGCTGACTGCAAGGAATGGACCCTAGTCTTCATTTTCAGAAGATGAATCCAGTTTTCAGAAACAAGGAAGAAAAAATCCAGCACTTGAATAATTGTATTCCTGCCTCCACATGCATATTCCTGACAAGAGATGACCTAAGTATCTTAAACGTGGAATTTGTATTGTCTATGCAGGTGCTCCTCTGCAAATGAATACTGTCTTTTTTTCTTATCATTTTTACTGTGTCAATCTCTCCAAGGAAAATATGTTTGAAATTTCTGCTGTAGACTAAGAAAGAGCGGATAACCTGGTTCAGAGGAAAAGCCATGAGCCCAAAAGAAAACCCATCAAATTTTGAATTCTCTTCCTGATGCTAGATTTGGTTTAACTCAAGTCGGAATTTGATTTCATGAAAACAGATTTTTTTTTTTTTTTTTTTTTTTTTTAACATGAGCTTTTCCATTGACTAAGAATCCTGGCTTGAGTTTTGAGGGATCAAATGCTGTGCAGATTGGGCTCACTGCTAATTTAAACACAACATCTAAAAACTAATTATCCAGATCATCATTAACGATAATAGCCTAGTCTGACCAGAAAATAATTAAGCATTCTGCATTCTCTTGTTGTTTTTAGCCTCTGCAAAATGTGCCTACCACACATACTGACTCAGTGGGGAAGGTGTTCATTGCTGATTTACCAGCAAAATCTTTTTTTCCTTAGTGGAAGGGTAATGAAAGAAGTACAAATCTGACAGCAGGAGCATCATGAAGTGATTTGGCAGACAGCTGTCCAGACAAAAAGCAGGAGAGGGAGGGTGAAGGGAGGGGAAGAAAAAATATTGAAATATAAAGACAAATTCACAGGAGGGGGACTAAAAAAGGCAGAAATAATTTTTGTCTGAAGAACTCAGCATGTTTTATTTTAAGGCTAAGAAACTGCACCGTGGACTTTCTGGTGTTTACAGCTCTCAGCAAAAGAAAAATGCTTGCCAGGGCTACATCTGGAAGCAACCAGCATCCTGAGTGCCACTGAAAAACACAGGGAACGGGGGTGCTGAGCCTTGCACACACACGCCTGGTGAAATATTTTGACTTTCAGCAGTGGTGTGATTCCAATTGTTACTGGAGCTACTCTGTACAAGTGGTTAGCTCTGAAATTAGGTACTTTTTTTCTGGTATGGCATCAAAATGCTTGTCTTTAATGCTTCAAAGCCCTTACAATTTCAGGCTTGAGTCTGCAATGTCTATTATTCTTGACAGGGATTTTCTTTTGAAACAGAACTTGTGAAGGGCTATCTTAATAGGATGGGCAACAGCAGTAAATGGCTTAATTGTGTCTTTTCTAGGGCTTAATTACATCTTTTTAGGTGGTGTGAAATCTAGAGGAAAGCTAGAAAAGAGACTGAAGGAAGGTCAACACAATCCATGTCAAGAGAAAATAAACAACTGAATACTTTTCTAGCTGGAAGATGCTTGATAACAAGCTGAATGATTTGTGAAACTATTTTTCTGAAGACAGGTGTTAAAAAAGATCTTATATTTGAAGGACTACGGGGACTATATTGACAACTGTAGGGAAGATCATGGAGTAATATTAACTCTAAGAATTGTTTCATCATTCTCCATAGGTTTTGAAAATTGGATGACATACAGATTTCCATACAGCTATATTGCCATTTTTAACATGTACTGGATGAGAAAGTATCTTGTCAGGACTTCTAATTTCCATTGGACAGCTGCTCCAAACCCAAGATTTTGGAATATGAAACATCTATATGCACTCTATTATGTATATTTGATGTATGCTGCACTCAATCTACTGCCTCAGATATGGATTTAGTCTTAGGTCAATGATCACCAGAGACTGGCTTCAAAGGGACCCGCTGACAGATGTTGTGCAAGAGGCCACAGACTACTTTAGAAGTGTGATCTGTCTCCCTTTGGGTTTCTGTGAGGGAATGAAATACCTGTACCATTTCCTCTGCTCTAACTACTTTTATAGATATGTCGTTCAGGCCACCTCATATCTTCATGTCCTTTGGACACACTTGAATTTAGGGTGGACTAAGAAACACACTGACCACAAACCAAAGGTACAGCAAAAAGACTGCCAGCCCTCCACCAGTGGGACAGGGCACTCATATGATGGTTCAAAATATTTTGCTGGCCTTGAGACAGTTGTAGCTCTGGGAACTGCTGAAACAGAGGAGGTATCTCACAGAATTTCTTCTTTTTGTTTCTAGCCACTTCTGGAATTCATTTAGCTTTTAGCATCCACAACAAGCTACCATTTGCTGGTTTCATTTGATGTACTCTTTGTCTGATTGGAAGAGACAATAAATAATGATTTCCTTAACAGTTTGTGCTGCCCAAGGTTCTGTCGCAATCATTTTTCCCCTTCAGATGTCTCTTTTTTCAGCCTGAAACTTATTTGTTCTTTGTGCTCCAAGTGATCAGACCCACATAAGTGGTGAAGGATACATTCCTGCTCTGCTGGCTGGTTCACAGCAGGACAAAACCACTCCCACTACAAGAGATGGCTGAGGTTCTGCTCTGCAGAAACTATTCTCCTGAGGTGTGGGTAAGGATTTGCCCTTATATTCCCTACTATGAATACACAGATGAGTTACACACTGGAATACAAAAGGAAATAAAATGTAATGTCTTTAAATTCTTCTGTGCTCATGCATGTCCTATGGGATCTGACCATGCTCCCAACTGATAGGATTTAATGCCTTCACAAGAGCAGCAACCAGCTCCCCAGTGTAATTCCGAATGAAACGAACATTGGATGAACTCTTGCCCTATTTATGAAACAGGCAAATGAGGTTCTGTGGGCTTTCTGTCACTGCTGGGATAGTCTGCAGTACAGAAGAACTCTTATAGCTGTTGACACTGGTGCAGTGATTAAGGCCTGTGCTCAGTCTGGAAAAGCATCCTCAGTCTGAAAAAACATCCTGCACTGTCAAGACTTGATGCTTTTGGAAACCTGCAGCTGACCATGAAGAAATACCAGATGCAGGGTCTTAGTCTACGTCAGTCTGGGCTCGAGACACCATTCACCTGTCATTATGAGTCATGTGGACTGGCTTGTTTTATTTGACCCAAAATAATTGGATCACAGAATCACAGAATCATTTAGGTTGGAAAATATCTCCAAGATCACCGAGTCCAACCTTTGACCAGTCACAGCCATATCAGCCAGACCATGGCACTGAATGCCACATCCTGTCATTTCTTTAACACGTCCAGGGATGATGACTCCACCACCTCCCTCCCTGGGGAGTCCATCCCAATGCTTAACAACCCTTTCTGTGAAGAAATTCTTCCTGATGTCCAACCTGAACCTCACTTAGCACAGCTTAAAGCCATTTTCTCTCAACCTGTCACTGGTTGCCGGGGAGAAGAGGCTAGCCCTCCTCTGGCTACAACCTCCTTCAGGTATCTGTAGCTACAAGATCCCCTCTGACCCTCCTCTTCTCCAGGCTAAACACTCCCAGCTCCTTCAGGAGGAGTCCCTCATAGGACTTTCTCTGTAGACCCTTCACCACCCCCGCTGCCCTTCTCTGGACATGCTCCAGCACCTCAGTGTTGCATTGAGGGGCCCAGAACTGGACACACGATTTGAGGCGTAGCCTCACCAGTGCCCAGTACAGAGGTCACTGCCCTGGTGCTACTAGCCACACTATTGCTGATATAAGCCAGGATTCTCTTGGTTTCTTGACCATCTGAGCACGCCTGGCTCATGTTCAGCCACTGTCAACCAGCACCTTCAGGTCCATTTCTGTTGGGACACTTTCCAGCCACTCTTCCTCCAGCCTGTTGCACTGCAGGGGGTTGTCGTGACCCACGTGCAGGACCTGTACTTGGCCTTATTGAACCTCTCTCTTGGTTTCTTGACCATCTGAGCACGCCTGGCTCATGTTCAGCCACTGTCAACCAGCACCTTCAGGTCCATTTCTGTTGGGACACTTTCCAGCCACTCTTCCTCCAGCCTGTTGCACTGCAGGGGGTTGTCGTGACCCACGTGCAGGACCTGTACTTGGCCTTATTGAACCTCATACCACTGACCTCAGTCCATTGATTCAGCCTGTCCAGATCCCTCTGCAAAGTCTTCCTACTCTCCAGCAGATCAGCACTCTCGCCCAACTTAATGCAAACTGACTGAAGGTACACTTGATCGCCTGATCCAGGTCATTGATAAAGATATTAAACAGGTCTGACCCCAATACTGAGCCTTGGGGAACCCCACTAGTGACTGGAAGTAAGACAAGGATTTATCTTTTCATTTTAAGTATCTGTTGTTAAAATGACAAGTGTTACGCACATGCAGCATGGCAGGAACACATATATTCAGACACATAGGTGGCATCATTTATGACTGACGTGAAAGCAGAGATCTGTGCTTAGAGTTGTAGAAGTGTCATGAAATGCAAAGTTCAAAATAAATACTAAGACTTTTGGAAACTTCAGATGCCCTCAGCACACACCATAACCAGAGGAAGTGGACAGCTGCTGGAGGTTTGAACTACAACAAGTGTTTAAAAGAGTGAATAGAACTCATGTAAATTCAGTAAAAATCATACACTAGATTGACCCCTAGGGTATGGTGATCAAGCTAAGACTTGCTTTACTGGCAAACTTACACAAGCAGTGGCTCTCTCACTGGAATTGCAGATGAACAATTCTCACCTGGGGGGGCTGCTGTGACTTACCTGTATGGAGACGCTGCTGTAGGAACCGCCGATGACTCCTGCGATGAGCAGCGGCAAATTCTCTTGGATGGCATACGAGCCATCAGGGCACATGTACTCTGTTTCATCCACTTTAGTCAAAGATGCCCTGACGAACTCCAAAGACTGTTCTAAGGCATATGTATCCCTGGAACACGTGTCCAAGATGTGAACTCCAAGCTTAATTCCCGGCAGCAAGTAGTTGTCTTTGTTGATTTCATCAATAGCAAACAGCATGGCCTCCAAGCGCTGGATGCCTCGGTCTTCATTGATTCTCCCACATTCTTCTATCCCAGTGCCTTTTTCCTTGATTGGGAATAAGCCTCCTAAAACCAGGTCTCCTTCTATCTTAATTTCCTTCCTGACAAAGCTGTGGTCACTTAGGGAAAGGAAAACTCCTTTGGAAAATAAAGCTAACGCAAGGACTTGGAGTCTGGTGAACATCTTCATTGGTCCTGTTTTAGCAGCTCTAAGAAACATTGGTGGGGGCAAAAGCACTCTTCAGTCCTTCTGATCCATTGCCAGATACGAAGCGCTGTCCCACGAGCCAGTGAAGAACAAGCCAACGAGTCTTTCCACTGGACCTCTAAAGAAGAGACGGAAAGAATTAGAAAAGGCAAAAGGACACACAAAGATGTGAGATGCCTTAATCACACAACTATCCCCTCTTAAGGCAAACAAGACTCTCTTCCAAGCAAATGAAGGTAAGTAGATAAATAAGTAAGAGAGACATGAAAGAGGAAAATAAGACACATGACAAGAAGGAGTCTCGTGTTTCATGCTTGCTCAGGGCACGAAAATGCTTGCAGCTGGACTTTCTCTCTTTAATGTTAATCACGGTTCAGTGCTTGGATCAAAGGGAGAACACAGCGGTGATGTGTGTACTTAAAATGATTTTACTCTCACTAAGGTCAGGACAGTTTGCCAATGACCTGAAAAGGAGAAAAATCAAACCTCAGAGTGAAGATCACATTGTCACAATTGTGTAAATAAATACACGCACACAAAGTCTGTTTATGAAACACAGATGCATGACTTGTCCATAGACTCCCTGTCAATATCTCTTCAAATTTATCAAAGTGGCTGCCTTGATCTCCCAATCCTGAAATAAATTATGTGGCAATAGCTAAACAGAACACTTTAATAATTTATTTCTGTACTTACCTTTTCCTTAAGAGAGTATATATTATTAGAGTTGCAGGGTTATTTATAATTTAGAAACACTTAGCACAAAGAAATTGAAATAAGCAACAATTAAGATTTAACACTGAATAATGAATGAACATGCTTATTGCAAAGCAGTTGTTTATCCTAGTACAATTTCAGTGTTGCTGTACCAAATTGTGTGAAATGATAGCTTTTTATTCATATTTATTCCAACATTGTTCTCTCATAAATCAGTAATGGGTCAGATTCACTGTTAAAGGTCTCTCAGTGCTATCCTAATAGTCTGAGCTGCAGACTGTCTCAGCAGAATTTTCCATTCAGGAATGTCAATAGAAAAAAGGCTTCCTCATCCCTAAATGATCTCTAAGTAAGCTAGTTTGTTTATCACCTGTGGTTTATTAAACAGGCCCAGAAAATGTATTTTCTGGTAATGTTAATTGAAGTAACGATGTTGCCTGTATTCAGCAGTACTTTCTGTATCAGACTTAGTACTGTAATTTACCAAACATTATTCAAGCGTATACAGGGCATATAAAATAGTGGTACTATCCCATTGGAAATCACTATTAGACAAAAAGGTGACATTTGTCACAGAAATGGCTGTGTGGTTAATAATTCAGTTGCGTTGACTTCCATTGTTTTCATCACTAATCCAGCGTTTGGATAAAAACAGGACTTGGGAATTTTTTTAAATGCAATATCCATCTTATTTACCTCTGTGGCTTCTGTTGCCACTGCATCTCAGCAAACATTCATGCATTTATCATAACACTGGCAAAATATTTGTTTTCCCTGTTTTACACATGGGAGAAAAAGAGACACAGAAAGATGAAATAAGATTCTCAGAAGATTCTAAATTCAGATTTTGATTTGCTCAGCACTCACAATCACTATTAAACTTTGCAAAGGTCAACTGTGCCCTGAACCCCCTGGTTCCCACTGAGGCACTGATTCTGAAAAACTTCCTAAACAAGTTCTTCCAAGCCTGTTCCTGGGTGATTTACCTAAGGTTATCAGCACAGCCAAGAATCAAACTCTGATCTTTCCCAGTGCTCCTCTGATACCTTAACAATAAACCTCCCTTGTTTCCTATTGCTCCTTCTGGCTTTTATGTGAGTCTTTTATAGGCTCATATTAAAACAATCTGCTTCCAACAGCCCTTCAACACGACCAAGAACGACCGAGTTACCCGAAGAAAAGGCTTTAAAATGGGGCTCTCAATAAGGTTTCTTAAAACTGTCCTGGGACATACCTAGAGATACAATGGATTTACCCTCAACAGCTATCGCCGTGTGGGTGGCTGGTGGAGGAGCAGCCGCTTGTTCCAGAGGGGTCCTTAGCGAGGAACCCCCGGCGGTGCCCCTCGGCGCACTCGCTGGCTCGCTCTCTCTCACCCGTGCGGTGGAAGCGCGCAGCCACTCTCACACGGGGTTGGCTTGCCCAGGCGCAACCAGAGGAAGAGAGGCAGCCTCCGTATGGAATTCCAATGGATTTTCTCGAAGGGACCCAGGGATGGAAAAAACTCACTTCCACTCTCGATAAACTTATAAAGGAGTCTGGAGGGGGGCGGGGTAATACAACAACAACCAATGGGGAGAAGGAGAGGGCGGAGCAGGGGGCTGGATTACATCCTTGTAAGGGACCTACACAGGCTCACAAGATTTGATGGAGGAAGCGATTCTCCCACAATTAAGGGCGGATCTTTAAACCTTGGAGTTGGTCCACCAGCAGGTACTTGGGCCTTCTGGCCCCCCGGCTACCACAGCTGTTGGTTCAGTCACTGCAACATCCAGCAGGGAGGATGTTCTCATCCCCCTGACTCCTTCCTAGGTGCTGGTTTCTGCAAATGGCATCGCCTTTCACCTTGCATCTCCTCCGTGCCACAGGAATCTGTGTGTCTCTGATATATCAGCAAGAAAGGATAGGCAGATACTGAAAATTATTTCAACATTGCACACAGATAACTGATTTCCCCAGCAAAGAATGCAAAGGATTTCTACGTTCTGTCATTTAAGCTTCTTACAGTAGTAACAAGCTGAGGGAAACTGGAATCAGTGATGGCACAGCAAGGGATCAGTCCCTGCGGAAGTCAAGGGGCGATCAGAGAAAGTGAAGGTTGGGAACAGACATGACCATTACTCTGTTTCTTCCTTGCCACTTTGTGTTGACAACACTGGTCTGAAGGTGTCCAGGGATGTGAAAGGAGGAGGTGGTGGGAACCCCATTTGGGTTGGAGAACACAGATGGCTCATCCCCATGATCCTGCTCTATCTGGGGACACACTGCTTGGTAAGGGGTGTCCATGGGTGGGGGCTACCCACTCATGCCAATTGTCTTACCCTCCCCAGGGCAATGCCTGTGAAGTTCTGAGCTTGTCACGGGGGCTTTGAGACTGCAGGGAGACACCACGGGTGCAGAGTCCTGCTTCCCAGGAAAAGCATTCTATCTTATATATTCAAATCCTCTCTTTATAAATGGAAGACAGTAAACAAAAACACAGCTTAGGGTATCAAATGTGCTTCTCTCCTTCATCAGGCTTGGCAGCCTGTGCCCTGCTGCCTGTGTAGTGGCATTGCAGTGTCCTGCTGAGGAGCAAGGATGCTGAGCAGAGGTTGGGAGTGAAGGTGCTAATGCAAAGGCTGGTTTGTCAGGGGAGGTTTCCCCTTTGGGCTGTGAGGGATGGATGCCTCCAGGGTTTCTCAGTGGTGGGACTCCTGATGGAAGCTGCAAGGCAGATTTGGGTGGTCAGTGAGCAGCGTCACTATGGTGACACTGAACAGACATCTTGGTGTGATGGAGACTATTTTAAAGCAGATCGCAGAGATGGGCTTGCAGCTCAGTTCCTCTCCTGTTCTCTCTGGTGTGCACCTCCCACATGCTTTCTCTGCAGCTTGCGTAACTCAGGGCTATATATACAAACATTTCATACCTATTCCAGGCTGATACAGCCCATATTCCTCCTCTTAAACATGGTGAAGATACCACTGATCATATCCTTCCTGAAATGATTTCACTATACTGACCACTCCAGTTGGCTTTTGCAGTACCACCTTCTACTAGAAGCATGTTTCTGGGGTATTTCAAAAAGAAGTACGTGCTGATCAAGCGGAAATTATTTTATTTTTTGTTTATATTTAAATATTTAACATCAGCTGCATGCAGGGTTGTGTTGTTCTAGGTGTTCTATTAGTACTTAAAATATGTACATTCCTGCCCTATAGCCTTTGGATCCCTGGTGGAAATACAAGTAGAGTCTGGGTGTAGAAGCAATGTAAATATCAACATGAAAAATAAACAGGCTGAAGGAGAAAAGTTTCCATGTCGGCATCAGAGGGTTTCTGCCAGCTTTGCTCTATCTGAACTTTAGCCAGAAGCACTCAGCTTGTGAAACATCTTCATTTGGCACTCCAGAGCTCCTTCTCTTTCCACGACCAAAACTCCACAGGGGGAAGCTACATCTGCCCTTGGGGGACACTGTCAGCACTTCCCTTAGTGAAAGCAACTCACTTGTGTACAATAGCAGCTGTGCTGCTCTTACTGAAAATCCACTTGCCTCTAGGTCTGAATCATCAGTTTTGGTGGATTATTTATCTGTCTGTGAAAAGTTTATTGCACAAATATACTATTTCTTGGTGTAAGTTTGCTTATTTACTAAGGATGGGCACATTCTTGTTTCTGCGAAAGCAACTAAAATGAGAAAGGATGTTTGGGGTTTCTGTGTTCAGTATCCCACTGATATCATCTCCAAAACAAAATCTGTCTTTCTATTCACGTGTCAGCTCTGGTCCTCTGCAGGCCTTCTGTCTGCAGCTCACGGAGTAGGTCCACCTGTGCTGTTGGTTCAGAGATGAATTCTTATCAGACTAAGCATTTTCAGTCTGTTTTTCTAGGAGGTGTCAAACTCCAAAGAGAATTGCAGCTGAATCTTTCATTTAGCCAGGTGACTTATAAATTGAACATCATTGCTCATACATCAATGACAATTTTGTTCATGCCTTCCATCATACCAGCACCGATGCTTGGTACTGGCAATCCAGCATCCAGCAGCCATGCATCTTCCAGTTTTCCAGTTATAAGGGTGGAATGGGAAGCCTTACTGAGAGCTGAGGCACTTCAGATTGCCCAGCTATTTTTCGACACCATTAACTAACGAATGGGACAATATACATGACTGGGCTAAAACTCTGGAGAGGTTTCCTCTCTTCCCTACCGTGTGCTAGATCCTAAATTTCCCACATTTGTCCCCCTTCGCAGTGTTTTGCAGGGCTCATCTGTTTATGCAGCTTCCTGACAAAGGATGCAACAAGAGCTGACGTGGGTGCTGGAGAAGATTATGTTTAGCTTTACTGTGGGTGGCTCCCCCTTGGCAGTTGAGGATTTATACTGCATTATTCAGAACCATAGTGTGTTATTGTGGTGCCTGGAGCCATATGTCAACTCGGTGTCACCTGCTGTCCTTTGTAAACTTTCTTTGGAGGAGTACCATGCTCGGCGTAAGGTCACAGAGGAGGTTCCCACCACACCTGTGCTCTTGTGGCATTTTGCAAATATTGAAGCTAATAGTTTCATCAATAGATGTTTCCCCAAGGTCACCCATCCAAGAAGTAGCTTTCCCCGAGCCCTTGCTGCGCCCTACAAATTTTATCTTAGGAAAGCAAATTTCTAAAACAATTCCAATTTCATCTCAAAATTCTGGTGCGTCTTTCAGGACTGACACAAGAAGCTGAATGCAAGGATTTCTTTCTCTCAGAGATCATGGATACCTTGTACAGTAGCATAGATCATCCAACACATTTATCACCTTTATATGTGCCCTAGCAGAACTTGACCTTAATGCCTGATGAGAACTGCACTGAAATATAACATGTCTTATTCAATCAGAAAGAAAGTGATAGACAAGCTTGAGTCTCCTTATTATAATATAATTAGAGATGTCGTCACCTCTGGAAGAGAAATATTTGTAAAGTAACCCAAACCTTGCAGTGACAGACCTGTGCCAAGCACACAAATTGCTCACATCCTGATTCTGGCTGGCTGAAATCTGGTAGCTTAAATCAGGACATAAAAGAAAACAAAGAAACAAACAAACCAGGGGAAAGTTGCAGAAAATATGGTGAGGTGGAGAAAGCAAATAAGTTTCTTCTGTGGAAATGCAGAAGTTTCTTCATGAAATGTTCATCAGGTGCTGACATATAATTCTGCTGAAAATTAATCAAAGTGCTTTAAATTTCAATTGTTTGCTGTTATAGCTCAGATTTTTTTTTTCTTGGCTTGTGAAAAATGACAAAAATGGCTTTCCAAGGAGGTGATTTTGTGAATTTCATTTCATCTTGAAAACCCATGCAGGAAAAACATTAAATTAATGCAATTACCAGCAGCATGAGGCTACGAACCATACAAGTTCATGCCATGCCTAGTATATTGTAAAAGAGTTTGAAAAGCCCTAAAAATTTAGGGCAATTTCAGTATAAAGACGTATAAAGCAAGAGAGTCTACGTCAGTGTAGAAGTAAATCATCGGTCTTAAAATAAGAACTTATATTCAGTTACTTTAGAACAAGAAGAAAAATTCAGAACACTGTGTTACTGTTTGTTCTGTGCTAGCATCAACATCTGATGCTTTATGTTTTCTACAATGTCAACATACAGCAGATGCCCAGCCCTCTCCTCAGAGATCTATGATATCCTGTTTCGGGGAAAAAAAAGAATTTAAAATATTAATCATGCAGGAAAACAGATGTCTCTGGCGTGTTACTCTTTAAGTTTCCAGATATTAAATAACTCTATAGATTAGAACTAGATGTATTAATTTAGCCTGGTGAGGAACAAGGAGCCCCTGAAGATCACCTGACATTAATATGGTGTGGAAATAGGGGTCTTTGTTACTTGTTAAAATACATGAGGGCATTTGGCACTGGCTCAGTCCTTCCAAAGTGAGCTTGGTCTCAGGAGAGGGAGTTACAATAGGCGGACCACCAGAGGTAGAGCTCTGGGTGAGGCCATGCAGGCTCCCAGCTCGTTAGAGTTTCTCCCTACTCTGACAGTAAATATATTCAAGTGCACTGAGACATCCAGCTGTGAGCCCGAGGCTTTGTGCCATCTGGACAATTTGTGGTGTAATGATCTTGATGTAATGCAGGGTTAGACCTTTGAAAGTCCCACCATCTTTCCTTCTGTCTTCTTTGGATTGAGCTGGATCCTACTGCTTTTTGTCCATCTGCTTATTTCTTCCAGGCATTGGTGACAGCTGAAAGCCCACCAGCAGTGACTGCAATGAACACACAAGTGCCGTGTGCTTATTGATTGTGTGTTAGTTGACTTTAGTCTCAGCCTTCACGTGTGGTCCCAGAAAGACATGGAAAAGGAAAAATGGGAGTATAAAGCCTGCGGGGACAAAGGAGCAGCTGGCTTCTGTGACCTGTGGATGTCACAGCAATTATTCCTTCTAGGTGGTGTGGGGACACCAGCACAAGGCTAAGGTCAGCAATGTCAAACGTTGGGTGAGAGAGGTGATAGCATAAGTGTGGAGTAGTCTTGCCCAAAGTAAACCATGATGTTTTCAGTGTCATGTCCTGGGATGAAATATTTAGCTGAGAGAAGCTTTAACACTTGTGCTTAATGCAAGTGAGGCTTAACTAAGTGAAGTTAACACCATCCCAAGTATAGCCCCCCAAGGAGAATCTGTGCATTTAGTCTTTAGACACAGTATTTAACCTTTCCCTCTTAATTGATTCTTAAGCATCTGTTTTTTTCTGCCTGCACAGAGATCATTGCTGCTTTGTGCTCCTAATCACTTCTCAGCTCCCTGCAACGGACTGCAGGCTTTTTCTTGAGGCTGGATCTCCCCATGAACCTGTGTTCCACCTGGGGTGCTCTGCCTGGGCATTCTTGGCTCACTCCGGAGCGAGCTGCCAGATTTCAATCTTGCCACTCTGCCAAGATGTTTTCCTCACAGAAATTTCCTCTGTGGCAATACAGAAAATATGGCTGAGCCTCTGCATATGTGGAGGGCAGAGAGTCCTTTGTCATTATTGTTTCTGTTGAGGCTCAGTCTGGCTGGCGGCACAGCCAGCCTCAGAGTCACACCAGACTCACAGAGCAGCAGAGCATGCACCTTTTCTCTTCTCTGTCTGCATGTGAGGTGACTTCTACTGCCACCCAGCCCGCTCTGATGGGATGCAATCCTGGCTTGGACCCCCAATAGCAGCATTCAAACCTGGCTTGGCGCTCTCCACATCACTGGCCAGGATAGGAGAAACTGAAATAGCAAAGGTGATGACCAGCAGCGGGCAAAGTCCCCTTGTGGCTGCTTCTCCCCGCCCCAATTTAGTGATAAGTCAAATAAAAACCTTCCCGGGTTGGTGCTCCCATCCCTGTCTGGTCTGAGCTGTATCTCCCAGTTTGCCACAGCAGTACCAAACACTCAGCTGGAAATTTTCCAAGTTAAGATGGTTCTCCTCATTTGCTGATCGAGGCAATATTTCCCCCTCTGACATATTCACTACAAGCACTTCGGAGCAGGAGCTGCTGCCTTGCCCGTGGCTGTGCAGGGCTAAACTCTTGTCTCATCACCACTGCCCGTTCAGTGATGAGATTCGATCTCCCTAACTTGCTCACAAACGTATGGCAACATTTTAGGCACTTTTGACCTCCTCCAGGAGTATCTCCTGCCTATTCTGATCTAAGAAAAACACTGGGACCTTCAAAGGCACGAAATTATTTCTGATGAAAATGTAGGCACTTGCTTTGGGCAGACTGGTTCGCCTAGCATCTACAGTACGAGGTCAAGGTAGGTGACTGATCACACAGACAGGGTTTCACCTGCTGGTCACTGGCTTTGTCGTGCCCCTGGTAACAACACAAAGCATTAGAAAGGGATCAAAACATGGAAAGAATGTTCAGGTTTTTAAAGAAAGAACTGTTTAGCAGTGGATTGTAGCTTTTTGATGTTTAGTTGTTTTCTTTCCTTTTTCTTTT
>VZTA01004128.1:278957-429502 GCA_013398855.1 Mohoua ochrocephala
TGAAAGGATTAAAAATTTAACAACAGTAGCCTGTGTTGAAACGATCCTTCCCTCCTCCACCTCCGTCTACACCCTCCCCCGCCAGAGCCCAGACGGGTATCTCTTCCATCACATGAATGTTACCTCCAGGCTACAGCATTCAGCGGAGTGTGAAATCACAATTAACGGAGCAAGTGTTTTGTAAGTGAGCAGAGACGGCCACAAATTACATCCCGCTATTAGCTGATTTTAGAACAACACTGTTGAACAGCTCCATGATTACTGGGCTGTGGCGTGTATTAAGAAAACATTAATAAAACATAATTGATTGTGAATTGTGCTTACTGCCTTTATAGTTTTAATCACAAAAGTCTCAGAAGTTTGTTGGAAACAAAAGCTGCCCTCAGCTATTTATGGGAACTGGATTGTACTAAAAATTTTACAGAACTTGGTTTGCAGCTGTTATAAATCAGTAAAATACCGAAGCCTATGGGGTTTCCTGACTGATAGATCCCCTTTGCCTTTTTTATTTTCCAGTCAGCAAAGAAAGGCACAAGACTGCCTTACCTGCACCAGAAAGTGCCACTGAAGTGGAGACAATATCCTCAGTCTCTCAGACCTGCCATGCACTAGGCGTGTCCTTAGATGCAGGTAATGTCACCGACAGGGAGCAGGAGCTGGTGGCTTCTATTTATTGAGAAACAGGCAAATGCAGAGCTGTACTTCAAAAATACTCGCATTTATGTCTCTGTTTTGGGCCCCAGATTCTTTTCAAAGCTTAAAGCATGTATTCTTACAGGAACCTGGAATGTTAATTCTGATTCATGACCCTGTCTGGGCTCATGGAGGAACAAGGTGTGTCACAAAAGTTTATGGCTACATTATTAAACTTGGAAACCCTGCTACGAATTTAAAGACTTTAAAAAGGCTTCTTTCTCACAGTCAGTCAAATGTGAGACTTTGAAAGAATTTCAGGCCCAGCCAGTGACACAAACGGACTGGTCTTGTTCATCAGTTAGTGCTTCAGGTATCTAAATCTCACTCCCAGGCTGAGAATTCTCAAAACACTTCAGACACTGCCTGTGCTTGCTGATCAAGGTGGTGCTTAACTCCACTCATAAGCCAAATTTAGTCAGAGGAAGATGGACCTCTGCCAAAGTCCCCAGGGAAATAGGCTCAGGGCTGTAGGCAGGATCTTGCCCTAGCTGTAACTATTTAAGCGGTTTCCTCACCCCACGGAGAGGTGGCATAAAGTGAGGAATCAACCTCACGGGTTTTGAATCTCTCCTGCTGTGACCACTAAAAATGCTAGTGCTAGGAGTGTTGAAAAATCTTAGAAGTGGATCTAAAATTAGGTAATATAATGCCTACATTATTTATTGACTTTTTTTTTCAGCCTGTGCCCTGGCAAATAAACTTGTATAAACAGTGGGAGTAGATTGCTGAAAAGCATTTCCTGTTAAAGAGCTAGCAGCAAGGGTTATTTTTAATGAAAATAAACCAGAGAAAGCAAATTTTTCCTGTTTCTGCAAAGATTTATCTCATGAAGGCAGCAACAAACATGCCTTGTCGTGACCAAGGGAGTGACTTCTACTGCTAGGAAATGAAGTGTAAGTCAGTTACCACTCAGGCTCATCTCAGTTTAGTACTCAGCTCTTTGCAGGTGCATCCTGGAACAAACAACTCCAACCTGCACCAAGCTTCTCCTCTTTCCATGCCACCTGTCCCTCCCTCAGATCTGATGTAAACTGCTTGCTTGGCTCCTTTCATGCAGCTCCACGGCAGTGTATGTAAATGCAGACATATATTTTTATGAGAAGAGCCAGAACCTCACACCCCCAACACATTCTCTGCATTCTCTCACTCTAAATGGCCATTGCTATGGCAACAACAGCTTAACTCAAATTTTAGAGAGGCATTTAGCACAAATTATGAAAGAAGAGATGTGGCACTGGGTAAAGCCCTGCGTGGTTTCGTGGTCCACTGTGGCTCTATTCACCGATTGCTTCGGGACACCCTGGGGACCTTGCCGCTTGTAGTCTGTCACCTTCTCCCCAGCACGGTGCAGGAAACAGCTTTCTCTAGCACTGGCTTTGTCTTTATTCTTTTCTGTGCTGACAGCAAATGGCCTTTCAGCCATCCGATCGGCCACAGAACTGAATTTGCAGTCTAACCAGCCTGGTCCTCCAAACCTCTGCCAGAATAATTCATGGCCTGGTAGTGTGAGGGGGGCATTCCTTGCTATTGAAGGGAAGGAAAGACACAGGCCCTATTTAGAGTATCTGGAGCAGTGCTAGTGTTCTGCATCAGCATATCTGGCGGCAGATGAAGGCCCAGCTGAGTTGTAGGATAAAGCATAGTGCATGTCTGTGACACTTCTCCTTGCAAGGAGTTGCTCTGTGGTGCCAAATCTCAGGCATGGTGACAAAATAGAGGAAAGACAAACATGAATAACCTCAACAATTCCTGGTGAATTCACGTCTTTCTACAACCTGTGCAAACTTGGTCCTATGTTCTTACATAAGGCCACATCTTATATAAGCCAAGATGAAAAAGTCTACAGGGAGAGGGAGTCTTTAGAAGGGCATGAGAGGAAGTAGATTTACAAAAGATCTAGAGAAGAAATTCTTCACTATGAGGGTGAAGAGACACTGGAGCAGGTTGCCCACCGCAGTTGTGGACTCCCCATTGCTAGAAGTGTTCAAGGCCAGGTTGGATGGGGCTTGCGAGGGAGGTTGGAACTAAATGGTCTTCAAGGTCTCTTCCAACCCAAATCATTCTATGGTTATTCTTTGGTGAAGATCTTTTGCTTTGGACGAAGCACGAAATTGGCAAAAACTATTCAGAGAAAGTTCGTGTCTAATTTTAGACATCTAAAGTGACGTTCCTTCTTTGGAACCTAAAGCTAAGCAGGATGAACTTAGGTCTTAACTGTGCTCCTTTCATCCCTCACTAGAGGCAGACAAAGAGTTTTGGTCAAGGAAGAGTTAAAATTGCTTTGCATGGATGTTTGTGTAGAGGCTTATTATTTCTTGGAAGGTACAGTCCACAGTAAGGATGTACTCCTGCCTCACTCCAGGAGGAGTTAGATCTGATTTATTTTGGGAGGATCGGGACTGGATATTCTTTCTGTGTGGCCTGTGTGCCTTGTAATAACAAGCTCTCTTGTTATTACAATTCTCATTGCAATCTAAGATTAATACTTGTATCCCAAATTTCACCGAGGCCAGCATGAATGAATAATAATCCCATTAAAGAATTCAAGAACTGGCCAAGAGTCACTAGCTGTATTTGTTAACGAAACTGAACCAGAGGTGAGGATTTCATTGCTTTGCTTGCACTTTCTGGCTTTGATCGGGGAGAAACTTCATGTTTGCCAGTGTTTCTCCTGACCACAGGAAGGCAGAGCCATCCACATGGCAGCGGGCATGCAATGAAAGCCGTTCTGTGATAATTGCCTCAAATTCTCCTGTCAAGCAGCGACTGAAAAATGGGAGCTGAGAAACCACAAGACCAGGTGCATGAGGAAAAAAGTAGGTTAGGAATTGTACATGCCAGATTGTGAACCAGGCTGCACTCCCCTCAAGGGCATATTCCTCCAGTTCCACAGCTTGTTTCATGGAGAGGAAGATGATGGAGAAGAACCATCTCGGGAGATTGACTGTTTTTCCCGGGGCTGTGGTGTTACTCCACGTGCCAATGCCATGGCTCTGGGAGGCAAAGGGCCCTACATCACACATGATGAACTGCAGAGGTATCTTCGAGCAAGGAGAAAAATCGGGAAGCAAACAGCAGCCCTGGATGTGGCTCTGCTCCAGTAGTAGCTGAGCAGCAGCTCAGGGTGTTGCTGAGCCTGGGGACAAGTTCTGGGGGTCTCACAGAAAGTGTCTGGGAAGAGGGGAATTACAGAAGGGTAACAAGCATGGAAATGTGAAGGAATTAGAGGGGAAATTTTGAAGTTCATTTTCTAGGGTGGATAGCTTTGACAAAATCCTATACCTTTAAGCTACATGACAGCTTGCAGGGAGAAAGAACTGCAGTTCCCTAAGTTTTAAATTGAGTGACCTTATGGGCTTTTTAGGACTATCACACTCAGTTTGGCAGCAAGCAGTGAAATACCCTCCCTTCGTGGCTCAGGTCCAGCTGCCTTTTTCTCAGGAAAGCAAAATCAGCATGGCCAGCATCTTCTGCCTTTTCCTATTCCACACAGGAATGAAAAATATACATGGTAAACAGGGGAGGCCTGTGGAAGCAGGTGACAATATTTAAAATGGGAAATCCTGTGGCATCTCTCCAATATAAAATGAAGACAACACTTGAATAACAGCCTAGTCTCGTCACAGGCTGCATGTTTTTGGTACATCCTAGCGGGTTGTAGAAGTGACATCTTCGTTTGCAATAAAAAGGTGTCAACGATGGCCAGTACTCGTGACCAGGGGAATTCTCACTGGTTTAGACAAGCTACTGACTGCTGTGACTGTGCCCTACCTGTAACTTTCCTGTCTAAAACAAGTCTGCAAGGTGTGACATCAGGGTTTGCTGAATTCAGAGCCAAGCTTTCACTGGTGTCAGTCAAACACAGGCTATCCCCAGGTGACACTTGTGTTCCAGTTTGAGTGTTTTCTTTCTGACATAGTATAAGACCAGGGCATTTTATTTTTTCCAAGACAGATACATTATCTGGCAGTTTCCAGCTGATGCAAGATAGGTTACAATGGTGATACAGCCTGTCTATGGAAAGTCTCTTTGCCTGTGGTTTCCTGCAGGGGGGTTTTTTGGTGTTTGCTATGTGGCTGAGCTCACTCTTCACCCTTTCTTTATCAAGGGGTTTTAATCTCATTCTTCGTTCCTTTATTCAGCCACCTTCCTTTGCTCAAAAGGAAACCTGTAACAAATTAATGTCTTCAAAGTCTGTATTTTGTACGATTTTGTTGACACTGGCTAGCATTCAAACTTTATTGGAATTGACAGTTAATGTAATTGCATAAGCTCCATTTCCTTAGGAAAACAGCCTTCAAAAGATCAGGGCACGCTACAAGAACTCCTCTATCCTTGCAGTTGCAGTGTCCCAAGCTCTAACTTTTAAACTTCCCCTATTGTTATGTAAGCCAATAGCACAGCTTTATTCCTGGAATTTATCAATTATAGAATGTGGTTCGTCTAATATATTTTAGACATTGCAATAGGATGAAATAAATTGCACACTACTGTATCTGTTTCTCTCCATGGACAGTGAACAGGGTCTGTAGAACTGGACAAAGGAATTTTCTGTGTGGAGCAGATTCTTCAGACTCTCATTTAGTCAATGAGGCCAACATGGCCAAAAGTTGTTGGCATGCAATTCATTCCACAGAATCACAGAATCAGTCAGGCTAGAAAGGACCAGAGTGGGTCATCTGGCCCAAACTCCCTGCTCAAGCAGGGTCGTCCCAGAGCACATGGCACAAGATTGTGTCCAGATGGTTCTTGACTGTCTTCAGTGAGGGAGACCCCACACCCTCTCTGGGCAACCTGTTCCAGTGCATGGTCACTGCACAGGACAGAAATTCTTCCTCGTGTTCAGGCAGAACTTCTGTGCATCAGTTTCTGCCCGTTGCCTCTTGTCCTACTGCAAGGCTGAACAGGCTCAACTCCCTCAGCCTGTCCTTGTGAGAGGGATGCTTCAGTCCCTTAATCATCTTTGCAGCCTCTGCTGGACCCTCTCCATGTCTCATTTGTGCTGAGGAGCCCAGCACTGGGCAAAGTATCCAGATATGGCCTTGCTAGGGGTGAGTAGAGGGGCAGGATCACCTCCCTTGACCTGCTAGCAATGCTTTTCCTAATGCATCCCAGGATATCATTGACCTTCTTGACTCCTGGGGCACATTGTTAGCTCATGGGCAGCTCGTTGTGCACCAGAACCCCCAGGTCCTTTCTATTTTAGGCTGATTCACACCCTACACTCTATTGACTGTATTGATGAAATCCATGTATAATCACTCAGGTCACATGAGACATCAACAACAAAGATATCTAGATAAGATGGACTCCCCTTCATTCTCTCAGATTTTCAGTATAGCAGAGGACTGGTCCCTCCATCACATTATTTGGGTGTTACCAAGCCTTGGTGGTATCAGACCTTGTGCCTCAGCACTAAAAGCCCTCCTCTGTGAGTAGGAGCAATACCATATGAAACAGGGGGAACTCACATTTTGCAAATCCATTCTCTCTGTGGGCAGTGTTTCAGTTTCATTCTGGGATCATTGATTTGCTGCCTTTGAGCTGTTTTCTTCATCAAGCCCAGAGGATAAGCTTTTTTTGCGCTGCATCTTTCTCTCTTCTATGGCTAATGCTAGTTTATTCTCCTTCAAATCTTACGTAAAGCTTTTACAGGAGAATACATCTGTGATATGCTCTTTGGCTGTTTTTTTGGAAAAAATATGAATAAACCAGAATAAACTGGAAGATTGTCAGTGTATTTTGCAGATTATCTGTGTTCCAACTCTACTCACAGGAAAATGCAAAGTCGATTAAAACCCACCAAGTGTAATAAATATGTTTTTTGATTCTGTCAGCATGGCTAAAGATAAAAGCTAATGGCAAATCCATAATACAGTCATACAGATCAAATGATCTATCAATCCATAAGCTTGCATTCATGACAGATAAATGCTCTTATTATCTTCACAGCATGCCCCAGTTAGTCCAGCATGAACTTGGTGAGTTAACTTGGCACTCTGCAGTCAGGGTGTTGGCATGCAGGAAGTTTGTTCGTTGCAATAACACTTTAAATGCTGAAAGTTCCATTTCTTCTGTGGACTGTTCCTTTCATTGATTACTGCTCAGCTCAGCCCCTCAGCAGCTCTCAGGTGTATCCCACTCCTTGTACCCAGTTGCGACCTCCTTGTGTTCCTCTTCCAAGCCTTCCCCCTCTTTGTGCCCGCAGCTTCTTTCTCTCAAGTTATTTGCACGCTGAGCCTCAAGCAGAAAACACCCTACATTTCCACTCACCATGGGCTTGAGACACCCACGTGATGGGAAATATTTGACACATTTAACAAGAGGCACCACAGTCAGAGAAAACTTGTACATTTTTCAAGACAAATTCAAGAATTTGTCTCAGTTACCAACATGAGACTTTTGTCTGGTCCACTGGTTCAGTGAGTCAGGGGTATTATAGAGCTACATGTTCTCTTGTATGAACAGACTGTTTTGAGCTAGGACTGTAATCTCAAGGAATAAAACACTGTCTAATGCAATGGCCAAATCAAGTACCAGTGAAAGAGGCTCCATTTGTGTCAATCATAGTTATCTTGTTGATGGATCTGTTCCATTGTTAATGTTAAAACCCTTTTTGGTCTCTTGTTCCAGCTATTCAGAATTATTCATTCACCCTGAATGAATATTTTGTGCTTAAACTGAATCTTAGAGGCTTATTTAGAACCACTTAAGATCTTAAATTAAATATGAGTGTAATGTGGGGAGGCATAGAAATGAAAGATCCATAATTTTTCAAGTGTAAAATTAAATTCCTCCCTCCTTTCCTCCCTGATTTGATGCATCTAGTACAAAGTATATGGAATTTGAGTAGGTGTACAAAGAAATTCAACGAGTTTTGATAGATATCTGCATGTGAGAGATTATTGGACGACTATTGGAGGTCCACAGAAATATATCAATTGATTAGTTTTTTTTCTGATAGAAGTTGCAGATTTTCTCCATTTACATTTAAAGGCCAACAGGACTGACTTATGAATCTTTTCCTATTTTATCTATTGTATCTCAGGACCCACAGGGAAGAAATTAAAAACTCATCATCTGGCCAGCATGGAAGCTGAGAGCTTTGATGGTTTCAGCTGTTAAGCCTGCTGTTTCACAGGACCCATTTTTGACTCCTAGATCTGCTGCCCAAATCAATGTGCCGATGTTTGGTTGGAAGCAATACAGTTCCAGACAGGGTTAGCAATTTATAAAATTTCCATCAGCCTAAGCGTAGCAGCAAGCATATATGTGCATGCATGCATGTGGGCTTTGTTGCTGTTTTCAGCATTCAGGAAACAATTACAGGAGAGCATTAGCTGTGCTTCAGTGCATACTGTGAGTCTGAGGCAATGGCATGATCTTCACTCAGGGACCGAGAGCGTCCCAGATGGATCAGCAAGGCAACAGGGGAGCAAACCTACAACACAACTAATTTTCTCTAGGTTACCTCTCTGTTTTGAACACCTAACCCTCACGCTCAGAAATATTTTTTTTGTGGAGTTATGAGCAGCGCTCTCCTTTTCAACAGCTGAACAGGTAAACAAGATTTTTTTATTTCTCCACAATTACAAATCCCTTTATTACAGGGTATAATGCCATCCCCATATTTTAGCAATGAGAAGCTGTGGAGAAAACAAAGTATTGGCTGAATCAATGGCAGAAGAAGCAAAGATCACTTCTTTCCCAGTGTCAGAGAAACTCTCAGAGATCATGAATGTCTAAGAACAATGAAGACAACAAGAAGCTGGAGGCAATGGAGTATTACCTTCAGTACAGCCTAGTCCATACACAAGAAAAAATGGTTCCTGTTATAAGACTGATATAGCTGCGAAAAGTAAACACCATTTAGGTTACCAAAACACTTTTTCAGGTCTTCATCATCCAAAGCTAATTTGTTTCCCCTCAAAAACATTCATTGAATTTCCATTTCTCTTTACCAGTGCTGCCTCACTTAAACCAGACAACTGTGGCCACAGTGCTAGTCCTTTACAAAGCTATTTGTCCATAAAGTTAATTAATTTCAATGGGGGAATGCATAGCCAGCAGCAGAACCGAGACAAAAGAGCTCTATGATAACAGGTCAGAACTACTTAAAGTGCTTGTTGATGAGAAAGAGCAAACCCTGGCATTTTCTATGAAGGTGTCCTTCAGCACCTTTTGACTGTATGACAATCACCTAATTTAAATACTGGCTTCCCCAAATCTCAGAAAGACTCATATACATCACATATTTCCCACACTCGACTCTTTAAAGCACATGAGATTTTTTTTTTTGGGGTGGCTTTGGGTTCACAATACAATACACAAAATCCCCTTCCAATTGTTGGAAAGGCTCCAGTCTAGCAGGTAAACCAGCACACTGAAATCTGGCTCCCGTCTCATCTCTGTCTTTGGCTCACCTCTTTGTACCTATAGAAAATACAGATAATATTACTTTGTGACCTTGCAGTTGTGTCCTAAGGATTAATGCTTGTGCTACACGATCCTGCAGTGAACGGCAGTCGGGTCGGTGAGTACACTCTGTTCTTCTTTGGATGGAGGTAAATTAGGTGTGTCTCTGATGGCAGCAGAAATTTGGCCCCATTGGATGAATCCCATGATCTCCAGGCTTTAGAGAGATTCATTCAGCTGGCACCATGCCTCAGACCTAACTTCAGTGTTGTGACATAGCTTGCAAGGAAAGATATTTTTTGGGTTGTGAGAGAGTAGGTTGATAGGTAAAGCAGGAGCTAGGGACATGCTGGTAAAACAGGAGATAGTCTCTGGAGAATTATATCACCTGCTCCCTCTGAAAGGACTGGTAGAAGAGCAATTCAATAGGGCATGTGGGGTCATCTCTACTGCTAGCACATAGAGAAAAAATCCCAAGCTAGCCATTTTTCTGGGGCTCACTCTCCTTTCTGGGAACATGAAAGTTCCTTAGGAAAATCCCATGGGATTTTCGGAGAATCTGGGTTTGGCTGCTGCTCCGAAGTGCTTTCTGGAGAGCCTTTCTAATGGCTGTGGGGAAGAGCAGGGAAGCCAGCTGAAATACGAGGGTGTCAATAACGCCTGTTGAGTCTGAATTCCCCTGGGCCAGAGCCCAGGTGTAGACAGACACCGTAGGCAGAGTGCTTGGCAGGCTGACTCTGCTTTCTGAAGCCAGGCTTCATCCTACAGCCACGAGCAGGGTGTTGCTAGGAACTCCTCACTGCACTGAAAATAGCCAGCCCAGAGCTCATGTAGCAGCCCACAGTGTGCTGGGGGGTCTGGGCAACAAGGAAGCCCTCTCCCCAAGCAACCCTTAGTCTGTCATGCCTTGCCAAGCACCAGCTAAAACCTCAGCATATACCAGTTGGGCAAGCACTAGTTATTATTGGTATTAATTGTTCATATATTTCCATTTTATTTAATAACTGAGTTACAACTATTCGTATTGCTGTCTCCTTCCTCCAGCACTTACACAGACTCAGAGGGAAGATGATAAATACGTTTTATACTTCCTCAAATGCAAATGTTTCTGTCTGTTTTTCAATGTTTACTTGCTTGACTGGAGCATTTCACTTGAGCTTCATACCCCAGTTAGTTATAGCAGATTGCATAGTGGGATTCCTGCCTGGGTAAAGGTAGTTTGCTTGCTTTACAACACCGAGATAAATACTGGTCTGAAGCACCGTCATGAGGTCAATCAGGTCTAAGATTTTAAATGCCAAAAGATTTACAATTCCATCCTGACAGCCCCTCTGCTCCTCCTCATCTTTTCCCCAGCAGTAAGACTTATTTAAAGCTTTGAAATACGGAAAGCATAAAAAGGAGTCATTAATTTTACTTGCACAACAGCATTCACACTTGTAAGGCTTTGACGGCTTCCTTAAACCCAAAGGAACTCAGATAGCCAGGGCAACGAATGTGTACCAATACTCGTGTTGGAAGGGCATCGTTTTCAGGGCTGAACACATATTTTTGTCCTGCGGGAAGCTGACAGTGATGAGAGTATGTAGGATGCTTTACTACCACATTAACGTAATGCTACTTAATTTCCCCCCCTGCCTCATCTTGTTCAGCATATTCCCTTTGTGTTTCTTAAATCAATAGACCTGCAGCGAGCCAACAGATTATTTCGATATTTTGTAGGATGCTCTGCCCTTACCACCATGCTTAATACCTATTGTTTTTGGTAAGGCAAATAAACTCCTTAAATGTTATATTTGCTGCTTAGAAGGAAGTTGACTGTGTGTTTTGGGGGATAAGAAATTCAATTGCAGAAAGCTAAACATATATGCGTGGAGCTGAATGCTTTTGGAAACAAATTCTGTGGGCTTTCATATTTGTATCACTGTCATGATTTTGAATGGAAAATGGAAAACTTGTGATGAATGCATAATAGGCCATTGCATTTCCATCTGAGACAGAAGGAACGTGCTTACTTCTTCAAAAGGGAAGACAGATGAAGGCAGGCAAGCTGCAGAATAAAACAAGAATTAAGCGATAGCCTCTCGATGATCATTGTTCTGCTATCTGTCCATTATCTGTCTGGGTGTAGGTAGCAAACACCACATGAATTTAAATAAAACCCATTACTCACACTCACTTACAGGCGTGATGATGGGAGTTGCTTGACAGGTCTTACACAGGAAACTCGGATGTAATTGAGCCCGTTGCTCTGTTGATTCTCCTCCAGCAAAATTCTCTACCTGTGCAGGAATATTTTAAGACCTCACTAAATTTGACAGAGTGTTAGGGTTTTTTTGCTTATTTGTGTTTTGTATCATTATTGGGTCTCTACAATAACAGATGGTGAAATCTCCCGAGTAAGCCAAATGCCAGTGATTTTCCTTACAGGATGTCATGCAAAAACACTAACGGCTCGGTTCCTATTAGTACTAGAAACCAATGGGCGAGCTCCAGCACCTTTTAAAGTTCCTGGGTGTCTTTGGATCAGCTTCTTGACACAGCTGAATGAGGCAGGCAATCTGCTTTAAAGACTCCTTTATTACTCCCAGACTTTCTGCTGAACATCCTATCAAACAGGCTAAAAAGCTCTCTTAAAGAGCACTTTCTTTTTGGAATACACAGGTTCCTTTGGAGACCAGTAAAGTCAAGGAAGTTTGCAGGTAAATTTAAAACACCCATTTGTTTTTTCTTCTTGAATCAGGGACTTCGCACTTCTGAGATGGCCACTGCTGGGGGTTTGTGTTTGCTGGCAGCAAGCACTTACAAGATTGCACTTGGCATAGGTGACAACCAGCTTGGCCAGGCTTGTCTTTCCTTGGTCTTTTCCCTGTGTCTCTTGCTGAGCCATATGGAAGGAATATTGCTTAATGGCTATAATGGGATATTTACATCTATTTCATGCTCCTAGAGCTGTCCTAATTGACTCTTTTCTCTCATCATGATTAACTTATCATCTGCTGATCATGAAATCTCAATAGAATTCATAGTTCTCTGTCAAGTGTGACTGTAGGGACATTTCTCCCTCCCTGTAAGTCTCATATTCCCCACTGGTGATATGAAGAATGTTGGAGTCCTTTCACCACATTCATGGGCTTTGAGAGCAAGTTTGGATGTATTTATAAAGTCCACAAATTTAGATTGTCTTCTCTTTATATCTAACTGCATTTCATGTTGAAATTCTTATTTTGAAGCACACATATCTATTTATGATCACTTTTTAAATTAGATTTCCTTTTGAGTGAACTGTTGGTGGTCCCCTAACAAAGAGGGTGTTGCTTTGTTGGATCTCTGATCTGAACAGGCTCCAAACTGGGGACCAGGTTTGAGTCTTTCCATTGTATTTAAAGAGAAAGGGGGAGAAATGCTTCTGCTCTCCTTCCTGGTTCCTCTGAGGACATAACTGAATTTCTGACAAATACTGTATTTTAAGAAAGGTGTAAGTATAAGCAGGAGTCCTAAAGAGGTGAAATGCTCACTGCAGTAGGCTTCATACACACAGCAAGAGGGAATACTTCCCTCTTTATATCTGGGACTGTCTGTGTTGGACAACAGTCAACAGCTGGTAATGGACACTGAGTGACAGAGTAGCAATAGGGACAAGATGTCTGTCAACTTCATAGAACCCTAGTTAGGTACAGATGTTTGTGGGTTTGGGCTTTCATTACTCTAGGCCCCCTTGTTTTTCAGAGAGGTAAGCCCTGAACTTATCCACTTTGGCATTTTCCGTGAGGGAGGAGAGGGGTAGCAGAGACAGAGGAAAGAAGGCGATTCTTATGAAATATCTTCAAGGAGAATTAATTTCTTTTGACTGATGTCTATGGAGTTTTCATATTTATTCAGAAGGAAATCATGCTCAGCAATTGTCGTTACCTCCCAGAGAAGTGCTGCATTCGTTTGAAGGTATATTTGACACATATTGTGTCAAAGCTCAGTGTCTCTCAGACATGACATGTGACAGCTGAAATTACTTGACATGCTCCAGTTAAAGGAATTGAGAACCAAATTCCCAGGGGCTGTGGACAGTTTCTGTACATAAAGCTCTCTTTGAGTATAAAGGAGATTTTTCAAAAGCATTCAAAATCGGTTTTTCCTGCTCTCATGGAGTTAATTCTGGATTCTTTTGATCACCAAGGTAGTTCTTCACTACATCTGAGCCAGTTTGGCTGAAATAATCTTAGCAAATAGGATGGATCATGGACCACTCTGGTCTGGATACCATCTGACAGACGGGCCGTTACAGAGAAAAACTCTGGAGCTCCAGAACTGGAAGGTCCCATCCCACAGATCTGGTGTGAATACTGCTGGGGCTAAGACACTCTCCAGCCTCTTCCCAGGAGCTGTCTTGGGAGAGTTATATTGGTCAAAACTCCATGGCTAGAGACTGTTTTAGCCATTAAATGATACAATCATATTCTGGTGTCCGCCACTGTTTAAGAGCTGTAGGTGCAATCTTTGAGCTCCTCTGCCATCAGTACAGATGATCAGAACTGTGCACAGTCCTTCACATGAGAAGCTGCACCCTCGTATGTATAGCTATGTCTGGTCTCACAAATTAAACCTCTGTGGGGCTGTTCTGAGGCAATGAGATCATTAGGCCCACAGTGGTGGGCACTCATCCAGCTGGCCTCTGCCAGCCTCTGAAAAAGGGGGCCCACATTGTAAATGTACGTGGTGAATGGTCCCCACTATGTGCTAAGTCCCCACACATGTCTGTGAATTATTCAGAACAATGTCACATCCCAAAAGAACTCCAGGGACCATTCAAGCAATTTCTCAGTATGGGCAATCAGGATTATATTGTCAATGTCTTTTCACTGGCACTGTTTAGCTCATTAGTAATACAAAAAGACAGTCCTCACCACTTCTGCCAGAGAAGTCTTGCCTGATGCATCCTAGCACTCAATTTGCTTTGCTAATGGCTGCATCAAGATTGTCCCTGGGCACCATCTCCCGGTTGAGAAAACTCATGTGCCTCTTCCTACGAGGTCTCAAGTGTAAGCTTCCAGGTGCTAACAGAAACTCCTCATACTTTCCTAAAGTTGAAAGCTCCCCAGTCAGTGAACACAACTTCCAGAGTACAGAAAGGGTATTTTCTGCAGATGTAAGGTGGTGTCGGTGCCATTGCACAGGATACCATTTAAAACTTGTGTATAGTCCATGTATTATTGTGAAAATAATAATTGAAGTAGGTATAGGTATAGAGGACGACTACTACAAAAAACAGGGAGCTGATGAGACCGTTTTAAGGGGAAACGATGTGGCTTCATGTGTTTAGCTTAGTGAAAGGAAAGCTGAAGTTTTTGACAGCTATCCATAGACACCTCAGGGGTCTGAGTACTCAGAAGGGAGGAGAGTAAAAGACATTTCTGGAATTAGAACAAATGACTGTAACCTAGCCCTGAATAAGCAGACATTGGAAATGATAAAGAAGTTTCTAAACAGCAGAGGAATGAAGTTTTGGAAAAGCTTTCTGACTGCAGGAATAACAGTCAAAAAAGCAAAATTTAAGAGGGAGCTGAAGAACTCCAAAGAAGGAATTATATGACCTGATGGTTCGTGACAGCAAGAACTGAACTCAGTGACCAAAGTCATCCCTTCAGGTCCTATCTCTGATGATCTGAAAAGTATTTAAGAAGATCATGTCCCATTGATCTGCAATGACAGAGAAGGTGGAGACTGAGTCTCAGTCTCTCCAGATCTAAATGCAGCATGATACCCTTGAGCAACAGTCCTGCCACTCCATATAATAGCAGAAGAGCTCAGGAATAGCTTCTGTGGAGACAGTAACTTGATTTACCACAGTTGTGAAAGAATGGACTCAAAGAGTTATTTTTCCTAAACTGTAGTGTCTTTTTTTCCTGGACATGCTATAATCATGAGAAATAAATTTGCCGATATCTAGACACAAATTTTAAATCCACGAGACCCTAAATGCAAGAGCTTTTGTATCCAAATGGCTGCTTCATGCCCTAAATTCTCTGAGATGTGCTTAATTCTTGCAGCACATAAGGCATGTAAAAACCACCCACTCACTACTTCAGAGCCATTTTTCTTCATCTAAATGAAATTTCTTTAGTTCCATTCATCTTTACAGCTCATTCAACAGGTCCCGCTGCAGCAGGGAAGGGAAGCATGTTTCAATGTGCTAATCCAGCTCGGAGATGGATTAATTGACTCACATGCCCCTCTGATCACTAGCCAGATGTCTCTCCCCAGCTGGCAAGCCTTACTAATTTTCTTGTTGTTGTTGTTGTTAATTCTGGGTTTCCAGCCAGCGGGGGCTCAATCAAGGGCAACATGCCCTCTGCCGACATTTTGTATTCTTGGGTCTGGTTTCCCTTGGGCAAAGAGATTCAGCTATGAACCTCCTTCCCTGGCTCTTTGTCATCTGGCCTGTGGCCCCTGGAGAGAGCTCTCCTGGTGCAGTTGCACTTGTGTATCCGGCACCTTGGGCCACCACGGGGCTGTGCTGTGAATATTCAGGGTGGGTGAAGGAGGCATGTGGTGCCCAGAGGACCAATTCCGAGAAGTGATCCAAAATTTCAGGTCTGTGCATTGAATTTTTTTTGGGGAAAAAAAAAAAAAAGACTAATAACAAGAGTTAGAAATATTTCCTTCATCAGGCTACAAAAGGAAATTTCTACGAAATGGCATGAGGGGAAACTCAAGAATGCTTAAGAGGACTGTGCATGACTAGACCAGTTGGGACACTGAATTGGGAAGCAATGTAACATAAAGGGTAGTTTGAAGATGGGATGTATGTAAGGCTCTACTCCTTATTCTGTCATTGCCCTGATGTCTTGGGCAAGACACTTCACTACTCTGGTGCTTTCTAATGCCTATGGGAGTTTGGGGTATTTTTAAGATACTTGCTAATGGGCAAGACACTGAAAATTAAATATCACTTGCATCACTGAACATACAGCCATGCATTTTCAGCATGAAGGCTTCTGCCATGACTTGCAGTGATTTGGCTAAAACCGTGATGTTGCCGAATGGAAAGGTGTCAATTTTGGCCAGACTGTAGAACACTGTTTCCTCTTATCCCATTGCTTGTCTTGGGTCATCACTGTGATCACATTGAGTAGAAACTTAATGTACATGAATTCAACTGGATGGTACAACTTTTATTCACCTCAGCAGTGACTTCCTCACACACAGGTTATTGGCAGTGGTCACTGAGGGAAGGCAGCTGATTCTTTTGGCAGCAGTAGGAATATTTGAAGATTTGTACTATTTAACACCAAGACCCAGAAGTTCAGCTATGCATACAGCTGGATGGAGCATTCCCTGAATTATGAAGGTGAAACACTGGTTTTCTAATTTCTCACTAATGGGGGTTATTTTTTCCAAGCTGTTAGAAAAAGAGGAATTCCTGGATTATATGAATATTCTCCCTTTCTTTCCTTTTTTCATTTTCCTTTTTTCCTTCTTTCTTCCCCTTTTTTTTCTTCCCCTTTTTTTTTTCTTTTCCCTTTTCCTTTCTCTCCCATTTTTTCCTTCCCCTTCCCCTTCCTTATAATGACCTGACAGAAATTAGTTAACCAGAATAGAAAAGAAAAGCAAACACTTCTCCTTTTTTTTTTTCATTAGAAAAGGTGGTGCAAAATATTGTTTCATGACAAGGTCAAGAGGAGCACAGCTTGAGAAGAGAGAAGTAAGAAGTTCATCTACGGCGTGAACATGAAGAACTCTGCTGCATTTCTATGGACCCAACACTTACTACTCCGACTAAAAATGTGGACGAGGTCATTTCTTCAGCATCTGAGCAGTTGCTTGCAATTCATAGGGATGTAAATAAGAAGAACATCTCACTCTTCTAATTGAGCATCTTTGGTCGTTTTTAGCTTAGTTACGTGCCTTGTATAAATCTCTTTCCAAAACCACAAATTTCTTCCCACACCAGGCATAGCCCCAGGGAAGTTGTTTTACAGGGAAATAAAGGCTTCGACCTTTGATCACTGTAACCTGGCTTCTCACAATCCTGAAAACAAGTTTCTAAAAAATTGAAATGTGAACAACACACACCATCAATATCAATTACTGCGTTGTTAGGTGGTAAATTTTCCCCACAGGGGGTGAGCAATTCACTTGATGTATTTGGCAAAGTGTTTGATTCTCCTCCCCACTGGCAGCGATGTGGTGCTGACAATCTCTCTGTTCTTTGATGGGGCACAGAGCAGAGTAAGGGAGAGCAGAGTCAGACTCAAAGCTCTGCGAGTGCAGAGAAAAGCGGGCTCTGTCAAGAGAGGCTTTATGCAGTCTGAACAGCGAGCTGCAATCTTTGAAGAAAAGACTTCAAAGAGAAAAGGAGAAAAGAAACAATGTCTAATCTTCATACAAATGTGCTCAGGGGTCTCTGAAATTCAGAAACTTCTAAAACCTAAGAATTAATTATCACTTGCCAGAAGGAAGCTTTATTCACAGGTAACGGTTACAGCAATCCGAGTCCTCTATGTATAAAACTCATGGAATTATATTGAACTGACTAAAGCTCAGTAAACCACCCTCCCTCCCTTTGGTGTACTTGCACACTTTCCAAGTGTTTGATGTTATCCTTCACATTGTTTACGCGGGACACATGACAGCAGCTCCTAAAATTTTGTCTTTGAAAGGAGATGTACTTGGAAATATTTTGGTACAAGAACTGTGACTCACAGGTTCACATTAAAACATGCAACAAAGCGATGCAGCTCCTCGGCTCCTGTAGAGCAATGCAGCCCTGGTGGCTTCCGTTTGCTGCAGCAAAAGACAAGACTCTAAATGATTTTTCGGCTCCACAGCTGCATAAAGAACAAGGAGCACTGAGGGTGACTAAAAGCAAAGCATTGCTGTTCCGATTCCTCTTAGCAGAATGGGGTGTTTAAAATGACCCTCAGACCAGGTATCCAGAATATCTCAGCACCTCACAGACTGTCTTGTATTTGTTCTTACGATACCCTTTTGTGTAAGCACTCCTCATATTCATTTTACACTAGAAGTCTGAAAACTGAGGAGGTGGTAAGACCCATGGTTGAAGGGCAAGTTAATGGTGAAATCAAGAATTCAACATTTAAGTGTCTGGAGAACTCAGTTACATGATGGTGTTACTGTGCTCGAGAAAGTGAATGATTTATCGTGGATGCCTGACCAGAGTCATACTCAGGCCATGGTAACGCGTAGTTTAAATCCTGCATTTACTGAAGCTGAGGGTGTGAACCCAGCTGGCTGGTGTGGCTCAGCTGCTGCACAGAAACGCATTAAACTGCAATAACTTGATTGTGCATCCCAGCCCTCTCTTTTTAAAAGCTCTGTCTGTCTTTCATCTTTAAGACTTCAATGAAAACAGCTGTTTCAGAAGCTCATGAGAGAGCTGTACCACGGCAGGGAAACGGTTCCCTGACTCGAGCAAGAGGGTCTTCAGGCCCAGAGCAGCTATATCTGATATACAACTAAAAAATCGCCTCTCTTAAAATGTCAGTGAGCCAAGGCACCTGTACTGACGGGAAAGGAAATGGAAGACAGAGACCATGTCCAATGCAGCTACTTTGAAATAATGAAACCCTCTGGCAGGATTGGAATTGCTTCATTTTATGTTTACATCCATATGGCTTTTGAGGTTAAGTAGAACTTGTCTTGATATTTGCCCACTAGCAGTCAGGAGGCATCTGTGACTGTTGTCTCCCTGTGCATACGAATACTTTGCATCCCAATAATAAGTAGACCCAACCATTGTGCAAAACCAGCATTTCCAGAGGTGGCCAAAAACTGAGTAGACATGGCAGTTCGTGGTATGGTTTGGTGGACGTGGTGGCATTCGGTCAAAGGTTGGACTCCATGATCTTGGAGATGATCCTGATGATCTTTTCCAACCTTACTGATCCTATGATTCTATGATCTGCTGCTGCTTGGGAGTCACTGACCATCCCGGAAGATCTAAGTAACACAGGGCGTTGCATTATCCCATGTTAGCATCCAGAAGGATGCAAAGGACCGAGTTTGACCCTGGTGTTGGATTACAGGCAGGACAGTGGGTGTTTGTTTTCAAAGGAAATTTTCTTCTGCGAACAATCAGAAAAATCCCAGGCAGTCTCCTCTCGCTGACTGTGGCAGCTCCCAAGACAACAAAACCAAAGGTAATTGGTGCTGCCTCTCCCTCCAAATGGGAAATGTTGATATTTCAAGTATTTGTTTAACTGTGGATAGTTGACACAGCTTGTGAGAAATTATTCTGGGAGGAAAGGAAGGCTCCCAAACTCCTCCACTTCCTTTGTCCCCGGCTCCTCTCGGCTCCTGCTGGGTGCTCTGAATCACCCCACCAGGAACGTCCCTGCCCCGGGGCAGGGTCCTCCACCCCTTCCTCGAGGCTGGCGCTCTCCTGCCGGAGCCGGGGATCCAGGGCTGTGCAGGGAGCGGATCCTCGGCAGCCGGAAAGGGGCTCAGCTCTCCCGGCACCAGTGGGGCCAGGCTGCGACACCCCAGTCCAGGTGGGGTAAGTCAGGCAGACTCCGGCCCTGAGTGAGTTCGAACCAAAACGGGCAATCTGGTACTGAGCTATTTTTGCCCAGTGGGGGATATCTGCTGTGTTTGTTGTAAGATTTTTGGTGTCACTTATCACATGCTCGTTATAATGCATTGCCTGAGGCATAATTAAATTCAAAGGGCATGTCTGTGTTGAAACGGAGGGTTGCAATTTGTTGCTGTTAGGATTTTTCATTAAAAACCAAGCAGTTTTTCTGACTGGCAGGAACAATGGTTGCAGAACAAAAATGCTATTAAATAAAAAGAAGGCAAAGGCTTTTCTCTTTTGCCCCTTTTTTTTTTTTTAATAACTACCTGCCTGACATCTCCACACTGACTTTGAATAAAGTACAGCATTTAAAAATAGTGGGATTGTAACAGTAAGACAAGGCACAGAAAAGAAGAGCCTTGACATTAAGAAAGTGCTGGCAGGTGATAGGTATATTATATATACCAGATTATATGTGTATATCTATTTATACACACAAATATCTGTATCTATGCGTGTGTGCATGTGTACGTGTTTTATCTCCAGTTGAGAAATTTGCCTTTGCTGCTGAAATTTTCCTGAAAGCTCAGTTAATTAGTTCTCATAATACCCATGGAGGCAGACATTAGTATCATCCTTATCCACAGATGAGGAGATAGGAAAGAGCACAGAGAGAAGGAGGCACAGAGAGATTAAGGGATTTCTGCTATAGTGAATTCAGTGTAGAGCTGGGAATTCAGTCCAGCAGGCAAAATCCTAACCCTATTAAAAGCAATGGGAGACTAACTTACGAGAAGCCTGGATTTGGCAATTTTTGCTTGCTTTGTTCAAACCTCTCTGATCTATTCACAGCTACACGTGTCCTGATGATGCTTTCAGAAGAAAATTACACCTGTGACTGTGTACGGCTCCTGGTCAAATCTCAGCTGAGTCCCTCTGTCTCAGAGCTTCAAAACGGGGGCTGACTGTTTCTTTGAGGGACTCTGTACCTTGCATTTACATATACCCCTAAAATAGTCTGGAGTGATAAGTGAAGTAATTTAAGATCTTCCTAAATAGAATACTATATTCTCCCAGGCCACCAGGGTCACAGAACTGAAATTTTACATCCCTAGTTGCTGTATTCCACCTCACAGTGCTATCCAAAAATGTCTGGAGGGTTTCAGCTAAACAGATGAGCTACTTTTAAAATAGATTGGGTAAAGCAAGCTCATTAAAGAAAAAAAAAATAATAATGTCCTCATTTTATAATGGCTTTGTTGCCTTCTTGCTTATATACTTGTTCCAGGGCAGTATTTTCATTTTATTACGGTGTTTTCAGCTCTTATTTTTAAGCTCACTTCATTAATGTTGGTAGAACACTTTGAAGTAGAAAATGTGAGTGCTAAGTGGTATCACTGACACACTTTCAAGGCAACGCTTTTGCCTTCCCAGAGGTCATCTGAAGCAAATTTGTCACACCTGCAAATGTGCACAAATTGGTGCTGGCAGTAGAGGGACAGATTTCCCTCAAAATTGCTGCAGCAGCTGTACGCTGGCTCCAAGTGCCTGGAAGAGGATTCCTCTTTCCAGCAGGAAGCTGGGGTTTGCCAGCTGGAGAGCGAGTCCCCAGCCTTGCCGTGAGGAGTCTGGCAGTGAAGCAGCTGTGGAGCAGAGCTCCACTGTCTGATACTTACGTGCTGGATAAAAATCCCCTAAACTCATCTGGAGCTCCCCCAGTGGCTCCTCCAGTGCTGGGCACCAAATCTCCAGGGTTTTTTTTTTCTCAATGAGACTGTAATGGACTGAGGAGTGTTGGAAGGAGCACAGAGTGTATACTGGGTTTATGTGGGAGAGGAAAGGCTGCTGGGGTGGGTAGAAGATGGATCTGCTGCAGCATCTTTGAACATAGGGACAGTTTCATAGAAGCATAGAAAGACTTCGGTTGAAAGTGACTTTAAAGGTCCTCTGGTTCCAATGCCCTGCCATGGACGGGGACACCTTTCACTAGACCAGGTTGCTCAGAGCTCCATCCCACCTGGCCTTGAACACTTCCACAGATTCTCCGGGCAACCTGTGCTCTGTGCAACCTGTGCCTCACCGCCTTCACAGTAAAGAATTTCTCCCTGACATCTAACATCTGTGTCTCGGGGCTTGTTCACTGATCAGGTTTGCCAGTGCTGCTGAACACGAGGATTTGCTACTCCCTTGCCACAAGCCTGGGACATCCCAGGGCAGAAGACAGGTTTCTAACACCTGACACAAGGGCTTACTCATGAACAGTGGTATTTATAGAGTCCTATGGCTTGTTTGAGAAGTCGGTGGTGTCAACGTTAGTTTTGAATGTCACTGAAACCATGGCCTGGCTACCTGTATCCCATCCCCACCACCCCCTGGGGTGTGGGATCCCAGGAGGGATCCTGTTGGCCTCGGGGTACGGTTTGGACACACACAGTGCTGCTGAGAGTGTGACATGGGAAGTTGTCCTGGCACTGTACGGCAGCCTTCCCTCTAAACTGCAAGAGCACTGCTGCCCTGCTTGCCTGTGGCTCTGATTTATTGCCTTGTCATATTTCAAAAGCTAAAGCAGGTTGAGCTTGGTCAATGTTTAGATGGAAAGGTCTCCAAGGAAAACACAAGAGCTAGAGGAAATGTTCCCTGAGTCAGAGTCAGGGCAATAATCCAGTGTGGTGTTAAGGATGTTGCTTTTGGTCTGATTGCAAAATCAATGTATGGGCCACTAGTGGTCTGTGGGGAGGGACTGTAATACCCAACATGACTGGGCAATAACTGCCAGGTCTTTCTTCTCCTGCAAGGGTCAACTCTACGGTGGGTGTAAATTGGATGAAATGAAGATGATGAATGTGGCTGATTACTTTCTCTGTTTTGTCTCGTTATTTGGATTTAGAGGTTTGGTTGTTTTTCTTTGTCATTTTCCTTTTATGTCTCATAATTCCTTAAATGGCATGGAAGGATACAAAATGCAAACATTTAGCAATTTTTTTTTTCCTAATAAATTCCCCATCTTCTGGAAATCCACACCTTAAGGGTCCCCTTAAAGGTTTTGGGTTTTTTTCTGCCTAATACTATTGTTGTGTGGATTTGAATTTTTCCTCATCTTTCCCACAGAATTATTTGCAATCTCAAGCTGCTCATCACTGTCTGCAAGGCTGGATCCATTATCTATCAGTTTCTTATATTGAGCATCATCTCTGTGTAGGCCCTCAAAGAAAACCAGCCACAGCTCTTACTATTACCTCTGTAGATGTCGTGTTTCAGATACTGGACTGTCTCTGCCAGTGTCCTGGGACAGTGCATCTTTCCACATCCATCACATAGTTTGTTTGAAATGGTGGCAGTCAGGGAACATAGACTTTTGTCTCCTGTGAAGCAAGGTGCATGCATGTAATAGAAGTTGCAATCCCCTTTGTAATGGTAAAAACTATATTAGAAGAGCACTGATCTGAATTTAAGGAGGTAATGAAAAGAAACAATTTCATCCATGCAGCAGTTTGGCCTCTTGGGTTTCTAAACAAATACTTTTCTTTTTTTCTTCATCCATCCTCCACCTGTAGCACAAAAAGAAATATTTTTCCATGACATGATGGAATTCAGATTCAAAAGCTGTGTTTTCATCTGATTCTTTTTTTCTGGTTTAACAAACTGCAAATTTGAAAGGTACTAAATGATCTCTCACTGAAAACTGCAAAGCAAACAGAGCATCTCTACCGACTCTGTTATTTCAGGTGGTCATTTCAAGAATGAACTGACCAGACAGTTTTGAGGATGGCAAGGTGTTTAAGACCCACTGTGCAAAGACTCCGTGACTGTAGTAATTAGCTGTGGGCCTCCACTGGGAAAGCAGAGCCTTGATAAGCACGTTACAAAACCCCTGTCAGGAGTACAAGTGCTTTGAAGAGAGCGTTGAAAGAAATTTTGCTTCCGAATACAAGAAAGTATGTAATGTGAGATTTCTCAAAGGAGAAGATTATGCTTTATTTGGGCTTTTCTATACAGATTGAGGAACAGAATGTGAGAAAACTTCACAACTTATTTAGGAACACAGATATTTGCAGGCTGGACCGCACCCAAGTCCAATCTAGCCCAGCATCTTGTGTCAGAGAGTGGCCAGCACCAGATGCTGCAGGAGAAGGTACAAGAGAATCTGTACAGGTTATGTTTTCACAAGTGGGGAAAACATCTCCCTAGTTTCCAGTTATTGTTGTTGCTGTTGTATGTAGATTTATTTTCTTTCTACAGCACAAAAATTGAACAGAGGTGTCTATTTCAGACTTTAGATATCATTGCCCAAAGCATTAAATGCTTCCTCCCAGTCATGTATTGAATGACTATAAAGAAGCCAAAAAACCTGACTCCCATCCCTGCATTCAGTATTTCCAGTGCATATTTCCAGTTGAGATCCCCACACTGTGGGATGTGGCATGGAAATGACCGCTCTCCTTCAGCCACACAGCAGCCAAGGCAAATGGAAATCTATCCTGTGGCTTTGAATGAGGTGCAGGACTTTTTCAGCAGATCAACACTAACACCCCCCAGCCCTGGCAGAGGGGACGCAGAGGAGATGTGGGCCAGGCTGGGACCCTGTTGGTGGGGTTCTCACTGGTACTGACTGCCTTACAGATACTGTGCTGACTGATACTGGGCAAGTTGTTTCTCATCTCTGTGTTGTCTCTACAGAGCAGAGATACCGACACTTGCCTTCTTTGAAAAGCAGTGTGATTGACAGCTGTGGCTAAAAAATAGCTGTAGAATATAACAGAAGAGACTGTTTCTTAGGACTATCAGCTCCAGCACTGAAACTGCTTAAAACCACCCACAAACCTCTTCTGTAGACAGAGAAAAACACATTCACCTCCATGCAAAGCTGCTCTTTCTGTTCCTCTTTCAGAATTAAGATGAGCCTTTGACTTAATTCTGGGCATTGGCTTTTTTGTTATTATTATTGAAAACACACAAGGTAAACTTAACTGTGGTCAGATCCCTCATTGAGCTGCGGTGGAGGAAGGGCATTTGTACTGGAAATTAATATGGCTGGCATGTCTGCCTTGGTTTTGAGAATAGTGTTTTCATGTTCTTTTCCTTTCTTCCTCAGCTTTCTTCTCTTTTGTATTTGCCTGCCTCTTTCCCGTTTCTTTCACAGCCGCTATTTTTGCTCCAAGCAAAGAACTCAGTCATGCTCTCACTCTCTCATGGGCTCTGTGTACACTTGAGGTCAGGCTAGCAAACCTTCCTGGAGCCAAACTTCGCACCCTTCCCTTGCCCTTTTCGTACCCTCTGCCTCATCGCAGCTTTCTGTCCCCCAGGTTTTCCCCATGCTCCCGAGGGCAGCAGTCCCTCACTGCTGGCACATCTGGCTGGGGTTTGCCTGGGTGTAGCTCCGATGCAGAGCTCCTGTTGGACACTGGGCCAGTCACTCATCTCTCCTATGATGTATTTTATCCACTTCAACCACATGATTTTCAGGGAAAGGGACAGTCTGTTACTCTTTGTCATTACCCACTCTAGCACAACGTAGCTCCCCTGAGGTTCAAGGCACCATATGCCCTCACATTCCTCTGAGCTCACTTCACCCTCCTGTCTCTTCTTCTCTCTAGTGTTCTTTTAACAATGTCTTCCTTCTCAGCACTGTGGTCCTTCTTCCTTTTCCCCACACTCCCCTTGCCCTCCTCCAGGGCCGTGCTGCCAAGCCTTGGGCAGCTGTCCTGGGTTGGAGATAAGGCTGGGACCATGGGACACCCAGGATCTGCCAGGAAGGGTTGAACCACTCTGACTCCTCTCCCTTATGATTTCTATGCCTGAACCTCAGTGGGCAGGGAACTAAACAAAAAGAAGAGGCAGAGCTGTCTAATGAGCTCATCAGAGGTGACATGGCTTGTAGAAAAGGCTGTATGTGCAACGGGGAGGAAACCTTGCTGGAAGGAGTGTTTAACATCTGATTTGCAAAGCTTCATTCCTTGGAGGTCTGCAGTAATTTTTTTTCACTTTCAGTGCCTTCCATTTTCTCATATCTGCCCTAATCTGTATGTTTCCCTGTATATGGTTTCGTCCACTTGTGTTCAATCTTCTTCCTACCATTCCCATCAGTGTGGCCTATGGGCTGCTTCATTCCAACCAATGTTCCTAAAGTTCCTTTGGAGGGGTGCTCCAGTGAGGTAACAATTAATTCCTCTATCTGTAATTTGTTTATCTTCTTCTATAGAGTCTTACAACAAGCCTCAGGAGAGGGATGTAAATGATGAATGCAGGTTAATAACATGGGAGTCTGTGGAAAATTGCATTAAAATGGCACAGCAATAATGGATATAAAAACAACTGAAGCATGTGGTGAAGTCCCTACTATATCAAATATTTCCACTGGTAATATACATTGTAGTTTGTGCTAAAAAATCTGAAACTTTAAAGTGATAAAATATTAATACCTCCAAACTGCTCATGAGAAGAAAGAAGGTTAGGTAAATTATTCTCAGTTGTTACAATAGGTGAAAAAAATAAGCAAAATGGGTGAACTCAATCCTATTTAATTTTAATCATTCAAAGGCCTGGAGCCTAGCCATGTGTATCAACAGAGCTCCCTCCCTCATCAGCGCAGAGAGGCAGAGACCTCAAGGGAGACAGATTCATCCCAACCCAGAAAAAAATGCTTAAAAAGCAGGGACACTGGCTCTCCCTTAACTGGAGAAGATTAATTCATCTAGTCTTACGTAGGCAGGATGTCTGACCCGTCCAACAGCTACACTTGGGAGCTTCCTCCTTCTCAAAGCCATGTTTTAATAAATGGCCTCAGGTCACTACAGCCAGACTAAGATTAGCAGAACCCTTTGTAGTTTCTGATATTCTGAAAAGGTGGTAAGACCATTTCTACTTGCTTTGTAACACAGAGGCAGCTCATGGATTTCACTAGTTGCACTGGAAACTCTCTGACAGATGTGAGGTGTTGGAAGCTGAACTACACACTCATCAAGGTGCTCAACAGCCTATATGTCATCTTTGTGAACATTTTGTGTACCTGCAGGAGCTAAGGGGGAAGCTACCTGTGTGAGCTGATATCACAGAGGGGCTTCAGGAGACCTGCCACAAATCTTCAATCAGGCAAACAAACCAGAGGAGCTTTATCCTCTCATGGCAGTTCATCATTCTGCTTTAACAGGTTGAAAAAAGCTGTCAAGAAGTGGCATGGGAAGCAGTCACACTAATGTGGAACGGGAAATCTGCTTCACTTTTTTCCAGTAATAAACAGAATGAGAGCTAGACACAGTCTTTGGGGCATCAACTGGACGAATGTGTAAGACATCCCACCCAGCAATCCCAAACCAGACTATGTTCTGTGCCAGGACACAGGAATTGTGGAGATGTAGCTGCCAGGGTGGTGGGAAAAGGATGGGAGCAACCTGCTGAACTAAGACCACAGGCAGGGTGTGTCATCATAGTGAGATATGTTCCTGCTAATACACTTCAGCATAAATAGTGCTGATGTTGGTTTTTGAAACGAAAAAGAGGCATCGGGTAAATCCTTTCGCTGGAGGTGCATTCCTAGGGAGACAAGAGTGCAAAATCCCACTTCAATAGGACAATGTAGAAGAAAGTACTGCAGAAAAGCATTTAGGTGAAGAAAAACTTAATCCATATAGTTGTCTGTTCTTCCAAAGCATTAGCCAGAAATCTGTCTGAAATGCTGTTTTTCGGTGTGTGATCTGATAGCTCAAAGACGGTTTCTAACGTAAGGATTTTTTTTTTTTAAATGCTATTCCCCAATAACAGTAAAATTTCAGTTTTCAACCTGTGGTCTGTGATTCTTCATGGGTCCAGGGTTAACTTCCTGATATCCATGCTTTTCTACTTTTCTGAGAAACACAACCCTAATGATAGTATATTTTCAGCAGAATCTGCATCCACAGGGAGAAATAGGAAAGGTTTAGCAATGAGGAGTGAAAACCGCTGGTACAAAAGGGTTGGTTTTGAACTCAACACGAGAAAATTGATAAAGATTCCCCTGGGCATTTTTTTTTTAATGGCAACACCTTGATTAATGGAATATCACCTACCCCTGTATAAGGACAGATTGAAATGCAGAGAGGGTAGATGGTGATACTCATTGACAATGCCAACAACGACACTGCCACTGTCCAGAGAAAGTGAGGAAAGTGCTGAACTGGAGTCAGACTGCCATTTTTATAGCGGCATTATAAATATAGCATTGAACTCTGTATGTTCCCAGCAGGCTGTTCTTAGATAATCATGGCATCTGTTTTAGTAAAATGCAGGTTTTGGGGGTATTTTGTTATACAGCAGGACGGCTGGTCTATAGAAGAAATGTTGCTGGATTTGCCACAGCAATCTGCCAGACACAACATCACCAGCCAAGTGGTAAAAATATGAGCACACTAAAGATGTTGAGGATTCCAACTGATCCAAGATGAGCCTGCAAAGTGCATTTTCTTTTACCTATCTTGAGTTTGCTCAGTGAAATAACAGTCTGTGAGGTAAAAATAGTTCAGAGAAAGAGAAAATGCTTGCTCCTAGGTGTTGTCTCTGTTCCTCACTTCCTACCTGCTGAGATGTAGTTTGCTTCTGTGACAAGTTTGTGTTGAATATCCAATGGAGAATTAGCAGGTGGAACAGAGATCAAAGTCCTACCCTGCTTAATATCTGCAGCATTTCTCAACTCTCAGAACCAAACCAAACCACACAAAAAATCATCCAGGAAACAGACTGTCAAATGACCAGATAAAACCCATGATCAACAGGAACAACGAGGCAAAATCCACATTTTTTTTAGTAAATCACATATGGGTCATTGAAATCACAGAGCTCAGACGTATGATACAAACTACAGACAAAACTTTATGAAATTACAGTCTTTGCTGTCATCTTGATAATCTTTAGCTGCTTGTTCATCCGTATTTGTGGAAAACATGGCCTTAACTCTTTCAATTCGTTATGCTAGTCTCTTTTTAAAAAGATCGTACCATCTTTAATTTTCTCCTAGGACTGTTTTGCTTGACTATGACATATTCTTTTGTCAAAGACAGATGTCCAGTATTATGAAATGTCTAGCCTAATTCACAATTTTTTTTTTTACACAACGTGACAGTAGGAACTGAATAATTTTTAGACGTGAGTTCTGTACCTCTAGTCATCCACTGACAGTTGGGATTTATTTAAAAAATATGTTAACTCTGGGCTGGAGCAGTTAAAGAATGGTTTGGACCTAGTAATATATGAGTCATAAGGAGAGTTGTTTCCTGGTTATGTGAGTACTTTTTGACTGATTTAAGCAGTAAATATGAAGCCTGGTGAGACATAGACAAAGGCTTATCTATAAAAACAGCCCCCCTAGTCTATTTAACTACAGCTATGATCGCAAGAGGGTTAGTACTAGTGGATTTGTGAATTCATATGGTACAAAAGAATAACTTGGTCTGCTTCCCTGATATTTATGGAGCTGTAACTCAAAAGTTATTCAGTGAAAATCAGTGGAGATCCTTCCATTTCATGCCGGAGATATATTTTCAGCTGTAAAGACATTAGCCAAAAAAGGACATTCCTGGGCAGAGTGGGAATATGTTAATATTTAGTTTAAATTTTTGTTATTCAAATCTAGATGAGAAAAATCCAAATCATCAAAACCCCCGGTGCAACAGCAACATCCTGGCAGGCCAGTCCTGGGGACAAAGTGTAGCAGGGTCAGGGCTGCGAGCAGTCCTTGGGTAGGTGCAGTGGCTGCCTGTATTGTAATTAGTTCTCTGCCCATTAACAGGTGTCGGTGCGAAGAATGTGTGTGGGTGTGGGTGTGGGTGTGTGTGTGAGATTGTAGACCCTTGGTACAAGGGTAGAACATAAAGGCAAGGAATTCTCCCAAATCCCTGAATCCTGAAGTTAAGTACAACCCGGGCTATAAGACTGGAGCAATGAGATGGTGTGTTCTCTCGAGGTCCAGCAGGGGAATGTCCTTGTAATTGTTGCTATTACCTGGTTATGCCCCACAAAGCCAGGACCATCTTGAACTAATCAGTAGGACAATTTGAATATGTAAAGGAATGAACCATTTTCACCAAAATCACATCCACTGAACAGAAGATGGAGGCTATAAAGGCCTTGTCCTGATCCTGTTAGTATTCCTGTCTTTTGGGGCTTAAAGTTAGCTGACTTGGTGAACACGTAGAAAATTCAGCAGGTGGGGAAATCTTTGCAAGATTACAGTACGTGGGAATCTCCAGGATGCTTTGACAGCCCTAGGAAAGAGTTCCCCTAGCTCTAATTGAGCCAGCTTCAGAATGAGAGACACTGCAAAGTGCAGCAGAGGAGAAGGAATAAAAGGTAGCTTTGAGGAGAAAGGAGTACACAAGGGAAATCATGAGAATCCGCTCCTGGGGGCTATAGGACTCAGATTCCTGCTGTTTTATGCAGAAAGGGCAAAGTCTAGCGTTTAATCGGAGACCTTCAAATGCACGACAGCTTTTAACAGAAGACGGCAAAGGCTAAAGAAAGAAAAGAAAGAACTCAACCCACCAGGCACCAAATTTAAACTAAACTAAACTCTGGTGAACCCTGTCAGGGAATCTGTGCTCAAAAAGGAAATTAGGGAACCCGAGGTCTCAGGGGCTCTTGACGTGAGGAGGAAGAACAGGTATTTATGATACCGCAAACGCCTCTACATGAAAACTGGAGTCTAGCAGAAGTCACTTTCTGACAGCACCACTTGGAAGGAAATGTATTTGCTTTAATTTGTGCAGTGCAACCTCCTCCACACTCAAACCACAGAAGCTCTGAGCCCACATCAGCTTTATGAACAGGAAACAGTGTTTTAGTTGAAGAATGTTAAATTTTTGGCTTAGGAAATTGTTGGTTCAGTCTTTATCATAACCAAGATGAAAGTTATCACATATGCATAGTATGTAAACTGAGAAGAGCTTGCATATTTGAATAATTTAATATTGGACCAGTGTGTTGACACTATGAGATGATTGAAAGAATAACTTAGTATTTTCTGAAAGGTCTGAAATGCAAATCTTTCAAATCAACAAGATCAGGACGAACAGTGAGCTTAGACTTGAATGCTTGCCAGGTTTTCTAATATAATTCTTTCTCACTTTAACACAGTTTTGATTTGGCATCCCTGAAGATTAGGGATGGCTAATTCACAGGTCTACTGACTTTAAAGGCATAGGGGCCATAACTGACCTTCTGGCTTGGCCTTTTGTGTAATGCAAGCAAAAAGACCTCCCTGTATTAATTCCCACTTCAAGACCAGCAGTTTAGCACTGAGAACTTAGGAAAGCTTTGGACTGGGTTAAAACCAAGGCTGATGTAGCCCATGTCTGTCATTATTCAGTCTCTGACAGAGGTCATCTGCATGCACTTAAGGAAGCATAGGTGTGACAGCGTAAGACATCCCCATCAGCACAAGTAAGTTGTTGCTTTCACGTGCGGTTAAAGAGTCGAACCTCAGTGGAAAGGCAAACTCTGAATTCTGGGAGAGAAAATTCATTTTGCTAGATAAACTTATCTCCAAATAATAAAGATGGCATTGTAGGATCTCAGACACATTTTGCCTTCCTCCTATGTGTTGCAGAGAGAAAAGTGTCTCTTTTTGGAAGAGACACAGAGCAGACTCTTGTGGAAATAAATGAGGGAGGACAACTTGGCAAGGACCAGAGAAAAATCCAGCATGTTTTCTTCTCTCGCTGACATAGCACCTTGTTCGAGTTCAATCACAGAGCAGGCTATGAATAAAATTATGACTAAAATTTCAAATCATGTGAGAAACATAGATAAAACTGAGCCTGAACTGCTGGAGTCCCACCCTAGACATTTAGGTGAGATTCTTTTAATGAAACAGTCAGATTATATGGTCATACATGTGATCTGGTTATTCAAAGGCCCTGTTATAGTCACTTTATAGAAAAAAACAAAACAATTTTTGAACATGATTTCTCTCTACCTATGGTAGGTGTCTAAAACAGGTCAGTTGAATCACTCCTTAAAAGTGTAATTCTTCTTTTTATCATGAAATATGACTTTCCAAAGAGGTAGATCTCCACACTGTGGCTTCAGGTTATGTCTGCTGAGGTAAATCCCACCCTCAAATGCTTCTTTTCCTTGGTATGTATGAAAAAGAATGAGGTTGTGGAATGAAATGACCAAAAGAAGCATCAATTCCTTGGTAGTCACAGAAGTGGTGAAAAGAACAAGAGGCCACTACAAATACTTCTCTCTCCACCTCCCCCTCTCCCCACCCTTCCTGAAGTTCACAAGCTTTTTCTGAACTGGAGAAAGCAAGATTATCTCATAGAAGGTGCAATGGTGAGAGACTGCTTGTTCTTCCAGACATCTGAGTGGGAGTCAAGACAGTTTTTGGTCTTTTACAGGGACATAAGGCAAATTAAGTATTACTTTCACTGTTGGTATTAATCACAAGCAAAAGGCCTCCAACAGAAATCCATTAATTTGACTTGAAGTGGAAAGAATTACTTGCCTCCTTAGAAAAAGTCTTTATGTGGTGTAAGTCTGAAGTGTCTGAGATGAACTGCAGCTATTTGGTTCACTGCAAGGAGTTCTCAGGAAAACTAAATGATGCTGGAGACCCAGAGGCAAAACAGTTAACATAGTTGTGCAACCAGCTGAGACTTTGCAGTTGCTCTCCACACACTTAGTTGGGCTGGAGAAGCACATGACCCCAAGGGCTTGGGGCACAAGGTTCTCAGCCTGCAGACAGCAGGAGGCTTGTGGGCAAGAGCGAGGAGACCACTGCCTACGTGCCAGGCACCAATCCAGATCGTACTGTACTCTCTACAGGCCCAAAGGTCCTCCGAGGCACTGCAGTTCTACCCCAGAGGAATGTGCCTGAGCTGAGAAAATAACCCTGTTTTGTAATTTCAGGTATTCTTGCCTGCTGTCACTCCGAAAAAGTCAGCAAGGGTCTTAGAAGTTCAAGAGGACCATCTCCTAAAGATGCAGGAGGCAAAAAGGAGCTCTCTAGGCAATCTGTCCACTCTGTCTAAGAGTCTGAAGGCTCTTAGAAAATTACAGGGAGGAAAGTGGCTTAGAAGCATCTGAAGGATGTCATTAAACTGTGTTCCTGGGTTCTGCAGTGGAATGGGAGGATTAAACAAACAGAGGAAGAGCTCCAGGCCGTAAAGCATGGCTGATAGTCAGCAGTGAGGACAAGAGCCATGGAAAAGTCTACATATATCTCTGACCGCCAGACAATGCCAGGCTCCTTCCCTCCATCTCAGCAGAAGGGAAGTGAATTGGCCCTGGCACCAAGTGAGGTTGGGCAGGGGCCAGGAAAATGCCGTAGTGAATCTCCTCGTTGAGGAAATGCCCCCCAGCCTGAGGTTTAGCCAAGGCTGCTGTCTCCAGCTGCTTTGCTAGAGAAGACCAAGCCCTAGTGAAGAGCAATGAACAGGGAGGATAAAGTGTTTTCAGTAACTGTTCACTCAGGAAAGGCCTTGAACCGATTTGTTTTTGTTGCAATAATCAACTTGGGAAGCACTGTGACCCTTGAAGGAGTTTTTATTGATCATAGCAAAACAGGCCATTAATAGAGAAGAAATTATCAGAGAAAAAGACATTTCTGCCATTCTCAATACTGTTTACATCAAAGCCTCTTCACTAGCACTAGCTCTTTCTTTTACTTATCCTCTATTTTATTTTCAAACCAATGCTACTTTCTTCACTAAACACTAAGTCCTTTACTTTGATAGAAACTAAATATTTCCTTTAATGAGCATAAGAGATAATAATGTTAAGCACTAGTTGGAACCATCATGCAACAAAAACTCGATGCCATTTAAAAACACTTAATGCACAGGCTGACGTTTGTCATCTCACGAAAGAACATAAGATTAGAGGTGCTAAAACTTAGAAAGGAAGCATTATCCCACTGATGAGTTAGTGCTTTCCTTTGTACCAATCACACATCCTTGTTTTATTTCTTATGTTAAAAACCCTAACAGAATGTTCCTGTAATAGTTGACAAACAAAAACCTCCCAATCTTAAGACTCTGTTTTTTTCAGGAGCATGACTTTGAATCTCTCCAGAGGCGATGAATGTTTCACGGTTTGATGGCCAATTCAGCAGACTGGAAGCTCTCTCGGACTGAGAAGCGTGCCAGTTTCAGACCACTAGAGAAGGCATAGACACACTGGCCTGAGACTCACAGTTTTCCAAATCCAATCAGTGGTCTCAGGTTCATCACAGTTATGGCCAGACCAGATTGTGAGCAAAGCTGCATCAAGCTCAGGGGGTGAGAAATTAATTGGGATGAAAAGAGAACTTTGGCATCAGTCATTAGCTAAAGCAGAAATGAACTTAAACTATAAAAACAAATATTTAGACTGGACACTAGGGGAAAATGTTCTCATCATAAAGGTGCTGAGGCACCGGGATGTGCTGTCTGGGAGAGTTGTGGAGTCTTTACCATCACAAGTTTTCAAGAAATAAGTAACCTTTTTTTCAGAAGTGACACGATAACACTGACTCTGCTTTGGGGCAGGAGATAGATTGAGTTGTCTCTTCTGGCTTTATTTATGTTGCACAACCCCCATATTTCCTGTATTTACAAGCTATCTCTGTCCTTGGAGCTTGTAACAGTGCAGTTACACTGATTTACACTAGTTGGGGGATTGGGACACGTTCATGACTCATGTTCTCATGCCATCGACTCCTCAGCAGCTTCCTTGGTGATGGCCAAGCTCAGAGTGAAGCAGCCACTCTCAATGAGAAAGGCAAGAGAAATGTTTTATTACAGTGCAAAGATTTTGCTGCAAAATCCTCTGTGCTGCTTGAGTAAGAGTAAGGGAAGGAAGAGGCTGACTTTGAAAACCCAAAACTGCAGATGTTATTATCTCTTGAAGCTATTGAATGATGGAAGCGCAGCACTCCTGACAAATTGAACAGCACTGCCAGTTGCTGTAACACAGACCAGCTCCACTGAGTTTGTTGCTAATTTATCACAGTCTAGTATTTGACCCACTGAATCCTGAATTAAATTTTTATACATTCGTGAACTATTTATGCTGTATGAAAAATCAATATCTTTTTATTGTTCACCTGATTTAGGACAGATGAAAGGAATATTTCAGTATTCTCCAGGGTCAATGCAGAGAGGCCTTGAATGATGAAAGATACAGTATCTTTTGAATGGAAGAAAGACTTCAGGGTAGAAAGGAAAGAGTGTAATTTACATGAAAGATCCTTCCTATTCACGACATGAATATTTTTCCACAAACTCACGACAAAACATAATGTCCTTTTTTACAAGACAACATCTAATTCTTTACCACTCTTTAAGAAAGAATTATTAATTTGGAAAAATTTTTCTTTCTGAATTTCTTTGCATTTTGTATGAGCCATAAAACCTCAAAGGAGTTATTTGAATTTCAATACCATCTCACACTTTTATTAAAATATACTATAACCCTGCTTCAGTAATTAACATGAAGATAGGACTCTTAGTCTAAAAACGGAAATCTCTCTGTTATTTCAGATTTTCCCTAAGTGTGCTTTTGATTAAATAATTACTGAACAGCAGTGTTAACAATTTATCTATGATAGAGAGCACGTCACAAATTTCCTACTCATGTTCCTGCAGTTTATGCTTTTGCCAATGTGTTTTATGAGTATTTATTAAAGATGACGCCTTGAGTTAATAACATAAACTACCTACTAGTTTCATAATCATCACTGCAGTGCAGAAAGCTTTAGAGTTACGGTAGTTCTGCATTGACGACGTCAACAGATTTACTGCATTCATTTCCTTATGCAAATATTCCAAAAACATACATAACTTTATAACCTTATATAGTGTACTGCCTACACATGAGGGTATCAAAGCCTGTGAACATGCAGAGTAGACTTTAAAGTTGACAGCACAAGTCGTGATGCTCCTTCCTTTCTTGTTTATCTGTTGTCCTAATATTAGAACTCATTTAATGCTGGGTTTTGTAGACACATAGGGACTTCTGCACAGCCCCTACAGTAAGAGGGGAGACTCGTGGTCTTTACGCGATGTGTCTACACTGAAGTCACTCATAGAGACCGAATGTGAGCTAAGCAGACATCTGTGACCCGTTCTTGCCCTGCATATGGACGTGATTTGCCCCTGCACAGCAGAGCTTGCCTCTCTCTTGCAGGGCAGCCTTTGGGAGTTTGCTCCTGCAATTTGTCCATTTTCCCCTCTCTTCCCCAAGAGAAGCATGATGCTCTCTGCTCTGCCTCTGCTGTACCTCACCCGGAGAGGTCTGCAAAACACAGACCCTGGGATAGGAGCCCTGAGTTACCTTCAGGTCACTGAGAGGAGAGGGTTAGAAGGGACCCCGAAAGATCTCCATCTTGATGTTCCTGTGCTATTACCCAAATCAAGATCAATTTTACTTATGTCTTATCTGACTCATGTCTTGGCTAACTTGTTTTTAGATACTTTGGTGACAGGAACTTCCTCGATTTTCCAGGAGTTTATTCTGTCTTTCCCCTTCCTTACAATTGAAAGCTTTTCCTGAGGTCTAGTCTTCTGTGTGACAGTTTAAGCCTTTTACTTACCTGTGACAAATCTATTTTTTCCACACAATTCTTCATGTTGATATTCTGTGCACTCCAAGAGATTTATATTCTTCCTTAAAACAGAAGTCTCAAAACTGGGCACCATACTCTGAAAGTGGCCCTACTAGTGTGGAGTAGAGATTAATGTCTGCATGCCATATCTTGAAGACAATATTCCTGTTTATTAATCCTAGTAGAAATTTTCCTTTTTCCACAACAATATGATACCTTGGTGTTGAGTCATGCTCTGCTTCTGAGCTTCCATAGCCTTAAATCCTATCCTGTTGCACTGCTACGTGGCCTGTGGCTCATTTCCCATATTTGTGGTAACATCTATGTGAATAATTTTATGGCAAGTCTGCTTTCCTCCAAGGGTTATTTTAGGAGCCAGAATCTGACAATATTAATGTGTAGCTGAAAGAAAAAAAAAATTACTTTCTGGAACTTGGAAGACATGATAATCAAGTTAGCCATCAATAACTCTGTCTACTTATCTGGCAAACAGATAGTCAATTACACATCAAAATAATGTAAAAACCAATACATAATAGCAGTCAGCAATCAGCAATAAATTTTAGATCAATTCTTTTGGTCAGGTACAGTCTGGACCACTTTCATAGAACATTGCATATAACTATGCATAATTTTGCAGAAAAATATGTCTTAATTAAACATGGAGAGTATCTGGAATCGATACAGATGGAGAATGCGTTCACATTAATCTTATTGAAAGAATTTATGTTTTATTTTTGGAAAAGAGCAGTAGAGAGAGTTCCAGTCACATCTTGAAGTCCTTCTGCTACTGGTATCATGGAAATTTTGCTTGAGAAAGGGCTGCAGGATGCAAGACCTGCATTTCAAGTGAGCTTTTTTAATTAATAAATAAGCACAGGTGAATTAATACATGCAAAATAAATTTGGCAGGGATAATAATGGAAATAGCTAGAAAAAATATTGAATGGATTAGCACACTTAATTGGTCTTAGGTTGCCTAATGAACAATTAGCCTTGTGTTTAATCCCTCTCAATCCATTAGTCTTTGCAGCTCTTAGTCTCTAAAGATAAGCATGGATCATTCCAAATGTGCTTTTGTTTTTGAAACTACGTATATTAGTATTTAATTGTAATCATTGGCATGGAAACCATCTTATAAATGGGAATGGACAAAAATGGGACATGCTAGAGGACCTATTACTTGGTGCTTTAAAAAAAGTATTGCAAAACAATTGCAGCATTCTAAAATACTACCAAGATAAGTCCTGTTGATTAAATAGAGATGAATCTACATGGAAACTGTTTTTAAGGCCTTAGGAACACACTGTTGACCATTCAATAAGGGGCATTACAATGCCAGGCCCTGCTGACCATGATCAGACAGTGTATCCTAGGTACTTCAGTTATTTAGTATGATCTGGGTTCAAGAGCCAGCATATCAGATGAGTGTTTGGGGTTGCATGTACTATGAATGGAGAGAAAAAGCATCGAGATGCATCCACGGGTTGCCTGAATGTGCCTCTCTGTGTCTCCCTATCCCAGACTGTAAAAAATTTCTCTCTCACGTGGACATCAATCTTCCTTCTCACCCAAGAGCATCCAAGGAGTGATTATTTAGCAGTCCCAGTGTGACTGAGTTAGACAGGGAGAAGGGACTTCTCTCATACATGGTGGTGGCTTGTGCTCTGGTAGAGTCAGGCCAGTTAAATCTTCAAAGCAGCCGCTTGCCTGTTCAGTGGGAATTCCAGGCTTGGAAGTTAATGGTCAGGAAAAAGTGAGTTGGACTGGATGTGTTTTAATTCACTGAGATGTATTAAAATAGCATGTTGATTAATTTGAAGGCTAGAGGGAACATTTTTTTTCAGTATTCAGGTGCTCCATGAGTTACTACAGACCTACAAGCTTTTTATTTTTTCCTTCCTGAGTTTTTTGTTGTTTTGTTGGGGTTTTTTTTAGCAGTAACTAATACTGTCATGCATGAACCTAACAGATGTAAAGGGTTCTCTAAGGAGCCTTTGGGGCAGGTACCTATGGCAGCTTCATTACGACCTCTCTGACATTACCTGTGTCCTGGACAGTTTGGGAAATATTCTAGACTGGCCAGGGAAAAGTCTGGGTCTTAATAAAAGAAGAGAAATCAAACAAGTGAGGCACAAAGTGTGTCTAGGGGTCATGAAGTTCTGGATTCTTGCCTAATGCCACGTTCATCAGGCTTAATGTAGATGAACCCTGTGTGGGTTTGCCAGCAGCAAAGTCAAACATCTCATTTGAGACCTCCTGACTCTGTGATTATGATCCTGAAAGCATGAGCAGCTTCTGCCTTTCCACGAGCCTACAGCTGGAACAGCCAAATGAACACCCATCGCACATTTATATCCATCACTCAGCTCTGCAACATTCATTGGTACATTTTATGCTTGGCGTTGGTCTGGAGGCTTCCCTTCTACAAAGGCTCCTGCACATGACACATGGCAGACAAGGCAGCAGTCAAACATCCCCTCTCTTTAGCAGTGCCTGAACCAAGAGAAGCCATGGCCCACACAGATCCTTCTGGCAAAGACAAAGCAACAGGTTGTTCAAACTGCCTTAAAAACTTTTCTTCTGAAACACTGATGTGGATGTGAGAGCTGACAATTACTTGGTTGGAAGTGGACGTGGTTGCAAACTAGGAATGACCGCGGTCAAGAAAAAATACAGCAAATTGAAAGGTGACAGGACAAGGACATCACTATGGCTCTGTATAGCTCCTGAGGGCTCTTGGAGCAAAATGTTGGCTTGGAGTGAGGCTTGGAGAACAGGGCAAAGGAATAGAGCAAAGGATTTCTTTGAGAAGTGTTGTACTCAAGACAAGGGAAGTCAAGCCATTCATTGTCTGTGCTCATCTTTTGGGTGTGGGTCCAGATGAGCTACTGGAGAAGGCAAAAAGGAAAACAGCAAGAATAACAAGCTGCTTAAAAAAGCAAATGGCAGAAGAAAAGCAGTTATTTCACTGAGTCAGGAGGAGATGACTGAAGGGAACATTACCTAAATGAACGTTAAACAGCCAAAATCTAATCCCTTTGCAATAGAAAAGGCTGGAATGGAAAAGAAAATACTAAATTGCTTCAAATTTCCATAGCAGAGAGGATAAGAGTGATAGGCTTGGTTGCAAAAAGTGGGATTTAGTTAAACTTTTGGAGACCTTCTGTCCGTAAGAGCAGTGAATCACTTAAGATATATGCTATTGCAGGAGGCTCTGAAATGTCTGTCATTGCAGATTTTAAGGAAATCATTCAACAAGTATCCGTTAATAAAGACTTAAAGACCGTTTATATCATCTTTGGAGGGGGAGATGGATCAGATGAGGTCCTTACTGGTGTCATTATCTGTGGAACTATAAATGCTGCGTTCAGGCAAAGGGAACGTTGTGTACAAGCTTTGAAAATGAAGAATCTTACGTAAAAAGGGTCTCTTTCTGTCCATTTCTACCCTAATGGATACTGCACTCTCTCAGGATAAGTTCTAATTGGAACCTTGTGCCCTCGCCAGGAAATCACAGGGACTTAAGGAACCCTATTACTCTGCAGCCGCTCCCTGGACATTGATTTAAGGTAGTTAGGGCTAAATGGAACTATTTGTCCACTTCCTTCCTTAAAAGAATGTGGAATGGACAGGCAGATAAGTAGAAGTAATGTAAGACTTGACTTCATCCTACCCACTGGCCAAAATACCTACATTTTAGGGAGTGGAAGCATCTCCCAGAGATAAGCAGCCAACAGGGCACGGCTGGGTCACACCCCTCATTGCTACTGCAAGCTTCAATTTACATTCGACCTTTTGGCCAAAAACATGATATACAAATTAAATCTCAGCTCCCAGGACCTGGTGTTATTTCCAGACGAAACTCTTCCTTTCTTCATACTGAATAATGCCACTAGGAATATGTTTCTCTGAGCTGGATACTCAAGGTATTAGCATTAATCTCTAAGCTTTGTCCTGGATATCTGCTTCTGGGAAAAAAAAATCTTGTTTAGATGACTGATATTATTGAGAATTTCATAATCCTTGGAAATCTCAAAAATGTCAATGACACAATAAAAATAAATCATCAAACTTTATTCATCAGAAGTCTCTAATGCTGTTGAAGTGTCTGATATTTCCAAGAGTGTTTCAGTCTCTGAAACTGTTAAAATAGAAACACCTTTCCCACATTTTCCTTCTCTGCCTTTAACAAATGATGGTTCTTTTAACCTCCTTCTCCCCTCTTTGTTTGCTTAGAGGATCAAAGCCTTTTTATTTATTTCTTTTTCCTCCCAAGCAGTTTCTGGAGTGTTAAAAAAGCACCACCAGTATACCGAGTTTACATTACAAACAAGTTAAAATTCCCAGTCTGTCAGAGCTTTTCTCCTAGGATACCAAGGAAAGCAAAGTTCAGCTAAACTGCACAATTAATCGGAGATCACTTCTGAGTGAAGAAGAAAAGGCTGCTTTAAGCAGAGCTATTCTCTTCTTAGAGATTTCGAGTCCACTTCAGAAAGGAAAGTTATTATTCTCCAAAAGTTATCTGATTTTATTTGTATTCCTGGAGCTACTCCATTAAGTCATGTTCCCTTTTCACCCATAAAATCATCTTAATGAATCATCTGTGGGATTGGCCACATGTAAATGCACCTTATGACAGCCACATTGACAAGTGAATGGATGAAAAAGACATGGGCTGCTTTTGTTGGAGCAGCAGTGGGGTTTGTTCTGCTTTTAAGACCTGAGGCAGACAGTTTATTTCTTTTCTTGGTTATGAAGAAAATACTCTTTTTTCATTATTCTAAGGTAAGTGTATTTTGTAATAATGGTGTGCTAAAGAAGCTTGAGCCGTATGGTTTAGGAATATTTGGCTAAAACAGACTTGAGTGTTGGGCTGCCATTCCCACACGATTGCTCTCCTTTTCCTCAACTTCTGAGAGCAAAGACTTGCCTGATAACTCAACCTCGTCATCAGTCGGTGTAGGATGGGCTTGCACCTGTTTAATAAAATGCATTATCTGCTGCTCTCTGGTATCGTCAGGGCTCTTCTAAAGCCATGGTGGCCGCAAGGAAGAAAATGAGCAGCACAATTAAGAGATCCCGAGGGAATACAATGAAACACTTGCAAAGTGGATTTAACAAGTGTACTGTAGTGTGTTCTTACAGTGTTTGGAAAAAGATTATCTAAGAAGATTCCTATAAACTTTGCACATTTTCTAGTAAAACGTTATTTTATGGACAAGTATTTCATAATAAGGAAAACAAGAAACTTAATAGTCTCTCTGCAAATAACGCACTGTAACGTCTATTAGGCATTGTAAGGCATCCTTTTCACACAATTTTATCAAAGTTTAATCCAATATAACTACATTGATGCCCCACGTGCGTGTTTTTCTCCCCTGCTTTTTGCAAGGCAGAGTTAAATACTGGTAAAATATGTCTGTTACAAGGTAAAATCAAGATATTTAATTTGTGGTATTCAGAAATGTCTGGAAATTTTACAATGGAACCAAATGAAGTGTCAGTTGACATATAGTGAAGATGTCTTTCTGACTGACTAAAGATTAGTAAAAATGCCTTTAAAAATATATGATAAAAAGCAAAGAAGTCTATAGTCATATTCTCTTGCCTGGTGACACTCAACAATCAAATACACACATAATCTCACCAAAAATTATAATGAAGCTATTTGAAAACTGATTTGTCATGGCAGAACCAGTTATATTTTTGCTTAAAAATATCAATTTTGAAATGATCTTGCAGAGAAAGATAATTTATAATTTTTGACATTTCTTAGTCCCATGAGCTGATCCAAGCATACTCTTCTAATACCTTAGCACTGAACTCTACATGTGTTACTGCACAATATCTTTGTCTTTCTTTTTTCCTCCATCCTTTTGCCTATTTATATGTTTTCTCTTGTCATGAAAATACAGAGAAATAAAAGGGAAAAATTAATCATTCTATGAGTTCTGGAAACATCCCCAAAATTCGCTTCTTGATTTTTATCACATCTCTGGCTATGTGAGTCTACCAGCAGGCCAGTGGATTTCTGCTAAGCATTACAAATGTGATATTTTTAAACACTAGCAGAACATGTCTTTTCATGCTTTCCTGATAATTTCTTCACTAGATGAGGCAACCAATGTGAATTAAATTAATAATAACAATATAATATACAGTGATTATCAAGCAATACAGAAATTGCTGGGCAGTAGGTACTGGATCCAAAAATATCTCAGCCAAAAATCTCTTACAAAACACACATGTAGAAATGTTCCCTCAAGCAAGCTGCAGGTGTCCCATCGTGAAGGCCTGGCACATGGAAGCTTGGGAGACAGTTTGGGATCTAAGGAGACTTAATCACAGCTACATCATGGAAAACAGACAACCATCCTGATGTGGTGAGCTGTACTTTTAACTGCTCAAGGTCAACAAGGTCAAAACTGATCTAGGAGCCTCTCAGAGAACCCCAGGCCCTAGACTAGCTTCCCATAGGGCTCCATTCCTCACCAGGGACAAGGGGTGTATTTAGCCTGCATTCCTATAACAGAGACAAATTCTGGATCATCTCAGCCCTGCTGTTACATATCTATGGAGCGGGGAGTCACACCACTGATGAAACAATATTTAGAAACTTTTAGGGATGAAAAATTTTAGGAATATATTTAGGGATAAATTTCAGGAATTTGGGTGTGAAACAATATTTTGTAAGATTTTCAAACCCTTTTCAAATGGTGTCCCATCCCACACCTCAGCGTCGGTGTGAACGCGAAAGTGACACATGGTGTTCAATGCCTGTTGCAAGCCATTAATGTCACTCAGTGTTAGATCTGGTTTCTGGCTCATTAGTTTTTCTGGGAGAGGTTTAGAGTCTCTCAGTATAATCAGACAGCCCCTTGCTGCCCACTTATCTCAGCCAGCTTCTTTGCAGGGCTCATTCCAGAGAAGAATCCCACTGCTGCCCAATCCCAGACTCGGTGAATTGCCTGCAGCATCCTCCTTCACAGACCACAGGGCAGGATCTCAGCCAGCTCAACGTGTCCCTTGGAGGACTAGCCACCACGACCCACAGAGGCTGAGGCTTTGCAGAGCCCCACACCTGCAGTTTTGTAGTTGTGTGTCACTTCTCCAGATGCAGCATTTAGGTGACACAAAAATTGTCCCTGATTTGTGTGTGGTCTCCTTAGTGGAGCTTTTCATGGGAGTGGAAGCTAATGTATAAGTTTTACTGTATTTCTTGGCTGAGGGTGCTCTCAGTCTCTACATTCTGCACATTTTCTCTCCTCTCTGTCTTCCACCAGCATATCATGTTCTAGACAAAGATTTTCCTCAGTTTTCAGGTTCCCTTCAGCTCTTTCCTCCTGGCACACCCAGGCCCCAGCTCCTCCTCTGTACCAGCTGGAGGTGACTTTTCTGTACCTCCCACACCCTTTGATACTCTTTTCTTTGCTTTTTGTTTTTTGTCAATCCCTTTTTCCAGCCTTTGTCCATGCTTTTCCTCTGATGTCATGCCAGTCCCAATCCTTTCATTTTGCTTCCCTGTTTTATTCTTCCCTTTGTTCTCTCCTCAAGCACTCCGCATTTTCTCAAGAGCATTTTTGTTTCTTCTCACCTGCATACTCTACCTCCCCTATTCAGCACCCCTCCTTGCAGGTACCCTGTTCCCTAAAGGGTACTCTAAACTTACATGTTCATCCTTCTTCACGTGAAAAAACCAATTATCCCATTATTTCTCCTAATACAGGTCTGTCCTATGAATTTGCTGACTTTGTGGTCACCGACTTAGCTTTTGGCTTAATTCTCCCTTGTGTAGACTTGCTTGATTTTCCTCTGGAATCTGGCAATGTCTCCGTTGACTTCACCACCTTCATCTGCCTTAAAATCTCTTCTTCCCACAACTGGCTTATCATTTAATTTACTTTTCTTCCAGCTTGAATAGTCATTTGAGTATCTCTACTGATATTTTTTTCCTTTTCTATCAAGCAATTTTCTTCTCTTTATTTTCCCCATTTTGTCTCTTACAGAGATATTTTCCTCAATCTTTTTTTGTTTTCAAAACTTTTTTTCCCTTCTCTATTCATGTTTCTAATGGAGAATTTCAGGGTCTGACAGCATCCACCAAAAGTCTGCTCCAAGCTCCCTTTTCATCCATGAAATGTTTATCAGCGACTCCCTCTCTACACACCTTGCCTGATGCATATTTGATCTAGTTTATATACTTGGTGATCATGCTGTATCCCTTCGGATGTCCTGGGAAAGTGACTTTGAAGGTCAGGGTTATCAGTACTATCAAGTTCAAGCCACTTGCCAGACTTCAAAGTGCTCTGAAGGAAGGCTGCCTCAGTAACTGCTTTTACTTGTGGATGTGTTGGGTCTTAGATGGTTTGGAAAAGCTGCTAACCTGATTCTTAGGTTTTAGAGAAAGCCTGTTGATTTACATGAGGAGCCCATATGTTCCTGCACAAGCAGTACCATTGCTGACTACATAAATACTCCCATAATCTCAGCATAGCTATGAAAAAGAGCATGATAATTGTTCCAACTACATCATTTTATATTTGATAGGACCAGTATCAGATAAAAGCAATATAGGTCTACAGCCTATTTTTTGGTGTGTAATGTGCTGTAACTCTAGTAAATTCTCTTCTTTTTGATTTTAATAGGTTCACAGTGATTTACCCCCCATGAAAATTTGCTGCATTACTCTTAAAGGGCAGCTGGAAACAAGACAGTACATTTTTTGCAGTATTTTTAAAAATCTGCACATCCCTGAAAAACATGTCTGAAAACCTCTTAAGACAATAGATAAGCCAGCAAATCCATTGAGATCACACAGTGGATTCTGGGCTTACCTGAAGAAAGAGACAATTGCACTAATCCGCAATAGTTAAAGCACTTCTAACAATGAACCGTGGTTTTGTCTCAGTGGAAATGCCTGACAATTGCTTCGAGGCTATTCCCAGGCATCATTGTGCCTTGGAGGAATTTTTTTTTTTTCTGTCATTTTACTCCTACTGCTAAATTAAACTCAGGATTTTCAGCCAATCTGTATTTTCATAAAATGAAATGTGTTCCAGTTTTTTCTGCCAGTTTAGGGCTGGATTACCAGAGTGAAAGTTGCCTTGCGAAGTTCACAGCAAGAAACAGTCACAGGCAGAGATTTAGGAGGATGGTACCACTGAAGGATTCTGCACTCCTCTCCTGCCACCTTTGGACCCCAGGTCCACCATGGTTTTGCTCTGGACGTTCAGGGCTGGCTGCAGGGGCAGGGTGGCCGATTCTCCCTCTGGTCACCCCGTTTTGTTGGCTGTGGATACCCCTCCATTGCAAATGCAGCCCTCTCAAGGATTAAAGCACAGACTTATTCTCCACAATAGGAGAGAGCAAGAGGACAATCTTCTCTTTAACTCTCTGACCTGGACTGAGTTCTTGATTAGGCTTTAAACCACCTCTTGGTTATATACCAAGAGCAGAAAAATGCCCCAACAGTCAATATTACACCATCTTCACAAGAGCTTACCCAGCTTGCCATAGTTACACACATTCCCACATAAACAGTAATGCTGTCTGATCCTGGAGTGTGTCATGTTCTGTGGCATCCTGAGAGTGACTTTATCAATGACAAAAATTCATACTAGCTGATCAATAACTATGGTACAAAAAATCAGAGCAAACAAGGTGCAATCAGCAATCCTGATAAAATTTTATAAGACTTTGCAGACAGCTTTCAAAAACTGATCAGAGAATGAAGTCCCTTCAGTAGGATGCTGCTGGCAAATTTAACAGCCTCATAGACAGGATCTCACACCCTGTGCAATCTCAAATTACACTGCTAAGACAGATTTTTGGTGGCTGCACACCTCATGTGAACCACCTGAATACTTGTAGGCAAACAGAGGATTTAACCCACCAGCTTTATAGGTAAAATTGCAATTTGACCCCAGCATAAGCAACATTAGAACCAAGTCTTTCATCTCTTATAGTATTCCATATAGGACTCTGTGTGCTACAGCACATTTTCTGTTCTGTAGGACACTGCCATGGGCGAGTTGTGTTCACAAAAAACATCCAAATAGTTCTTTCTTTAAATGCCACTACATGTCCCTACACTGCCTTCATTTCCAAATTCAGCTCCACTTATGTAACACAGACCACTGAACTGAATGATAGCATTGTTTGTAATGTATTTCTTTTATTTTGGCTTTCCAGTCTGATTTAGTACTTTGCTTTGTCACATTTATTTAACTGTAAAAACATAATGTGGATCCAGAAAGATACTTTATCCCTGCATCTTGCTTTAGATCCACTCTTTCAATGATAAAATTAGAATCTTACTCCTAGACAAGGTGTCAACATTTGCCTAAAAAAACTTTATTCCTTTATTTGTAGAAGCTTATAAGTAGGTCATCAACACAAGTAACCCAGGCAAACATCAACAGGGATTAGAAAAGCATCTTTGCTCCAGGATGAAAGTCTAGTTTTAATGTACTTGATACCAATGCCATTTTACTTAAGTTACAGAGCAGTAAAGCAACTGATATATTTTCTATTTTGAGGTGTGTTTTATGCTTAATCTACAATGGAGGGCTCTAGAAATAGTGAGAGTAGTGGACAGCATTGTTCTTAAAACAAACCCCTAACAAACAAACAAACAAGAAAAAAGGCACAGAAATTACAGTATGAAATATTCTAGTAGGGGACAATTAACTTGCATTGCTCTTCAAATAATCAGTTCATTAGGAAGCATTTGCATGAATTGTTACTGATTTCACTCAAAGGATGAACATTACAGAAGTATAATTTTTCTATTACCTTAATTGTGAATAAAAGTAGTTTAATGTGCAATTTTTCCCAATACAACTGGAGAAGTTACATTTTCTCGTAATACGTTTATCAACATAAATAACAGCAGAAGAATTCATCATGATTTAGGTGCATTTCAAGGCAATGAAAAAAGTAATTTTCCTAAAATACGTATTTGATCAGGTGGGTTGTGTGATTTTCAAATTGTTTTCATGAATATTTAATCAACATGAGACATATACTTATGCAAGCTGAAATAGGTACCAGTCTGTGTCCCAGGCTGTTCTGTTTCACAGTCTTCCAATTGAGTGTTTTTTAAAGCTGATTTAACTAATTAAAAAAAAAAAAAACCCAAAAAACCCTAAAATAATCTTCAGCAGGTGGCATAAACTGAGAAGAAGCCAAAGAACTCACTAACTACCAGAAAATCCTTAGTTCAGTTCAATGCAGTATTGGGTGTGATGCCTGCCTAGTTTTTCATGAATTGCTTGGGTTTTATCAAGATTGCTGAAACCCAGGGGTGTATACATAAAATGATCCATATCCACTGTGATAACCTGGGGGGATAAAGCCCCCAAAATCCAACGCTCTCCCCCAAATCCTCCCTATGCACTGGCATAGAGATGCACTTTCTCACACCCACATGTGTGTCCCAGCAGATGCGTGTGCCTGGCACACACACAGATACAAGGTACGTACCCACACACCTCTGGGTCTACAGAGGGTTAGATAAACACTGTCTAGGAACAAAAAACACATTCCTATGAATCTGTACATATAAAACATCCTTATGCATCCAAGCAAACACGTAAGCACAGATACACACACCTACACACCCAGAGACACAGGGACATAGGCAGGGCACATCCACAGGCTCAGACAGCTCCGGAAGCCCACACACACCTCCACAGCTGGCTGTGTACTCACATGGACACACAGATACGTGGGCAGATATATATATATATATGCGGGAGACATACAATGGCTCTATCATCCATGCTAATTTCTCCTTCCTCTTTGAAGTATTCCAATTTTAGGAGCCTGGAGTGAGCCAGGTCCCTGCAGTGGAGGTATTCCCAGAGGAGCAAAGCACTTCCAGTTTCTTTAAGGTTCCCCACCTCTCTCCCCCTCTCTCCCAGCAGCACATCCAGGGAGATGAGCTGGGCAGTCAGCACAGCTCTCCCAGCTGCTGGCTTGGCACTTTCCACCCTAGCTTGAGAAAGGGTATAGGATGGCAAGCTTAGGATCTCATCCCTTCACCCCCAAAGCCTGCGGGAGCAGGAACCTCTGGGCAACATCTGGACCCAGCTCCTTTCTTCACACTGCCCTACCCCCCCCCCCCCAGCTGTCGACTTCAGGGGTCCCCCTGCACCCTACCCTTCCTCTGCAAGTGTAAAAGCCCTTGTTGCCCTCCCGCTCCCCCCTTCCCCGTTTCTCCTGCCCCCCGAACCCCGTCAGGAAACCTCTTCGCAATTCGCCGCTCTAAACTTTTTCCTGGCTGCACAACCCGCAACCCCCGGGGCAGCGGCTGCGTCTGGTCCGGAGGGCAGAACGGGGCGGGGGTGGGCTGCAGGGACCCGGGATGCAGGGATCCAGGCTGCAGGGTGTGGGATGCAAGGAGTGGGATGAGAGGATTGAGATGCGGGATACGGAGATGTGAGGACCGGGATGCGCGAATCCGAGACGCAGGATGCAGAGACGGGGATGTGGGATGCAGGGACCAGGACGCGGGATACCGGTGCCCAGCTCCTTACCGTGCAATGAGGATAGGTCCTGGTGAGGGTCTCCAGCTGCTCCCGGGCATCGCAGGCCTCCCGATGTGCTCGTTAAACATCCACCGGGGAGTCTCACCCCCCTAAACTTGTGTGAGCTGCTTCCTCTGGGAACAATCACCCTTTCTCCCCCCCACCTTGGATCGGATCCCGATGGAAACTCATCAAGGCCTCCTAAGTGGTCAGAGGTAAGCTGTGAGGGAAGGAGAAGAAGACGGGGACAACGGGACGGAGAGGTTGCGATCACCAAGGGATGATCCCCCTCCTTTCCCCTCTCCTCTGGAGCACCCGCTTCCCGTTCCTCTGACCAACTTTGGCTCTGCTTAGCCAGGCAGCGCCTGGGACCGGCGCTGTGAATTGGGGTCCCTTTTCGCAGCCTGGCATCTTTCTAGATTTCCTCTCCTTTCCGGGCAAAGGGGATTGGTGCAAAGCTTTAAATTAGGAGGCGACCTAGAGTTGCAAAGACAGGGAGTGGGAGCTGGCTGGCGTTCGCAGACCGCCTCCCCCGGCACTCGGCGCTGCGCGGAGGGGCCGGCTGAGCCTTATCCCTACCGTTTATTCATTGACTGCGCTCCCAGTTCTCACTCTGGAGCTGGCTATTGCTCCTGGCACGGCCGGGAGCGGGGCTGTGGCAGAAGCCCTGGGAAGGAGGAGAGCCCCATGCTGCGGGGCTCCCCGCGGCTGTTTAACTGCGCCGGCAGCGCGGGCAGGAGCGCAGCCCGGTCCCGGGGGGAGGACAAGGGTGTGGGGGGGACGGGACACGGGGACGCTGCTGTCGCCTGGCAACCCTGCATCCCTGCCCCGAGCATCCCTCCCCCAGCGCCCTGATTGGACGGGGCCGGGGCGGGGGGAACACACACGCTCCTCCGAGGATGCTGCGCCCCGGCACTGCGACTTGTCGCATCCTCAAAAAGCCGGGAGCGGGCAGGGTGAGCACAGAGCAGCCGGGAGAGCCGAGGCAGTTCAGGGCGTTGTATCACCGTCCTCCTGCCTTCTCGCTTCCAGCCGGCTTGATCAATTTTCTTCTGCTTTACATCTCCTAGAAAAAGAATGTATTTGTGTATGTATGCATATATGTATGTATCGATGGACAGATAGATACAAAGAAAATATATCAATATGTGCACACAAATATGTGTGTATACACATATGCATTTGTATCTACAGATACATGTATTATCCATAGTCTTTATATTATCTCTCTATATTCTACCTCCTATACGGGAAGAGAGAAGAAAAATAGAGAAAAGATCACTTCAGGGTGCAGCAAAGCTGGATGCAAAGGGAAAAATAAAGCTACTTTTTGACTTAGATATATTTGAAAACCATAGGCTTACATCAGCTGGAGTATTAACAGAAGGTCGTGGTCCTAAAGAAAGAGTTAAACCCGGTGAGGTGAGTGAGCTGTAAGAGTCAGTGAGGATGGATGCGTTGACTTCAGAGAGGGTGAGTTTAAGCCATGCTGCATGGGGCACTGCTGGTGTTATATGTGGCTTCATTGCTCATTCTCTGCTGTGGGGGACAGCGAGCAGCTGCTTCCTGCTGGCTGGGTGTAGTATGGAGAGGATGTCTGTAAAATCCCAATATCTCCCTTTTCATCACAGGTCCAGTTGGGACACTGTGAATTTCTCACTCTTCAGCAGGCAGAAGGCCACTGTCCACTTCTCCCTGAATTTTTCCCCCCACCCTTGTACTTAACCCCAGGCAGCTCCCCACCAGTGCTCAGTTAAAGCAAGGAAAGAGACACTGCAGTCAGGAGCTGCAATCCAGCAGCTCACATGGGGCCACTATTGTTTCAGCAGCCACGGTTCTGGTAAGGAGTTAAGCCAAAGTAAAAGGAAATAAAACAAAATAATCTGCTTCTGCTTTGTAATATTTTATGTTTAGTTATTTAACATCTGTTTACTTTTGTGATCTACCCATTACATTGGAGCTACTTGGCGAATTCTATGAGTTTTTTCTTTCTTGGAAGCCAAGGACATTTGCTAAGATGTGCATGTTAAACTTTCCTTAAGGACTAAAGTTAAGCAGGGACCAAAATGAAAGACAGCAGTTTCTCTCAGGTTTACCCTTCTTTAGATTGGATCAAAATGTACGTGAGACATTGCTGTAACATTGGGGTAAGCTGGAATGAATAGGAAGCCAGTCTCATGTCTTTCAAATCATAGCACAATTTGACAAATAGGTTTGGAATACAATTTTTTCACAGTCTTGCAGGCTGATTGCCAGGAAAGACTAGTGAAAAGAAGGATCTGCTTCTGCATTGCTTCCTACATAGCAATCATGCCTCAAAGTCAGTATGAAAGTAACTTTTTCATTGGGTAGGATATAAAACCCACTGTGCATGAAATTGGCCACCACAGGCATCAAGTGGAATTTGGCTGAGATGTGTTGTCTGATTTGCAGCAGGTCACTTAGAGCCAGGGAGGTGATCTGGTCATTTGTTCTGTGCTTCCAAAACCACCAGTGGTACCGATGGTTTACTCCCTTTCCATGCCTTGCTGCTGTGCAGTGTCTGATATCAGTCCCTAACACTGCTACTACTTGCATTTACACATGATTCCTGGCTACTGAGAAACAGGAAAATAAACCTGAACACTCAAATAAGCTGTAGGCAAAAGTACAAGGGTTTCATTCCATTTTCTTCCAGGGCTGTTCCTCATCCAGTTCTGCTGGCACAATAGGGTCTCATTTTAGCCGTAAGACAACCTACCCCAGTCTTTCTAAAGCAGGATTCTGGAGGCCTCCTTTCACCTTATGGCTCTGGAAAACCATCTTTATTTTTGTAGGGAACACAACTGTGCCTCAATTCTCTTTTGGGGTAGCACGTGGTGCATCCACGTAGGGTGTGCAGAAGATGCAGCCACATGCTGAGCGTGTGTTTTCAGCCAGGTGTTCAGGCTTACAGGTACACGCAGCGTGACAGTGCAAGGCCGTACAAGGATCTCAGTGCAGCTCTGGGCTAAGCTGGGTTTGGGTGCTGCTGGAAAATCATTCATTTCAGGCTAAATCGAGCACCTCATGCTACACTTAATTGCAGATACACCCCCAGTAAGACACAGAAATCAGGCTGTGTCACTTCTGCCAGGGGACAGCTTGGAGAAAACAATCGACGGCCCTCAATGTCTTTGACTTGGATCCAAAGAAGGGGTTTTAATATGAGATGTATTTATTTACTTTCTGCCTGTGAAACAAAGATGGTAAAGCAGCATTAAAAATTCCTGAAATAGGAATATTTTGCCTTTGTGAATTATCTATTAGTGAAATTGTAGTTATGTCTAGTTAAAAGATCAATTCCTTTCAAATTGAGCTCTCACATAACACCAAATTGAGTTCATAGAACGCTTTGATGAGCTGAAGAATTTGTTTTTATGAAATTCGTGAATGTGATTAACAGGCTTATCACCACAAATAAACAGATGCATGTCTTTTCCTTACACAGAATTTTAGCATGAGCTTCAAGACTCTACACATGGGAACTTTCCAGTTTTACATTTGATGGCAAGATACTGTTCCAGCAAAACACTTTGTAGGGTTCCCTAACTTGCTATAAGCATCTGTTTTGGGACACACTCAAGTTATTTGCTGATTAAAGACTAAAAGCAAAGCTTTAGAAAAATTGCAAATGTGCTTGTACAGCCAGTGAGTGATCTATGGATTGGGCCCGGCCTACCTGAATAATTCATGAGGCTTATGGTCTTTCCTCCTTTCCTGGGGACCTCACAGAAATGGACAGGAATAGGGCCATAGATCAATGAGGTTTTTTTCTAGCAGATTGCTCCCTGCCACCTGATTTCCAGCAGCCCTGCATCAGTTTCCTGTGTGGAAGTGATGTGTGAGCGGGCAGGATCCCGTTCTGTGGCTCTGCCCTGAGCTAACAGTTGTGGCCATCGCACCAGGGCCAGTCCTGGCTTATCTCTGTGGTTTGGGGCACGCATCAGAAGCACCTAGAGATGATATCATGTTCTCCTGGGAGTCTGCCAGTCTTAGGGTACAAAACCCTGTTTGGATGATTGTAGTCACAGGGGTCTAGATGTGTCTCCGCAACACTATAGCCACCTCAGTCTCTGTCTCCTGAGACACAAAGGCAAAAAGTTCATAATGGCTGATGCAGGGATCTACAAAACCCCACACTCTCTGACCCATCCCTACCTGCCAATTGTAAGGGACACTGACAAACTCCAAAGGAACAGTCCAGTGGCACTCAGCTTTCAGAGGAATAGGGTAATCCCTAGGGAAGATGCACAGCGATGAAGAGTGGAAGGGGTGTCACTCTGTCACATTCAAGGACCTCATGGATTGATGTGGAAAATTATGCACTGCTGTGGTTGCTGGCTGTACACCAGCACCCACCAAAGCTCCTCTACTTCCTCAGCTGGGTGGGCAAAGAAAGTATAACAAAAATAGACACTTTGTTTTCTCTTAACAAACAACACTGATGGTCTTCATCATGAAGCTCATCATCAAAATGGAATGTCTTCTTTTGTCATTGTTAAGTGGTTTTGAAGAGATTTTAGGTCAATACATATGGTGCAGAAAGTCCTCATGTACATTCAATGCTGATCCTCTTACAGCTGATTCATGTGGCATCCCTTGGGCCTTCAGTGACATTGTTATTTCCTGTCAGATGTCCCGTGATGGCTTTCTTAGCTGGCTGAAGGGATACTGGCCTAGTACCAACATGAAGAATATGCCATGACATACTCAGGCTTTTTGGGGGCATTCTGAGCCTTTCTCACGCACAAGGACAGTGGCAGCTCCGACTACAAGGCTCAACAAAACAAAAAACCTGTGCTTCATGTGGTATGGTCCAGCACACGGAAGAAAGACTTCATTCCACACTGTCTGTGCACGTGCAGCAGCATCCTCCCTTCTGCCTCCATCTCCCATGACCATCAGTGTCTTTACCTGCCTCTTCTCCTCATCTTCCCTCCAGCCAATTTTCCCATTTCCTTCAGTCTCGCTCTGCCTTTTTCACCTTCTTCCTTTTCACTCTTTAGATAGCTGTCTGCCTGCTCATGCCTGTTAGCCATGTCTCCAGTTAACCCCAAGGTCTCCTTACCCCTTCTCCACAAAGAAACCTCTTTCCATGGAAAAAACCCAGCAGCTGTTGTTCATCTTCCTCAGCTACAAGAGGCGAAAAGGTCTGGCTTCACTGTGGGAACCAGCTGCCCTCTTTCCACCTCTGCTTCCTTCTCAGAAATCAGGTTTCCAAACATACTGCTGGCGACACACGTGACATCCAGATGTTGTCAAAATGGGGCTCCTTCATAAAAATACATGAGCAGCAAGGGTCTCCCCAGGTCCCTGCAAGATGTACAAGTATACCCACTCCACTTGCACCCTCCAGCCCTTCTCTAGCCAGAATCCTGCTGCAGTTTGTGCAGGTGCAGGGATGAACATAACACAGGCTCTACCTGATACGTGCAGGACACTTTAAATCTCCGCCAGCTCCTGACTCTGGGTCCGAGGTCCACCATCCTTCTGCATCTTCTCACTCCATCCTCCCTAAGTCACTGATACAGGAGGTGTTATTTGTCTTCTGAGAGGGGACTCTAGCCTTTCCCAGGAGGTGCAGGGGACAGGGCATGGCACAGTAGCACATTCCAATCTCTGCCATATTTAAATTAATATGAACAGATGACCCCATTCTACAAAACACTGACTGTTATCTCTTTCTCTTACCATGCAGATAATTGGGTACCAGACACCAGAATTTCCTACATGTTTTGCTTTTGACTTAAGTCACCTTCATGTTTCTGTGCATTATTATTCTCTTTATCAGTGTCTGAGCTGCTAGCAATCTGGCTTCTTCAAACTACTCCTTCCTCCCCCCTGAAAATCCCCTAACATTTCTTCTCTGTGAAACACTTTCCCTTCCCCCATCGCTCTTCTCTGTAGGAATTACTGCATTTACATATTTCGTTTAAGGTGCTTAGGAATTATTGACAAGTTTGCCTTGCCCCTGGGGGGTGATGTGACACAATCGAGCTGTGAACCACTTAAAGCATTGACTGGCTCATAGGAGGGATTACTTGTGACTCTGAATTAGGGCACGGGCCAAGAAATGTAGCACACTGCTGTCAGGGGCTGTGGCACACAGATCCATTTCCTTTATAATCCCATCATATCTATGACCTACCACATACAGAGCAACGTAAAAGATCTAAATTTTCCCATTAGCACAAGATACGGGCTTCCTGCAAAATAAATTTACTCACAGTCCCTACACCACTGCTTTGCGAGCCTGAAAACCCTGGTTTTATTATGTCAGTGAGTTTATTTCAGAATTCTTTCACACTGAGAATCCATCTGGATATACTACTTTCGAAATGTCCTGCTGAGATTCTGCTTTGCCACTAGTTAAAAATGAATGGATAAATTTATAAACAGGAAGTTTATTGTATTTTTCAGCTGAAAGATATTCTAGATTTTATCTTGGCTTAGATTTTTGTTGGTGGAATTTTGGTTTTTATTGTGTCTTTTTTTCTTTTTCCCAACCATTTAATTTTACTAGCATCCCTGGGAGGAACAGTGAGCCCAGAATTAGAAAGCTGAAATAAAAGGAATGAAGTTCCTGGAAATGAGACTGGGACAAAAAAAGCAAGAAATCCAAATCAGTCACAAGCTAAGGATCTCGACTTTCCCTTAACAAAGACAAGCCATTTTCCAACAGGAAAGACATACCTGGCCTTGTAAAACTGCTAGTAGCATAAAATATAATTGAGCAGATGGTGACAAAAATAGCACTTGAGCTGTTTAAAAGCCTTTTATTGAATGCCTCTTCCTTTTTTTTTTCTTTCTTTCCCCTCTGGAATGCTGTTGTCCTCTCTAATTTAAGAAAAGACAAGAAATTCAGGCAAATTGTGAGACCCGTATGTTTTTCTTCAGCTTGTTCTATTTAAATTGCACGCCAGTAAATGTGGTTAAGAGAATAACTTGAAGTTGTAAAGCAATAAGAACTAACACTGATAGTGGAATCTTAATTTAGCTCCCTCGTGCATGTGGATACACTCTTTAATTGGTTTAACACTGTCTTTTTTCCTCTTTCAGAAAATCCTGCCACATTCAGCACCCTAAAGAAATAGGGCTTTGTCGATAATTTGATTTCCCTGCACTGCTCAGTGACTCTGCCTTGTAATTTATATACTGTGCACTTGCCTTACCCTGCATTACAGGGAGAATGGTCCATTTCTTTTTAGAAAAACATTCAGGTGTTTTGGTAACTTTTTTTCATTTGGTTTTACTTCATTCCTGAGGTAAGGGCTGGTACGTTGGTTTTCATAGGCATTAAAATCTGAAAGTGTTTGTGACTTCTTAGTACCTGATTTTTCACATTTAGGAGCTCTCCACTTTCAGAATAATTTACATGATACCTTGAAGCAAAGGCTGTTGCTCACCTTATATTGTGTTCCCAGTTGTTGGGTTTCATCTGGTCCTAGAGTTTGACTAGGAGAACATTATTATTTTCTTAGACTCATTCTCATAAGTGACTAAATCTTTTTGTATGAAATCATGCACAGATGCAGAGAATCAACATGGAGAAGTCCATCTCAACAACTACATTTTGGCAAGGGTGTAAGTCATTGTAAGATGAGCTTCATGATGGGAAATGCTCAGTAATTAGGCTACTGCTTGGACTTAATTCTGGAGTTCTAAGAAAAAGAGAAAAGAAAAGAAAAGAGAAAAGAGAAAAGAGAAAAGAGAAAAGAGAAAAGAGAAAAGAGAAAAGAGAAAAGAGAAGAGGAGAAGATGCCCAAAGTAGAGATTCTAGATGGATTTTGCCCTAGTAGCTCTTTTACAGTGTGGAAGGAGTACCTCATGTGGTGACAGTTATCAGATCCTGGCCAGGGAACGGAAGCAGCTTCCTAAGAACAGTGTTGTGTGATCACACCAAATGTCCATCAAGGAGAGTATTTTTTGTCTAATCCTGGTCAGTAGCATGTACTTAGAAAAACTTGGGGACTGGACAAAATAGAACATTTTTCTCTTGATGTATCACTTATGGCTTCCAGCAACCTGTGCTTTAGGGACTTTAATCTTCCTTTGATCCCATTATTCTGTTTGCCTTTACAAAACCCTGCTGTGGGGATTTCCCTCACCTAAATAGTCAGTGTGTGAAAAGCACTTCCATTTTTTTTCAATTTTAAGCCTGCCTCAGCAAGAACCCTGATCTACTGTGTTCTGGGAAACCACAAATACTTTTTCCTTCCTCATTCTCTTCAATCTATTCATGGCTTTAGACATTTGCCATGCCCTTCCCCTGCATAAAAGATGAAAAATTCCAGGCTATTCAGTTTTCCTTTCTCATGATTTGCTTCTGTCCATATTTCTGCCTTTCTCTATTCTTTTTTTACTTCACAGTCCCTTTTTCTGAGATCAGCACACCATCATTCGGAGCCCTCCAGGTGTGGGAGAAATACCTATTATTACAGTCTCATAATGATGATCCTGGTTTGCTATTATTTTTTCTCTTCCTTCCTAAAAAGTTCTAATATTTTCTTTGTCATTTTGACAAAGGAAAGCTGAGCTGGCATTTTCAGAGAAGCTATCATAAGGAGTAGTATTTAATTTAGAGTCCACTGTATCACATGCAGAGCTAGAGTTATTTTTTGTCTCATCTGCAGTTTTTCACATTCATCGACAGTGATTTTCATCTGCCGTTTTATTGTCCAGTCAGTCGATATTGTGAGATCCTTTTGTGCCTTGTAGCCACTAGTTTGGCTTTTTACTATTCTGAGTATCTCTCTATATAAGTAACAGCCTCATGCAGTCAACCATTTTCCAGATCTTTCCAGACGATGTTAATCAATATTAGTCCCAGAACAGACTTTTGGGGAACTCGGTGAGAGGGGGTCTTCCTTCGTAATGAAAACTGAGCATAAATCCCTACCCTTTGCTTCCTCATTTTCAGGCACCTTCTACCTGCTCTCTTCTTTGCCAAGTTTCCTTGAAACTCTTTCATGAGGATATTTGTGAGAAATGTTGCAAAGATCCAAGTACAGGTCACCTCTATCTGTTTGCTTATAGGACCCCAAGTGCTTCTGCAGCCATGAGCAGCACAGCTTTCCCCATATCAAGAACCTACTCCCGACAGATTTTTCCACACTTTTCAAAGGCCATTCCTTGCTAGTTTTCTTAGCAATTTTCTNAGTGAGAGGGGGTCTTCCTTCATAATGAAAACTGAGCATAACTGCTAGTTTTCTTAGCAATTTTCTGGTATGACAGACAGACTTATTAATCTCTTTTTCTCCAGATCACCCACAAAATACTATTAAACAACAGCTGAGTTATTCTACTCCTTTGGTAACAGGGCTGAATTAAGAAAGAGGTTACAGATCACAGATCAACAGTTTCATATCTGAATCCCTTTATCGTTTGGGACTAGAAGTTTTTTATTGCTCATTTTATCACTTTTTTTTATATATTCTCTCTCTTGACAGCTAGATTTGAGGCAGATCCTCAGACCTGTCACCTGTAAAGAAAGGCTATGGTGAACACTGATGCAAAAAAATAATTTGTGTTTTCTGTTATAGCCTTAACATCCTTCAGTGCTTCTTCTATACCTGGGCTATTTATTGCCCCTCTAACTCTGGCAGCTTTCTTCTGAGGTAGTAAAGTAAAAAAAATTGCTATCTGTAGTTGTGCTTTTTTTTGCACATTTCACCTCAAAACTCCTTCCTCTTTAATGTCTGACACTGAAGCTTTTATGGATCATAAAGCAATTGCCTAAATCCTATCTCTAAGACCAACAGGCAATTGACTGCAGAAGAGGGAATAATGTAAATAAGCTATACTGAAGATGAACTTCCCAACTGTTTGTGAAGACACAGGTGTTTGTGGCCATTTGGATGGCATCTGAAGCGACTGGTGTAAGTGTGAGGCAGTTGCCAGGACTCATAAGTTCAATTTAGTGGAATATCAAAGTACACTTCCAGCTACCTCTTCCATCAGTCCAGCGACACAGGTTTGCTTCATCAATTCTTACCCGGCTGTCAAGGCTTGCTGTAGAAAGTCTTGCAGAGAAGTAAATGGGAAATACTTTGCTGACACTGCTCAAAAGAACTCTCATTTCTTGGATTGGCAATTTCATTTCTGACTTCCTCACCTTTCTGGTCATACTTCTAGACATTGAAAGAGTCAGAGACATTACCCTAGCAGTAAAACCCCCCTTTTTTTCTTCTCTCTCTGTTTCATATTTCCTGAATTGCTTTTATGGGAGCAAAACAGGAGAATGGGAAGTGAAATGTCTAACCTATTACACCTGACTGATCAATATACGTCTTTTTTTGCGCTACAGTAAAAAGAAGAAGTTGGTTTCACAGCTTACAACTAACTTTCTTTACTTCAGTCTAGGCAGCCCCAAAGGAAACCTGTACATACTAAAGAGTAAAAAGGCTTGAGGACATTTGCAAAGGAAAGACACTTCCCTCTGGTTTCAACTCGATGGGTCTTGCTGACATAGTTCAACTAGAGAAAAACTGACCAAGTGCTTGCAAAAGGCCTGGGAGATTTATTACAAACACCAACTACCTGTATCTAACCTATAAACACATATTGCTAAGTGCTTGAGACAACCCTCCGCTCAGAGGGCGGCTGTCAGAATAGCTTTAACTTCCTGAATTTGCTAGTCTAGGTAAACACCTGCTACTGATGAAGCAGATGACACAGGCAAAGGAAAGATTTGACTTGCCATAGATCATAATCCAAGCAACTGAGACAGAATGAAAAAGGTCTGAAGACCAGTTGATACACCAGCTGTGAGTTGTGGCACAGAAAATTAGACCTCAAGAGTGTGAAACATCTATGGCATGAAAGAGTAGAGTGGATTGGCCACTTTTGGATCACTGTATAGTCGATGCAGAGAAACAACAATTTTTCCCCTCTTTGTTTTAATTTAGAGTGTGCAATAGATCTTACCCATTTTTGACAACTCCTTTTAGATGTAGGGTGTTAGATGACTCACATCCTTAAACTGCCTGTCTCCCTCTGCTAATTGTAAAATGAGTCTTGGTTGCACCCCAGACACCTGGCCGGATGAACACCTCTGTAGATGTAATTGATGTCTGAGCCCTAAGTGTCCCTGGTGCAGTGGGGTCTGCAGAGGATCTCCTGTGGCAATGCCTGTGCTCCCTTCATGTCACACCTCAGCAGCCCCTGGTCCCCAGCCCCACAGCTCCCACAGCACAGCCACGGAACCGTTCCCTTCCTCTGCAGCGCTGCCAACGCTGTCAGTTACTGAAACGGAGAGGATTAGGAAAGAATAAAGAAAATCCCTACTGCTTTTTTGCCTCGGGGCAGCAGAGGACTGCAGGAATGGACACACCAGGATCACCTTGATTTATAGAGTGGCATCCTAGTTGGTGTCATGTATTTAATCCTTTTGTGACAGCAGCAAGTTGAAAAGTCTGTACTGTAAAGTTGAATTGTATATTAATAAGTCTAATTAAAAAAAAAAAGGAGATGCAAAAAAAAAGTCTTTTTAAGAGTTTTAAAATCTAAAATTTATTTCCATGGGACTGAAGATATTCCTGTAGCAAGTGTGAGGAAATAACAGTGAAATGGAAAATAAAAGCTACAGATAACATGGTTTCTATTTTTTATTTTTGTCTTATTAGCCTTAGAGAAATAGCAGCAAATATTTTTGTATACTGTTTTGGTCTGACTGACACATTCATGTTCAAATTTTAATGTTGCTAACAGCTATTCTCTCAGGAAAACCATATTTTTGTGAATAAATTCTACTTATGTTATTTCTTACAGTGCTAAGATTCTGTCAAATAACTATGTCAAATACATATCTGTGATAAAAGACGAGTGGGATAGAATGCAGGTGACTGCATGGAAAATGAACTTAGCAGCCTTTCACTTGCACTGCTTCCTAATAAGTTTCTCTCAGACACTAGTACTGTAAACCTCTGAGATGCTCCTAATACAGCAAACAGCAAAATAAAATGGAGCTAATCTAAAAAATAAGTGACTTTCTATTAAATAAGCATTCTTCACTTATTTCTCTGCCCTCAGAATTACACTTGTCTCAAACATAGAAAAAGCGAGATCCAGCACGACCACATTTTACCCTACTTATGTTTATTTACACATGCTCCCCTAAACAAATCCTTCCAGTTTCATACTTACTGTCTGTTTTTAATGTGGAAGTTGCTACCATGAGAAACATGGTAAAACAGTATAACTCTGTGATAAAATTTACCATTCCATAGAATCATAGAGGCCAATTTAGGCTGGAAAAGCCCTCTAAGATCATAGAGTCCAACCATTAACCCAGCAATGCCAAGTCCTCCACTAACCCATGTCCCCAAGTGCCACATCTACACATCTTTTAAGTACCTCCAGGGATGGTGACTGCATCACTGGTCTGGGCAGCCTGTTATTTTTGTCTAGGAGACTTCTAAATATTTAAGTTTTTAAGGCCTTGACTTATTCAAATGAAATTAATTTTGTGTGTTTTGGGGATTTGGGGATGAGATTCGCAAGCAGAAATTAAGGCTTTGAAGATATACAAATGTTATCTAATGCAAATTCCTCTGGTATTCATAAAATCTCATCTCACTGCACCTCATTTTGGATGTGTCTGGAACCTGCTGCTGCACAGCGTGGAATAAGCCGGCCTCCACCTCTTGGGGAAGCACCAGTGAAATAATTATCTGCTTGCTAAACATCTCCTGCCTTAACTGTGAAGCCTGATCCAAATCTGCTTTGCCTGTGACCTTTCACAAATCCATTTCTCCAGGGCTTTTTACACCTGATGGATGCTGCAGGGAGCTTGTGGCATGCTCGCTCTGCACCTGCAAATCCTGCAGACGGTGAGATGGCAGCTCCCACACCGCTGAGAGGTGCAAAGCCTGACTTCCCTTGGGCCCCTGGGTTGTGAGCTTCTGTTTGAGGACACTGTGAGAATAGGCAGGATTCATGTGATTAAAGACAGATATTTATAATGGAGGCATATTTGTGAGCTACTCACCTGAAGCTTGCTTTCTATATCTCTACCTAAGGATGAGGTGAAGAGGCTTCTGAAGGTGCCTTTTCCTCTCCACTGCTTCCAAAGGCAGCCTCAGGCAACCAGCTCAGGTGAAAATGTCTGTCCTGCAGGATTAGGAGAGACGGATCCCATCTCCTGTAGCAAATGTCTGTTTCTCCAAACACCTGTGCACGGGTCACGCTGTGGGGCCGCTCACATTTTCAGGGTCACTCATGTGCGTCGGTGCTTCCCGCGTGGGTGTGACCTGCGGAGGCAGGCAGGCAGATCTGCCCCTCTTTCTAGAAATGGGCTCATCTGTGCTGTGTTCAGGATTGCCCAGAGAAGCTGTGGAAGCCCCGTGCCTGGAAGTGTTCAAGGCCAGGCTGGATGGGGCTCTGAGGAACCTGGGCTAGTGGAAGGTGTCACTGCCCATGGCAAGGGGTTGGAACCAGAGGATCTTTAAGGCACCTTCCAGCCCAAACCATTCTAGGATTCCATGTGGTGGTTCCAATTTCTTCAGAGTCACTTTCCTTGCTCTGAGAGCTGCACAGAAATCTTAGACACCCAGAGTAGCTGCTGGATTTTCAGATGCCACTACATTTCTGTGCCTGATTAGATGTCTTGGACCTTGGTGTCCTCTTTCCTTTGTTGTCTGTCCCAAGATGATCCAACCTGACCTTGAATTTTGGGGCTTGCCTTCAAGGTCTGGTACTTTAAACTTAAGCCTTGAATGCTTGTGGTTCAAATCCCCTTGGATTGCCTGAAAATATAGATTTTCAGGCTTCCCTGAAAGGAGTACAAAAGATGGAAGAACTATAAAGAAAAGGCTCTTTTATATAAACTAGTGGATCAAACACAGCGATGGATACATCAAAGTATTTGCATGCCTGATTTCTATTTCTCTCAGAGGGAATTCAAGCAGGTAAACATTTTCCTAGATTTGGCCCAGAGGCTAAACAGACTTTCAAAGGATATATAACATTTAGGTGTTTTGTAAGTAAACAGTCTTTATGTGCTGCTGCACTGAAGCAGCCTGTTTTTAGTTTTCACATGTAAGAAAATTTCAACTCATCCTTTTAGACACAACTGTGTGTGGTGGTAAGCTGGACAAAACGGCATCCCAAGGAGACTAAATATTTCTAGTATGAAAGGCAAGTGGAAATGCAACCATGAAACATCCTGGCATGCAGACAATAAGCTCCAAAGTGACCTCAGTAGTTTATTGGTTCCTATTTCTGCCTGCAGACAGGCACTATTGTGTTTAAATCAAATCAGGCAACTTAGAAATTATATCTAATTAACAGAGAAGATAAGGAGGAAGCTACTGTACTCATTCACCTTATCTTAAAACCTTTTTTTGATCCTGATGCTGGAATGGAGAGGGCACACCATCTTGACTTAGTCTGGGACCACAAACCGTGTTAGTTCAAATTGCAATGTATTTCTACTTTGTCCTTTCCCCTGCTTCGTTTATGGTTAATGGCAGCTCTTCCTCATGGGCCTCGACAGAAAAAGGACTGTGTTCAAAAACCAGCACACCACTTTATCTGTAAAATTATTTCTTAACACTTTTGACTCTGAAGTTTTGTGTATGAATAATCCCCTCTTCTGTACAAGAGGTTTCGTAGGAAGTCTCTGACAAAGCCAGTACCTAAACCCTTATTTCCTGAGTTTTATGCCAAAGCCTGAAGTGTCATTTTTCTAAGCACTCATCAGAGTGAACCTGCATCAGCTCCTTCACTCTTGAGATGAACTGTTCTACCAGAGGCTGTTTTTGCTGTACTCGCAGTCAGCAGCATCTCAGACTGGAAGAGTGGGAGCTTTCAGTGCTTCCAGCATGGATGGCTGCACCTGACTGTGCAGTCTGTTTATAGGGAGGAGATGAGCTCCTGAGTGGTGTTTTTCTGACCTTTTTGCAGAACTTAATGATGGGAGGACTCATTTCCTAGACTTTATGTACTATTTTGATTTGATCTCCTTTGTCTGGGAGGGGAGATTAGATAAGTGTTCTGAATGTAGGCACCTGGGGTGTCAGTCCCCTAAGTGCAGGCATGGAGTGACCTTTGAGACGCCCCAGAACATCTGAAGTACCTGCCTGTCTGCAACATGTGGGAATTACCAGAGGCCCACAGCTCTCTGCAGCTGCAGCTAGAAGCCAGTCAGAATACTACAGAATTTTTTGTTCAGACAGCTGATTTTCACTTTATCCTGCAGATACCCCTCACCTTGAACTTAGTCAAGAGGGATCCTAGTGCACCTCTCTACAAGTTAGAACCATTATATAAATACAAAAATTAAATTTTGCACTCCCCTTAGTGATGGAAGGAGCAGATGCTTTTGCTTTTGGAATGTTGTTCCAAAAAATCTCAGGCAAGCAAAGGAGAAGAGATCTTATCCATCTCTTTCTATCTAAGGCCTAACTCTTGGCTTTATCTTCAGCTATATAAATATTATGCCTTTGGTCAAAATCAATAAAGTCATGCCAGTTCAATTGATGGGGATATGCCCAAAGCTTAACTAGATCACTTACTTCAAATGCAACAAGAAGACAAGGACTGCATCTGTATCTTTCAACCTTAAGTTCCCTACGCACTAAATTAAATCATGCAGTGCCTAAGAATAGTCGTGCCATTAAAAATGTTCAGAGACAGTTAAAAGCCCAACTGCTACTCATGACCCAAATTCAAAATGGCCTTCAAATTTATTTTAGGCTGCAACATGATGCTTTTGATTCCCCCTTCCCTTGATCTGTTGTGTAAATTAGACCTGTTGTGGAGGAGCAATGGAGTTTTTGGTGACAGATGATGTTCCCAGTGAAGTCTCCCTCTGAGAATTTCCCTCTGGGTGAATTTCCCTCTGACTTCTACTGATGTGACGTCAAAAGTAACCCTTCAGCCAATTAATTGAATTACACAAGTTACATTTCTGCGGGGGTATACCCTAGGCAAAATTACTTCCTAAATTGCACCTGGATGGTGTTAATGAGGGCAAAAGAAATTTGTGGTATTAACAAGGGAGAAGCTTGGTTAATAATTCATCCATAAAATGTGCATGATATGAATGATAGTGGATTCCTTACAGAATCAAAACACAAACAAGAATCCCTCTCTCTGTCCTCAGGGATGAGACCCGTGACATTTAATCTATATACTTTTAAATCTACCATGTAAACATCCTTTTGAAAGTCTTTAAATTTGAGTGTAATTGCTACCAGCTCTTGATTACATGCAGACTACATAATCTATCATTGAATCAAATAATTATTATTGCTGTTGTGAAATAGGGAATTATGCAAGAGCCTAAAGGAGAACTGCGTGGCAGGTGTGAAACAAACAAATGAGGGTGGGGTAATCAATCTCTGTACCATAAAATGCTAATGTTGTCCTAATAAATATGAATTCTCTTCCATCGCTTGATATGCTCCCTACTAAGCATGTCACTTAGCCTGGGGTATGCTTTAGTTTAGTTTGAAGTGGCACTACTATTAACACTTTAGCAAAATTATAACAGTTCCCTTTCATTTTCATAAAAGTAATTAAACTTATCAGTTTTCTTGTTATACAACAAGCCAACCAATAAACGGACAAAAAAAAGTTCAATTTGTGATATTTTTGAATTAGCATCCTATGCACCGGGGATTATTCAGATATGAGATTCTGAATTAATGATTTTTTAAAAATAAATTTAAAGAAAAAGGAAAGAAGAACGATATTGGAAGGGAAGCATTCCTGTCAGTTCCTTCATTGACAAAATTATATTAACCACAGGGTAGCTACAAATACTTCATTGCAAGCTCCCAGGTTTTTTCAGATAAAGCTAACCTGATGACTCCAGAAGGAAGCAGACATTTAAATTGCACTTAAATAAACAAATACTTTACTGTGGTGAGAAGTGTGCTTGGATGGACTGGGCTTTTCAAGGTACACTGAACCTAGAGGATGCACTGAACAGAAGGATGCATTCTTCTCATAGAATGTAAATTAAAGAACTCTGAAAGGAACTGTGCCATGAAATCTGCTCAGAGATAAAGCAATGAGTTAAGAGAGGAAATAATATTCTTTCAGATTTCATAATTTACATGGTCCAAATTTCCACCCCCTCATGAATAGATATGCTCAATATATTTTAAAACCAGTTATAATATATTATTCAGATACAAGTGTAGAAGTCTGCATTTGATTTGTGACTGCAAAGAATGGAGAGACAGAAAGACAGGCAGCCCCCAAGACTATTTTGTCCAGTTAATACGTTCCCCTATCGGACTTGTAATGTTCCATATGATGAGATTCCCTATCCTTTGAAGGTCAGTTTTGCTGGAACAAAAGTCCAGCAGGGACTTTCTGCTTCTCTTCCAGCCATATGCTGGCGTGGGGACACCTGCAAACTCCGCTGCCTCACTCTATAAACAGGAGAAGAAAAGTAGATGTGCGTTAAACTCAGTTGATCTCACCTCATTACACTGTGCTGCCAGAAGGGCTGGTTGCTCGGATGTGTTTTCCCTGTCCCTCTGCTGGCAGATTAGGGACAGGGACAAGGAAGCTGATAGGTGAAAACCTACCCAAGAGAGTATTTCTGATCCCAAGCTGCTGAGAGCTAGGAAAGCTCATGCGAATGTTGCCAAGTTTTCTGAATAGCTTTTTTTAGACTTTCTGACTCAGGAAAGTGATCAGTGAGGATTTGCATTGTAGCAAGAATTTATTTTTCCCTTTTGTCCATGACACTTTCATAATATCCTTTAACAAGATACTGTGCTCGATAGTCCTGTGGATAAGATGCTTGATGTGATATGAGTGACACAGTCCTTGTTCTGTTGCAAACCTGGTCTTGGACCAGATCTTCAGAGAGGTTTAGACCCCTAAGTACATGTTCCAGCAAGATTTTCAAGTCTACTAGCTTGATGTACTTTTACTTCCTTGATTCTATTCAAGCTTATGTACTTTAGGTGCCTATATGCATGCACAATTGAACATCTCACAAGGTGTCTATCTTTATCAGCCTGACTTGCTCTTATTTTCTCAGTGTAACAGCTGTTTTTAGCTGATCTTAGTCTTTAGAAAATGAGCAGGATAGAAATTATCTTTCTCTTTTTATATACATGTGCAGGCAGCACAGCATGAGCAGGCAACAGGGCTTCTGTTGTAACAGTGAACACAGTTCCTGTACTTAATTGGATGATCATAAGATTTGAAAGCAAGAAGATTATCTCTAATCAATACAATTTCTAAGCAAGTGCTTTTCAACTGCACTTTCAGATCTCATGAATTGGAAATGAACAGACCCCTCTCATTTGGGGATCTGTGACCTCACTGAATACTGGAACCAAAGCACACCAGACCCTTAACATTTGAAAACATTTATGGAGTAGGGCTTTGTTTTCACTCTCTGGCCACATCTGATAACAAATTGCATTTTCATTAATTTATGTTCTTTAATATTATGGGCAGGAAGACAAATAACTGTCTCAGTATATAAACACTTCCCTGGAAATGAACAGATGAACAGATTTCAAACCCAGTTTTCATCATGCTCATCTAATTAGCTTTCTTATATGAGAGGTTGTGGTATTTCAACAAGTAAAAGATGTTGATTTTCAAGTGAAAGTTTGCAGCTAACTCTTAAATAAATCTGTTATCTTATTTTGGAGACATATGGAACAAACTTTAGATTCACCCAAATTCCTTTAATTCCTTAATATATTTAGATCATATAATCATTTGGGTTGGAAAAGACCTGTAAGATCATTGAGTCTGAAGTAGCTGGACCTGTGTGACTCATGCAAAATAACACATGAAGACAGGGATAAAATCTGGATTTTGGAGTCCTACTACAGTGTTCTCAATAGCTGGAGTCTTAACTTCCACTAAAACCAACACCTGGGTTTTCCTGCAGGCCTCTAACACCTCCCAGACCAGCAGAAGGGCAGTAACTACTGTCTACGCACTAAACTGGATTGACAGGGAACATCCTCAAAACAGCACATTTGTCAAAGAAATATTTGAACATTTTACAATATTTTAAGAGAGCAAATGAATCTGTTTTCCCACAGCTAAAATGATTACTCACCTCACCACAAGTTTTGATGTCTGTTTCAGTGATAATCTCGGCTGCTTTGAAATACACAAAATAATGAACAGCTGCTCTGGCTGATGAAATGCAGAAGCAAAGTTGAGGTACTAATCTTAAAAAAAAGGTGTATTGCATCTGGAATAAAAAGGCAATAAAGGATTATTGTTGATGCAGAACAAACCATAATAGCGATAAGAACAAAGTAAACGTGTTCATCCTCTTCCGTTCTGAAATCTGACTTTGCTACCTTTCAGCAAAGGTAACAGACATTTGGATGATGTGCACATCCACATGGTTCTTGGGAGGGATGAGCTGCTTCACTTCTCGGTGCTGTGTCTTGATGCAGTGCCTTTACCTGTCCTGGTTTCAGCTGGGGTAGAGTTAATTTTTTCTTAGTTAGCTGGCTCAGTGTCGTGTTTTGGATGTAGTGTGAGAGTGATGTTGATAACATACTGATGTTTTAGTTGTTGCTCAGTAGTGCAAAGTCAAGGGCTTTTCATTTTCCCTGCTCTGCCAGTGACCAGGTACAAGAAACAGGGAGGAGCATGGCCAGGGCAGGTGACTGGAGCATGGCCAGGGCAGGTGACTGGAACTGGCCAGAGGGATATTCCGTGCCATACAGCACCATGCTTGGTATAGAAACTGGGGGAGTTGGCCAGGGAATGACAATTGCTGCTCGTGGATGGGCTGAGCATTGATTAGTTTGTGGTAAGCAACTGTGAGTCACTTGTTCTTCTCTTCATTACAATTATCATTATAACGATTACATTTGACTTTATTTCAATTTTTAAATAATTTTTACCTCAACTCATGAATTTTACCTTTTTTTTTTATTTTCCTCACCATTCCACTGGGGAGCCAGTGGACAGCAGGGTGAGTGGCTACATGGTACTTAGTTGTAACTGGGGTTAAACCACAACTCTGCACTTAATTACCTATTGGTTATGTTTTTGAACTGCAAGTGAACTATGTCTCTTTTTCTTTTTACACCCATTAATTATTGTTACTCTAGCCAAAGCTTGCAAACTTTCAAGCAGAGGAGTGTGCAAGGAATCTACAAGGAAATTACTTGAAGAGGAAAGGAAAAGCAGCAAAGGCCTATGAAATTGAACAGGGACGAATCTGTCTTGTGGTTACCCAGCCAGGGCAGTGGAAGTGAATTGCAAAGGATGGCTCTTTTGTTTGAGAATTTGGTTTATAATTCTTTTTGTTACCTTGTTGTTAAGAAGATAGTTCCTGTATAGTTCACACATAAATCTTTTTAAAGTCATGGATGTCCTATAAATCATCTGCATACATGATGGGTTCTGCAGAGAAAGAGATACTTTAAGACTGAAGTGAAAGTTTCATTTAGAAAAGCTCTATGTGCGTATTTTACACCCTTATACCCAGTGATTTAATTGAAAACAATTGTAATAATGTAAAAAAGAGAACAAAATAACACCAATGCTTTTTAGAATAAGCATTGAATAGAAAAGATCAAGCAAACATTGTTACACTTGATATTTTATCCAGGGTTTCAAACCCATCAGGATATAACATTAATTAGAGATTAATACAAGGATGAGGTGAAACTTGCTGGTAGTTCAACCAGAAGCAGGGCAATTGTCAGAGAATGCTCTGTGTGCATGTGTGTCGCCCATCACCTCCTAGAAGGAATCAATCAAAAGTGAAAAACAATCCCAAATACCATGGTCCTCACTGGACTAGAGCTGGGACAGAAGCACAGGTTGTGCAAATTTGCAAAGCTCAGTGATTTGTTGAGTTACAGAAACAGGGGATCTACCTATTTGTAGTTTATTTTTTTAATATGTGTTTGCAAATGACAGAAGTGTTAAGTGCAGAGTGCCTGATCTTCTTCTCACTTATGTCAGTGTCAATCAGGGATAACTTCACTGAATTTACTTAACATGCTTCTTTCTGCCCTCTGGCTTCCCTGTAGCTAGTCCTAATTAGAATTGTGCAAAGACTTGGCTGGCTAAGCCATTCTCTAAAAAAAGAAGATTTAAAAAAAATATTAAAAAAATCTTAGATTGAATAAAGGAACTGAGATGCCATTTTGTGCCAAACAGATTTTGTCTTGGCTTGCAATAGAGAACACGTTTATCTAAGTAGCAAAGACTCAAATGACTTTTAGGCTTGAGTGGTGTAAGCAGAGATTCAGAGAGGTCCTATCTGTACTCGAAGCCAGGTAAGAAGCAGCTTGGAAATGGACCTTCCCTACACTGCAGGATATTCCAGTATCTGAGGTATGTGCAAAAACTGGGAAAACCCGCTTCAGGTTTGTTGTTAGCACCTATTTCTTTAAATGTTGCCTCCCAGAAAATAATGTGCTATTGTGGAAATGTCAAAACAAAATATTTCAGTGTTCTGAAGAGTATTTTGTTTCTTTGTTTGTTTGGTTTTTTTGCCATACGTGGATGTTGTAACAGTGGTGGTCTGGATCCCTGAAAACCTCTTTCATGTAGGACAAATAAGTGATTTGCTAGGGTTGTCTTTTTTTTAATTTTCCCTTGAGTAATAGTAATTTGCATCTGTGTAAAGCATAAAAAAAGTCAGACCAATGAGATTATGCTGACAAGTGCCTGATACCAGCAAGAGGAGAATGGGAACTGACTGACTGATGGAACCAGACTGTATCCCTCAGCTCAAGTAAGTAAAGGTCCATTATTCCTGGGCTGCTGCATCAGCAAAGCAATTAAATTAAGGAATTCTACAGACTTTCCACATAGTTAAAATGAACTAAACCAGATTGAATGTAGAGCATTACACACCAGGGGAGGAGAATAAGGAGGGTGGGGTTAGAAACTGAAAATTCCAGGGTGCAAAACAAAGAGAAGTAAAATGCTCAGCCATAAGAAATGATTATTATGATAGTGAAAAGGAAATGTTATTACTGCTTGGAGGATACAAATTCTATTTTATGAACCCTGATTGGTATTTAAGACCTTCTGCGATCTCTGCTAAGATAACCGTGCTCAATTCTCCATGTACCATGAGGTGTTTTCTTAGACCCTTCGTGCCTATATGGGTGGAATCTGTAGTTAGTTGTAAGAGTGGGGATACAGAAATATCTGGCTGTTCCATAAATAAATACTGTACACCCTGTTTGTGAGGACTGACCAATATCAGCTTTTCTCTTCGAGCTGTGAAGCTGCAAGCATCTGCCTTCAAGCTGCATGACTCCTTCTGGGACTTCTCTGAATCCAAGTAATCTCCTTGAGCAATGGATTCATTTGATGGTTAACAATATTGCTGCCAAGAAGAGATTTGTTGTATCTTTAGGCCAAGAGGAGGAATTCTGCAGTACTAGCTAACTCCTCTCCACAGGGGAAATCAGCATATTCCTCTGGTTATGCTGCAGTCCTGTGATCAATATATTTGTTCACGTTTCATGCTACATGTGAAAAAATAGCATTCTCATTCTGAAAACAGCTGCAAGCAAATAGTGACCCATATATAGGATTTTTCTTCTTTCCAGCTTTATTCTTAACAGAATTTATGTGGAATTAATTTTAAATAGCTGGATTTGAAGGTGTCTTGAATTTTTTTTGAGGAAAGTTGGCATTTAAATCTTATTCTGCCTAGCTAGTCAATAACAATGTTCTTCGCTTCTGAAACTTGGACAGATTTATAGCTTCAGCAAACTTTCACATTGCCATTTTTAAATACACATCACATATTTCACAGATCTTCTCAGCAAAATTTTTAGACATGCCAACGCGACTTAGAAGTCTAGAGTGTATTTAAATACGACTGAAGCATTTGAGAAAACAAAGCCCAAAGACTTTCAGTAAGATTTAGACCATCCACAAGTCAATTTCCAAAACGGCACATGTGCCTAGATGTAAAACTATCAGGTTCTCTGAGACATATGACAAAGATATCAATCTTCAGATCCCATGTTCTTAAACCAGTGGATGATTGAAGACATTGACAATTCAGCTTCCTACTGCAAGAGTCTGTCAAGTCCATATATTTGTGGTACCCTGCACATGAAAAATCAGTGAAACACTGAAAGTGCTGGGAAGATCCCTGAATCTTGTGGCTGCGCATCGCCTGGGGTAACGAGCAAAGCACAAGCTTCTAACCTAGCCCGGTGTAGCAGCAGTCCTCACATGCCCACACATATGGATAAGGAGCAAGAAAAGAGTGTTTCTGAGTTTCCAATAACTTAATTGTATTCAGATGAGGTAGAAAGTCTGTTTAGGCTCAAACGACCCCACATGCTGAGAGAGATGAACCTGCATTTGCCATGTGTGAGGAATTTTTAGTACTATCAGGAAAGGGATCTCTGAACTGCTCCTTCTGAAGGTTCCTTGCTGCAAATGGGACCGCTAATGGGACCACTAACAGATGACTGAGATGGAAATAAAAAGCTGGAAGGAGCCTTTAACTCAGGTAGCTAAAGCAGATCTCAACAGAACCCTTATCTGTACTTGCCTCAGAAGTGATGCTTAAATCTTACTTTAAGGATGGGGATCGATGTTTATTCACAAAGAAATGGTGCTTGTTTTGAGGTGTCTCTCCTATCTCCATTTACTGTTTCCAGGCTGCTGGCTTAAAGACCACCTCCACAGGGTTCCAGAATGCAGTGAGTGCTGCAGCCCGTGAAATTCTGCTTCAGAAGTAACTTTTTTCCTTCTTTCACTTTTTTTCTTTCTTGTTCAGGACTTAGCTTGATGCAGGTCGGGACTAAGCCTGCAAGCTGTCTGCTGGATGTTTTTGTCAGTTCCATGGCTGCAGTAAGAGCTGTGAAGTATGTCAAATTTCTTGCTGTGTCCACAAAGGCTACTGAAGCTCACAGCTCTTGAAAAGGCTTTCAAGGATCCTGGAAGCCCTGAAGATACTTGAATGGAGCTGGGCTTTTAGACTGAACTGCAGAAAGCCTCCGCTGCTGCAAACCCACTGAAACCTGAAGTGCCTTTTTTGCTGACTGCTCCAGACTCTCAGATCCTGGGAGCCTGTCTCATGGCTTCAAGCCACAACTAAACAGCATAATCCCCCTGGATGTTTTAACAAAGCTGGCTGCTCAGAAGTCAGAAGCCCTAGGAAGGCTGGGATATTCAGCTCTAGAGGTTTCCTCCTTACAACAGGACATTTTGGGCAAAACTTCTGCAGCTCTATGAGTACTAAAAACCTATTCAAAATACCAGGCCCAAAATTTTATAGTAAGACTGGACTGCAGGTTATTAAGTTGCAGCCACATTTATGAATGCTGCCTTATGTCTTTCATTATGTTTTCACAGCACTTATTCCAATGGAAACGAAAAGAGAAGAGTTGGAATACATACAGTGTGGGACGAAATGATTCAGAACATTAAATTGAGCTATCCCCCTTCAGTTACCTTTGTGATATATACTTAGTGCTAATTGGTTCTAAAAATCCTAATTCCCATATTTTTAACTACAGGATTTTTTGGAATTGCCTTTTCCTGTGGGTATTTGAATTGGATGAGTGCTTGAATTACACAGCATGTAAGTCTCTGAATTGTTATGAATTAATAGGAATGTGGACAGAACTGCACACTGTTATGTTTTTGCTCAAAGTTAATTTGCACAGCTTTTATCTTCCTGAGATCTTTGCTGAATTCAGATTTTAGGATCACAGCTAATCACCATTTCCAGGCACAGTGAGGACGACAAAATAATTAGGAGTAGTCAGCACGGCATCACCGAGTGGAAGTCATGCTTGACCAACCTGATTTGCATCTGTGGTGAAGTGACTGACCTCTTGGATGAGGGGAAGACAGAGGGTGTTGTCTGCCCGGACTTCAGGGAGGCCTTTGACAATGTCTCCCATTAGACCCTCATAGACAAGCTTTTGATGTACAGACTGGGTGAGCAGACAATGAGGTGGATTGAGAACTGGCTGAATGTCTGGGTTCAGGGAGTGGTGATCCACAAATCTGGCTGGAGACGGTGGCTAGCAGAGCTCCTCAGTGACCAGTACTGGGTGCAGTCCTGTTAAACCTCTGGATGGTGGGGCAGAGTGTAGCCTCAGCAAGTTTGCTGGTGGCACCACACTGGGAGAAGTGGCTGATATACACTAGAGGGTCGTGCTGCCATCCAGAATGACCTCAACAGGCTGGAGAAGTGGGTCAATGTCATGAGGTTTAACAAAGGGAATTGCAAAGTCCTTCCCCTGGGGAGGAGCACCCCCATGCACCACTATATGATGGTGGCCTCTTCAGTGGAAAGAAGCTTGGCAGAAAGGGACCTGGAAGTCTTGGTGGACGCCAGGTTGAACACGAAACTCTCAGTATCAAAGCGAATATCTGTACAGATTCCATTTAGATATCTGCTATATCCCACATTTTTCACAATGTAGGTGTAAATTGACCCGAGGGCCATCATTCAGTCCCCAAACCTAGTTAATACTGTACTGCATCATGACTTTCATATCCAGCTCTTCTGAATTTGCTGTTAATTCCTCCTGCAAGTTATCAGAAGAAAAGGCCTTTCCTTAATAACAAAATACTGATCTGAAAATGTTTCATAATATTTTTTAGGGTAGGATAATTTCACCTGGGAATGTTCCAAGGAAACTTTTCTTGGACGAGTTTCACTTTTCAGAGTGAAGAATCACAGTGCAAATCTGTTTCATCATCTAAAATTTAAGGACCATTTCCATAAGGATAATCAGGGAAAGGACAGAATGATCAGGATTGCGAGCGTCTGAAAATAAAGATAAGACCAGATCTGCCGGTATGAGCTTTCCGTGTGGTGCATCTCAGATGATGGAAAGCAGCTGTAAAGTGGTATAGCCAGCATTTGTGATTCTCTGCATCAGTGGAGCAATGCCAAGGAGCTCTGGTGTATCAACAAATCCAGGCCAAGTGGCAGCTGCATCCTTCTAGACAGATAAAGCTTCTTCTGCTGCAAGTAGTGTGAAGAAAACATTTGCATGTACACAGTGGGGTATTTGTTTGCATGTGTGCATGCGTGTGTGCTTACACGTACACACCCACAGTTCTGCGAGCGTGGTGGGCCTGGCAACGCCATCTGGTATTAAATGTACTCATCATCTCTGCTGATAAGAGCAGTTGCCTACAGCCTTGCTGAATGTTGCTCAGAAAGCTGAAGTCCTCCACATCATCAATAATCCTTTTTGGACTCGGGCAGAATAAAGGAGAAAAAATTACAAACAAAACAAAATCCAGATGCACATATTAGGTAAAAAATTCTGGTGTGTCTGGGCGTGTGGAGGAGAGACTGGAACAGATTGTCTCTAAGTGGATGCTGGGACTGAAAGGTTGTGTAAAATGGACAGAGTACCAGGAAGGGATGGAGGTTCGGGGAGTAAGACAGTTTGGAAAATTGTTGCAAGTACATTTGTGGTATACATGGGGGGTAGCATGAGAATCTGGAATCTGGAATATGTGTAAATACGATGGCTAAGGGCTGCAGATAAAAGGGAATAAGATTTAACATAAAAGTACAAAAAAGGAAGATCTTAAGGCACTAGGGAAAGGGGCAATCATAGCAGTTGTTCAGGAAAAAAGATTGGCCCAAAAGACCGGGAAGGGGAAGGAAGTGTCGGGGTAGGTCAGTACTGGATGGGCCTATGGTCCAATAACAGCCTTGAGGCGGGTTTGGATATGTGAGAATGTAAGAAAAGAGGGAAGTCTCAAGGAAAAGATAAAACTGACTTGCTAAACAGATGAGAAGTGTTTGGGTCATACTTGTTTGCTGTGTCTGAAGTGATGGATGGGACACTCAAGCACAAATTATCCTTGCCGGGACTGAAGTATGCTCAGGAGAGAGAGTGCTACTGCTAATTTCAGTTGCTAGGCTCAGAATAATCTCTCTTAAGCATCCATGAACTGTTGGGTTTTTTTCCCCAAGACTTGTAATTTGCTCATCTCCTTGTAGATTTTCTTATATACACTGAGTAGAATAGACCAGATTTCAAATCCCTCCACAAAGCATTCTAGAACCATCTAATCTTTCTAAAAAAATCTAGTCTTCATGGTTTTTTTCCTCTGGAACAACAGCATACTCAGTACAGGCTTAGCTGTTTTGATTCAAACCAATTAGTTCTGACTCTGTCTGGATAGCCCTAGCAGGGAAAACCCTTAATCAAGATATTTAGCAAAGTTATGAGACACTAATAAAAGATCCTGAAAGAGGGAGTATCGAGCAACACTAATTACAGGAAATGCTGGAATATTTATAGACACATACACAGATATTTGTAGAACAACCTCTAGGCTTTAAACTTTCCTGGCCTAATCTCAGCGGAGCGACCCTTTCAAGTGATAACCTAAATATTTTGGTTCAGTGTGTTTATAAGCAACCCATGGATTTCCTTGAAAAAAATGAATGGAGCCTGGCACATGTTTAGGGTTGTGGCTGACTGCACATTTTATTCATTAGGGAGTATATTTTGCTATAAATACTTCCTTTATTTGTTTGGGAGAAACTGCAGTTTGACTTTGATTTTTTGAAAGATAAAGCTGAAGCAATCGTTTACAGTCATGTTTTATTATCTGCTGGAGCTTCGAATAGTGCCTAATCCAATGATTGCTGAAAACATTTTCGATTCAGAAACAATTTATTTTCTCATATTACCAACAATGTGACACTTTGGGGAGTTCTTTGCAGCAGAACTCAGAGAAGTTGCACGAGAAGAAAATATGGCTTGATTTAGGCTTTTGAGTATTAGAATCCTTCATACTGACCTCACGATTATCCAGGATAATTCAGAACACCTTCAAAATGGCTGTAATTTCACATTCAGCCCTGAAAGCTGCATTTAAGGTTCGTGTATGGTATGAAAACACAAATCACCACCTATGGAAAGCCAGTTATGGATATTGTGGTGATAACCAGGTGCTTAATAGAACAGTCTTTTACGAGTAAAACTCTTATTCACAGAAATTACTTGCATTTTTCCAATTATATAAGAGCTGGAAAACTGTTGTTTTAAACATTAAATCTTATTATAGATTATTGTGGATTACAGAAAAAAGCGCCTCCTTTCCCTCTACACTCTGTTTGCCTTCTGGTAGGAAAGGAATGCTGTTACTCACAAACATTTAAGTCACGATTACGATGCCCACGAATCTGTAAACTCCTATTCAAACCCAGGCAGCAGGAGGGTGCTGTGTTGATTCATCTGGCTGCAGGTAAGGGCTATTTTCCCTGTTGTAGAACACCCTCTTTGTTGCACACCAGGCTGTGCCCCAGGAACAAACACTGCTGCATAGGCACATCTTCAGGCAAACACTCCGGAGTATGACATTTACTGAGGTGTTACCGGGAAATGACCACTTAGGACATGAGACTTCAGGGCAGGAAAAAAATATCCAATATTAAATTGTCAGCTTCTTGGACAGTCTTATCCACTCCACTGAACTTTGTGAAAATGTCCCTTTACACCATCTGAAATCTTGGACCATGATCTTTTAGGATAGACAGCAGTTTATCTAAATTGCTTGCCGAGAGGAAACACAGCACTAGATTTGCTGTTACTCAGCTAGGTATTTATCATGATACTCGACTTCAACTGTGTCCTGCTGCTGTTAAGCATCGTTTTAATGTTTCTTATTACCTGAGATAAATAAATCGGTGTCATCTTGGAGATTTATTTGCAACTGCAGTTTATAGGTTAAAAAAAAAATACCTTGTGAGCAAGTTTCTTAAAGCAAACAAAACCCCAAAACCCCTCATAACTCTCCCAAATTATAAACCTCAGGCGAAATTAATTAGAAATATTAACAAATAGCAGTAGTGAAAATATTACACCATGAAAATATTACAGGTCCCTTACTATTCTTTAATTCAAGCAAATCTAGGAAAAAAAGCAGGCATTGGTGTTTCTTTTACTGCTTACATGAGCCATAAAACAAAATATTTGGAAAATACCAGTATTAAATGACAAACGAGGTAATTTAGAGCAGAAATAATACTTTATTTATCAGAAGTGAAATAATATTGATCAACCCTTACAACTTCTGTACCAATCTGCTATTTGGAGTAAATAGAAAAATAAAATATTTCCTTAAACACCCTCAGATGATTTGTTCCAGGGCTCATAAACATCTTTTATGAACAGCAGTTTAGTAATACCTAATGTTAAGTAATACCAGTGGTGCTGTAACTAATCTAGACTATGGATGCCAAAGAAATAATGTTTGGGGAGTTTTATTAGACTGATCTAATTGAAAAATGAGATCAGCTGTGGGGCACAGAACCATTGTGAAGCTTGTCTATTTTTTTCCAAACTGATGTGATGCTATTGTTGCATATATTGCTTTAAAAGGCACAAAGATGCTGAGGGCAAGCAAAATGTCCTTGGGCCTTTTGAGGCCGGGTTCTTGCCTTGAGCTTGTGTGTGCACTCAGAGGATGGCCACGGCAGGTTTGCCTCCCATTCCCGGGTGTGCTGGGCAGCCTGGCCGCCTTCCCTTTGTACGGTGCAGCCACACACTGGAGGAAGTCTCCTTCCATGGGTTACATTCCAGGAAGAGTGAGTGGGGTTTCTCCTTTCAGGTTGGTGCTCTCAGAGACCTGAGTGAGCAGGGTGGGTATGCAGAACCCCTTCATGCTTGGAAGAGTGCTGGGATGCATTTTGGAAGCAGTATTTGAATATCCGCTATGTCATCTTCTGATCCTTCTTAAAACAACTTTCTGTCACGGTGCACACATAGGCTGGCTGTGGTTACACTTTTTATGTGCTGTGATAACATTCCATCATATTAATTAACAGGATCCCTTGTTACTCTGCATTCTCCTGTGCATCTGCTGATTCCTGCCTTACATTTTATACTGCATGCTTGTAAGCGTCTCTACAACACTTATCATGCTGAGATGAGGGTCCATGACTGTGTTTCCTACCTCAGTGACTTAGGAAACAGCCCCAACACTGGTTTTAAAGGCACTGTGGTGGTTTGAATGACTTACTGTGCTGGAAAGTCTGAAATAGAAAAATAGCCATGCTACCCAAGATAGGTAGACTGTTTATGCTGGGAGTAGGATTCAACTCATTCTAAGACAGATTTATAGTAGGAAAGATGAATCACACTCAAAAACTTTTTTTTCTCTCCTCTTCTGAGTATGAAAAAGATGTTTAAAATGTGTCCTACCTAGATGCCACTGGTAACTGCTGTGCCTTTTTGTAATTTATTATAGAAAGAGCAGCATATGTCAGCTCCAGCAAACGAGATATTTATTTATCAAATAAATGAATAAATACATCCATCACTCTTCTTTGAAAAATACTGGGACATTTAAGTCAGGCACTTGAAAGCAACACTATAGTAACAGAAACTGTAAGTGATAGCAATAATGCTGGAAAGCTTTTATCAAATTAAGTGAAGGGTTTGGATCAGCTCCCAGCAGCAACAGCTTCATTTCTCAGAAACCAGCAGCTGGTTACCTGCAGCACCTTTGCTTGCTGTTCCAGCAGAGTCCTCATGTCCCGAATGGATGCTGGGAATTGCTTCCAGGCTCTGATCAGTCCTGTAGATTAAGGCAGTCTCACACAGCTGTGCATGGGTATGGATTAATCCTTTCATTGAAACACTGGGATTTGAAATGGGAGTTGTTAATTTTGGTTGACAGTATCTTGGCAGAGAGGAAACAGGCAGATCCTTTCTCCTCCATTAGTAGCTCTTGTTTCTGCTGTTTTATTAAAACAGCTCATCATATTTGTAAGCTTCAATGAACAATTCTTCTTAACATACTCCCACACAAGGATCCATTGAACAACTTGCATTATCTCAGCTATTTTGAGGATAAACATTTCTTCAGGAGTGATCATGAAACCTGGAATCGCTAAAGTTTCAAAGACAATAAATATCACCTTCTTCAGCCCATTACAGGGGGTAATTTCTTTGCTACTTTCGAAGATACAAGTTAGGAGGAATAACATTGCCCTTAAAAAGAATGGCAGAAAAAGAGGGTAGTAGTAGGACCTCGGCTCAAGAGTGTGTTAAAAACCATGTTCATTCCTGGAAGGAATGTTAGATGAAAAAATATTTGTCAGTTACTAATGATACAAATAACCTTTACAATGAAGGAATCACCTTTCTCTGAGTTTCTCATGGGTTATTTGTTTTCATACTCCTTAAGCATAAACGGTATTTATCTAAATCAGACAAGATGTTAAAAGAATTTTAATGGATAATACAGTGAGAATTTAGTAAATAAAGGTTGTGTAGAGACTAATTTCCTGAAGTGTCTTGCTCCCTTAAGCTTATTCTTACTTTAGAATAGAATTCAGGGGTGACTTAGGCTTTTGGGAGCCTTGCCAAAATAATCTCTAATAATTTGTGGGAGTAAGGCTCCTCCATCCCTAAAAGTGTATTGCATTCCAGCTGCCTTAGGTACCTCTAATGTAATTTGCTTGGATGCAAAAAGCAGTATAGTAGGTTTGCATGGCAGTTTGCCCGGACTAATATAGCAACTTCTAGATGTTAATTAGTCACAGTAGAGCTCCACAATAAAGCTTGTTTGTTCAGCACTTGCTCAGGTATCTTCATGCTGCATGGCTTTATGACATATAGGTATAAACCTGGGTGCTTCTAAAATTGTGATTTCTTGCCTGAGAGAAAATTAACATAAAAATACCCATGCAGGTCCCATGTTTTGTAGCTGCCTGCTGATTTCCAGATCAGGTGCTCTCAGTCGGGGCCAAACCTCCCCTGCAACACCTCACTCCATCAGCAGGGAACAACTGGGGGGAACAACCAGGACTAGGTGCGAGATGAAAAACTTTCTAGCCCTTGCCATGCAGTGCTGTTGAAATGGGATCCATATACTCCAACGCTGTCCTACATTGCTCTGTTGATGTTGCAGAACCAACTTAAATGAAGCATAATTTAAACATATTTAGAGGAAGGGTTGCCTTGAGTAAAGGATTCTCAGTAGAAGCTGTAGGAAGAGCGCTCAATAAATCCCTTATATCTATCTTCTAATTTGAGGAATCCCTGTAGGCTCCCTTCAGGGCTGTATTCAGCATCCACTTTGGAAGCAGAGCTGCAGATACAGTGGCAAGCTGTAGAGACCAGGCTGCATCCAGTTTTATTCTGGTTCAGCTCTGTTTGGGATGGTTCTGTTAGGAGTTCAGCTTCTCCACTGAAGTTATGATTAGATACAAACTCAGAGAAACAATAAAGTGACCCACATTGTTCACTCTTTTTTTTCAGCTTTCTAAAGCCTCATCTGTTGCCTTTCCCCCATTCATTAAGCTAGGAATAATAACAGGCGTAATGCTTGAAAAGTCAATATTTTGAGGAAGAGAGGGCAATTTCTATTTGGCCCTTTGTCTTGTTGGTTTAGAAGTGTAATTCCACGTTTTCCTTCTCTGTGCGTGTAGCACTAGTGGAAGGTGCCAGACTGACATGCCTGGGGAATGAATAACTCTTTTTATGCACAGTTGGTGTCTGAGTACATCAGAGGTTTTGGGCTAGCAAATCTCCTTAATCCTAAGAAGCAAATCGCTAAAAGATGTTGTTGGTAAATGTTAATTATTTTCCCTGAGATGGAACTCAAAACCAGAGAGAAAGGAGATCAAGAAATACAGACATGCCTGATAATTCTGAACATATCACCAGGAAAGGCCTCTCTGCCAGGTTGATAAGGGAGTGTCCCTATCTCTCATCTTGTTTTGAATATGCCTACCAATTTCCTATCAAATGTCACAGGCTCCAACCACTCTGCAGCTAACCCATGCAATGCAAACACAAAACTGCAAAAACTCAGCCTTTAGCTCCTTGGTGGTGCATTTTCTTTCAAGGCAAAACAACTGTGACAGTTTTTCTTAAATTGTGAATTTTCTACTCAAGAAAAACAGCAGTTCAGATTTCTAAAAATAACTGTCATCTTTGCATGCCAGAGCGGAGAGGTCTAAAGGAATGTGTCAATTAATTGACTAGGGAACTTAAAAATGGAAACCTGTCAGATGGATGTGTCTGGACCGTAGATCAGGAGGAAAGGAAGATGGAGAGCAATGTGTGTGCTGGCATTTCTAACCAATCATACAGCTCGGAGTAGGCACTCTGAGCCAGGTGATACTAATGGGGAAGGAGCTATTGCTCCCCATCCTCTCTCCTTTGCCAGTCTTAACTGACTCATTGCTTTGGAAATTCTTGGCTAACATATTCATTCATTTCTCACAGAAACTAAGCGTTGCAGCTAGAAATAAAACAGAAGATGGCTAGTAGCGACATATCTATGGAGAATTCATAATGCATGATTTCACGTCTCAGAAACTTCAGAAAAGTTATAATTTATTCCTTTTCCTGCTCTGCAATATGTCTAATACTTCTGGTATAAAAACTGCATGATCCAACTGCTCATATTAACAGCAGTGTTGAGAAGCGTTTAGTGGTTATGAACCCTTCATCCCAGCATGCACAATACCCGGGATACTGGGACCAACTGCACACCTGATAGCGGAAGAATGGGCCACCCTAGATACAGCAGGGAGTTTGAAGTCTGATTTTCTTGGCGTCTGTGCCCTTAACATTCTCCCTGTGCAGCTCACACAGCTTTTAGCTCCTTCCTGATTCCTCTACAGGTTTTCTGGGTGAATAGGAGGCCATGCACTGTCTTTTCAAAATTATTAATGGTTGAATATGGGGGCAGTACTGAGTTAAGAGGCTCTGTTTTCCCTCTCTCCCAGTGCCTAAGAAGCTGACTTTCACCATGGTGGTGGAACTCCTTTGAGTCTCTTACCTATCTCTACCAACGTTTTTTATCAAATGCTTATGAACTCTCTCCTCAGAATAGAATACCACCTGTACTCCAGTTAAATTAAGCAGCTTTTTAGCAGACTAATTTAGCATCTCATGTATTAGATTCATATTACTCTGAGCAGGTGTCAGAATGTTTTTTTCATGTCAAACACTTGGACAGCTTAAGACTACCTTTGGTGATGCTACGTTGTCTTTTAGCCCAGAAAATCTCCAGCACAACTTTTTCTCCTTGCAAAACTGAATTTAAGAGAAGCTTTTTACAAAACATGTCTAGTCTAGATGAGTAACTTTGATATCACCTCCAAAACAAATTCCCCATCAGCCCTAAATATTTTGAATGTGAAAATTCTTTGTGGCAGTTGTGATTGATGGTGTCTGAATGCAGGTACCCTTCTTCTCTAGGTCTTCTTTACTTCCAGCTGGCTGCATTGCTGACTGTCAGCTCCCATAATGCACAATCCTCAAGAGAACAAGTTTATGATCCCTCATGAGAGTTAGAGTTTGCTCTAAAGAGATTTTCTGCAGAGGAGAAATGGACCAAGAAAAATTAGGGAGTCACTTCCCAAAAGGCACTGCAGAACTATTTCCAACAAAACCTTTTTTTTTTCCACTTTAAAAAAGTATTTTGATTTCTGGGGGTAGACCCATTTCTGATATCCAGCCAGCATATTTGTGGATGCTTTTCTTATTAATTATTCAGTTTTCCTGTGCATCCTTCCTGCCAATAAAACTCTTAGGTTGGAGGCAGATATCTGAACGCTTTGCAAGGACAGTCTGCACTGACAGCATAGAGAGGATGATGGAGTCAGCCAACTCAAGCAGCTGCCATAGTGCTGAGCTGTCCACAAACACAGAAGCATTCCAGAGATGGAGTTATGACCGCAAGAGTCTCACAGTCAGCATATTAATTTGGTGTAGAGGAGTAATGTGTCTGATGCCATATGGTGGAGCTAATCTTGTTTATCACTGCTTCACTGCCCCATCCATTTGGTTCGTAGTAGGAATTATCACATAAATAGCTACTGCTGAGACCTTCTGCAGAGACAGAGACAGGTGTGAGTGGTCTGGGGAGGTCTCAGGAGAGTGCAGTTGGAGACTAAATAGAGACAAGAAAGCTCATCCTTTCTGAGTTACACCAAAACACCCAGCATGAGATAGATAAATAGCTCAGTTCTGAGAGGGACTTCTAGTGGACTTAGTAAACTGGGTTTTTTTTTGAATTCACTCCCAGATTTCTACATTTTAGTCAGAATATTTCATTAATTACTGAAGGTTTGTCTGTAATGAATTTATTGGCAAATTCCTATGTACTCGTACACATTGAGTCCAGTCTAATTCCTTAATGATTACAGGTTTCCTGTTCATGCCTGTCAGGTTAATTCACAATGCAGTAATTATGCTGCCTCATCTCACCAATAACCTGCCTTTGCAGTATTTAATGTTATTTCACTGCCCACCTTGGGCATCTGTGCTGAATTTGATGCTCACCTCAGTTATCAGCAACAGAAGACCAGCCACTGACCACAGACATTGCCTATGAAAGGTCCCTGCCTTGAACTATTGATTGGCAAAGTAAATGCTAGGCTGAGTGTGGAAACAAAAGACCTTTTTGTTAGACTTGACAAGTCTTTGAACACACTCAAAAGGACCAAATGGCTTTTTGATACAGTCTTGAGTTGGCAGCAGAGTTTCACCTTCTACAATTTTGCTGTCACCTTTTTATTCTCAGGTATTTCTAGAGGTCCAGGATTATTCCCAATGTGAGGTTTGCCTCTGACTCCACTGAGAGCAGGCACTTACCCTCTGCGGTTCAGTAGCTACTGGAAGAGCGTGTCAGGGTACCTGCTAGAAGAGGGATGTCAGCTCCTGTGCCTGCTTAGTTCCGTCAGGAACTGGTGTATACAGCAGCTAATTCACTGCTTGAACACCTTGATTCTAACGGGTCAACCTGTATAACACCTTCCTTTTTACACTCCACTGTGAGTCATGTTAGGAAGACTGCAGGGTGCCAGCTTTCTAGTGTCTGTGAGAAGCAGAGCAGTGTTCACACTTCCCGAAGCATTAGTCATTCAAATCCACCCTCAGTCTTTCTTCTGTCATGCATTTATTTGTGCATGAGCAGGTAAGCTCGGAATAAGTTAGAATCTCTTCTTGGAAAGAAGGAGCAGTGTAAGACAAGTCTGCATGAGGTTCAAAATAAAAATCCTGCAACTCCACTGTTGTGTGTTTCACTTCTACCTGTGGCACCTGTAAAGCTATCAAGGTCGAAAGAAACCTGGAAGCAAAAGCTGTTTGCGTGCTTAGGAACTGCTTTTGAGAAGTCTTCCTTCTCATTCTTCTATTATAAGGAAGAGATTGCCCCAGTACTTGCAAGAAAGAAGGATAAAGTTCAACCACCTAAACCCATCGTCCTCCTCCTGGCCTTCTTGATACCCACTTGCATTTCAGTCCTGAAGCTTAGTTACAGGCTGTGTAATCACTACACACAACACAGCAGCTGGAAAGAGAGCCTGGATAGCTGGTGCTGTCCTGTGTCAGGAGAGGGTGAGGGTGAGGAATAAGAAACCCAAGAAAAACAAAGTTGGATGAGGAGGACATTTTGTTTCTCCACCTTACAAACAGAGGCTCTCTCATGTCAAATCCCAGAGAGTGAAAACACAGCAACAAGTTTAGTTCTACGGTGCAGCCCAAGAAAGAGCAATGTCATCAAACTTGCCTGCTTTTGGGTGTGCTTCTGCTGGTTTTATGTATGTGTAAATATATGTGCACACATGGATATGTATATCACCTGAAGACAGTCAACATGGTAATAAATATGCAAAGTCATCAAAAAATATAACTCATTCTACATTGTTTGGAATTCAACTGTTAAAAAACAAGGGTCAAAATACCCGCATAATCCCCAATCCCAGCACCGGGTTAAGCAGGAGCAGTAATCTTTTCTCTCTCGGTACAGAAATGCACAGAAAATTAAAGGACTGGCTTCAGTACCCTGCCAGAACAAGTGCTTTGGTGCTCAGACTAGTTTTGGAAGAAAGCAAATTCTAGAAAAAGGAGATTTATTTCCTCCAAAATTATCTGTTCTTTCCGTACACACACTGACAAGTGTGATGAAAACTTTCATCAGGTACCCTGTGAACAGTATACTCCAAACACAACAGTACAATGAAGAACAGAAGAGCAACTTCCATTATTTGGAAACAACAAAAGGTGAAGGAGAAATTGTATCTTTGGCATTCCCAAATCCCTCTCCAGCTGTGAGGAGGACAAACAAGCAGACAACTCTTCTGCGATTTCTTCCCTCTCCCTCTTTGCAGCATTGGCATCACGGAAAGTAAGCAGCTGTGATGTCTCGTAGACCCAAGATTACGTTGTGCTCTAAACCTTCTCCTTCCCACCTCCCAGAACTTCGTTGTGCTGGCTGTGCCCATTCTCATGCTGAGTGTTTTCCCTGAGACATCAATGTCTATGAATTTGAATGAATGAATGAAATTTTTCTCTCATTTTCTCAGACATATGCATTTGAGAGACATTTATTGGACAAAGAAACAGGCGGGACCCAAAAGAAGCAGTGCCAGACAAGCGTCCTTCCCCAGCTGACAGATACAGAGTGGCCTGGTGGTGGGAAGAGGCGACTCCCTGCATCCCATAGCTCTGCAGTCCATGCTGACTGCCAATGTTTTTCCTGCTCTTGATCTGTTATCCTCACAGCTCCAGCCTGCACACCAGCTGTCTCTCACCAGAAAGGAGCTATTTTGCTTGACCTCGGTGACGCACTTCAGTGATGAACAAAATGCCATAATGCTTTTTTGTTTTCCAAGTTACACAAAATAATGTGACAAGGTGGCTGAAAACTTTGCCAAAAATCTCATTTTCTGTGATTAAACTTGAGTGAAGATGCTCGTAATTTCAGGAAAACTTAGGCTTATCTAGCTTTACCAACCATAGCTCTTTTATGACCAAGAGCACCCTCAGAAAGTTGCTCCTTAAAACTAGTCCACTGAGGACTAGGGACAGTGAAGTCATTTGATAGATGTCAAAGATAGTTTTTGTGGGTCAGATGATATGTAGCTCATTGCCTAAGCCACATCTCCAAGCTTTTGATTACCTCTTGGCTAATAAGGATTCCCTCACAGAAGTAAGCCAAAGAGTATTCTGTTAAAGAGAAAAAGCCTGAAATAATGAGCTAAAAAGATGCATGGAAATAGTGGAGATCTTCTATTGCAGGAGCTTTTTTTTCCCCCTAGAACTTATAAACAAAGGAGAAAAGTAGTTTTGGCTAAAATAATTGTGAAAATCTCTACTCCTACAAGTCCCACTGACAGAAAACTTTCATCTCCAGATTCAACCTCCATTATCTGACAGATAATGGAACTATCTGCAGGAATATGAAAAATGAAAAATCTGACAAAGTCTAAATGTGGGATTCACATCACTAATCTAACTTCATCTCCTTCAAATTCAGGTGACTAAATTAAAGCCATCCTCTTGGCCCTCTATCTTGAGTACAGAGTGGGAGAAATACCTCCAAAGAGTAATTAATCTTCTGTCTTCTAGTCATCTGTCTTACACAGGTATGTGTTGCCTTCCAGAGGGATGTCCATCTCCACTGACTCCTGAAAAAATCCGGACAGGCTTGGTAGAAAAGTCTTGACTATGAAAGGCCAAGCATGCTCAGTCTCATGGGTCGGAGAGTGAATTGGTCATGCCCAGGGAGAGTGGAAGGCAGTGGTTTGTTTTGACTTGGAGAATAGCCTAGGACAGGGCCCAACATGTTTGATATGAAGGCATCAGATAGAAAATACTTACAAATTTGTATCCTTTCTCTACTACTGCCATAAAATATGACATTTTTTCTATTAAAAAGAGAAAAACAACAGTGGTGTTGTCCTGAAAAATAGTTGTCTTTATGAACACATAAAGAGAAGTTCTGAAGAATGCAAATACATGGACCCTGAGAGGTTTTGTTTCCCCTTAACTCACTGACTTCATATTTCACTGTGAGTAGTGGTAAAGCAAAAACCCCTCTGTAGAAACATGCACTCCTACAATGTGTTATGGATTTCCAGTGGTGAACTATTAGGTGTTCTGCAATTAACACAGCATGAAAGAACCATCACTTCTATGGATCTCTGAGTTCACACTTTCCTCTAATGAGAGCCAGGATAAATTGTTCCAGTTTCGGTGTATTGGCTACCAAATTGACCCTGATCCATAGCTCACTTCGGGCTTCTGTAATTCCAATAATCTTGCAGTATGTTCAGATCCACCAATTGCAAATGTCTAAAATTCACTCATGCTACTCCAGGAGCTAAAATCAGGAGAAAAACACATATATTCTGCTCAGGTTTAATTTTTTTTCCTTCTCTTCCTGTGAAATATAGCACCTCTTCCACATCCATTTACACTGGTATTTGTCCCAGAGATTAAATACTGCGGAACCTGACCTAGTCCCTTGAGGCAATTCCTTAGCGATGGAATTATCTTTATTAACAGATGACATAATTTCTCTTCTCAGAGTGCAAAATGCAGAGTAAAGAGAGGTGAAGGGACAGAGGCAACTCTGTGCCCTCACCGTATTTAACAAACCTTGTCCACAGAGGAGTCTGACGGTGCACTTTCTATTCTGGGTCCATTAGTATATATTCTTCAGAAGAGGCAGCACATGAATGAGGCTGCTGATTGTTGCTGTCAGCATCCAAGGTGGATGTTAAAAAAGAATGGATGAGGATATTTCTCTGCACATCAGCACTTCCCAAAACTCACCTCAGTGATTGCACACTGAGAAATAATAGTGCTCATGCTGGGTATGTAGCATAATGTGTGGAATTCCGGGGTCAGAAATCTTCCTTAATAGCTATGGGATGGGGCTCTGGGAAGTTTTGAGGCGGTGGGTGTGTCCTGAATTTCACGGGTCCTACAGAGCAGCTGGTTACAGCTAGATCCTGAAAGAGTGACTATGAAGAAAAAAACAAAAGATGATTCTACCTGAGTTCCTAATCCTGCTGAGGAGCTATGAACTGAGTGCCACCCACATGGCAGGAGGTGTGAGCAATGATTGACATAATGATCTATTTGTGCTCTCCCAAGTGCCCTAGGAACAATTCCATGTAATGAGATCCATAGCACTGGTGAGGTGCTGGAGGACGGTTTGGACATGAGCCCAGTCCTGTGTGAATGACAGGGAAGTGCTACACCAGTGGGTTTTGGTCACATCAGGGAAACGGTCGTCAAAATGTTGGAGGATGGGAACGGTGGAGCAATCTATCACTGGTCTCCGATACACTATGCTTGATATGTCTCCTTTTAGAGCCCCAGTAAAGGTGCTGAGAGCACCCTCGTTCCTCCTGGAGGTCAGGCCTAGCTGCGGAGGCTCAGAGAGTCCCTCATGCCCCAAGGCCATCAGGAAAAGCCCACAGCAGCCTTTGGGGAGGTTACCATGAGCAGGACCCATCCCATTTCAGGGCACCTCACCCTCAGCTCCCACCTGGGCCACAGACCTAGCCACACCACCGTAAAATATTGGGCTGTAACAGCAAACAATTAGTGAAGAGCTGTCAGAAGAGATATATAACATATAGACAGTATTTTAAAATTACATAGCTAGCAACTAATTTTTTTTTTTTTTTGTAGAGTCAGATTCTTCAATATTCATGCAAGTCTGAAGCATTTTCATAGGAACTGTACCCAAAGCAGGACTGCCTCAGGGACTGAAATCTGAAGATTTTAATCCACTTGAGAACCATCCCCCCCGCCTCCCCCCGCAGGTTATGCTATGTATTTTCCTGTCTTTGTCTTGCTGTTTTAAGGTGATATTCTTTGGCTCTTGAGATGCTCATGTATTCTCTGCCTGGGGTGCATCCATGGAGCAGAGGGGCTGGAGACAAGGGCCTGATTTGGGATGTAAAATCCCATTCTCCTCGTCAGCTTCCATCTTTCACTCAAGGAAAACAAGATCATTTCTGCAGTAACCTGATTCCCAACCAGTGCGGCAGAAATCACTTGCTTCTCTCATCTTTGTGAATTGCAATATCCTGCAATATCTTCCCACATATTCAGGCATCGCTGTTGGTTGACACAAGGTAGGATTCCTTTGCAGAAAGAACTTAATGGGTAGGAAAAATACTGCCTCAGTGTGTAGCTTCCTGATTTACAGTGATATCTGACTTCTCCCAGGGTGTTTGGTCTCTGAGGGAACTTGAAAAACCTCTGCTCATGCTAATTTTGATATCTACTTAATGTTCTAACACACCAAGCAGAGCTTGGCATTTGTGTTACTGGGAGCTGACCAGCAGGTCACTACTTTGCACAGTTGACCTCCAACAGAAAGGAAGCCAAATCCAGCTGGAGTTTGAATAATGCTTCTTGGAGCATAAGCAGTAAGTTTTTTTCTTCAACTGTAAGCATTAGACGCTTGTTTAATGAAAAAAAATAGTTAAGGGTGACAGTTTTTCTTACACGTTTTTGGAAAAATGGGATATATATCAGAGCCCATGATCTCATGGATGATAAATCTTCAAAAAGTAAAGCTGGGAAGGATCTTAATTAGCTTCCTAATCCCACACCCTGCACTGAAAAAGGCAAGTAATATGTAGTGAGGCCACCTCTAACAGATATTTGATTTACAGTCTCAGAGGAAGGCAATTCTGCAGTCCGCCTAGGCAACTTGTTGCAGTGCTTCCTTATACTTAGGAACTTTTCCCCAGTATCTCACCTAAATCTTTGTTTCTGCAAATTAAGACAATTACTTCTTGTTTGACCACTATTGAACTTCCTGAACAATTGATCATTCTTTGGTGTTTCTATAAAAACAATAACTACTGGAAGACTAGAATCATATCTTTGTTTAATCTTTTCTAGATTAAATAAATCCAATCTTTTTAGTATGTGCTCCTAAACCTCTTATTGTTTTCCAGTCACCTTTGGACTTTCTCTAGATTATCTCAATCTTTGTCACACTCTTACAGATTAACTCCCCCCCATGTCTATTTTATAATCAAGTCTTTAATAACACATGTCACATACCAATATGCCTTTTTAAAAATCATACAAAATTTTCCTCCTTAATATGCATGTGATTTTCTGTATTCTTTCGGGTATGATACTGGTTTGTAGCTGAAGCTTTTTTTAAACTCATTGCTGGATTTTCTTCTTTCAAATGTAGCATCCTTCATACTTTTATTAAATTTCATTTGCTGATTTCAAACCAAACCTCCAGTTTACTCAGATCACTCTGTATTTTGTCATCTGAAAGTACTATTTCACAGATGAAATGCCTTCACATGCTGCTGTGAAGCACCACTGACCTGAATAAGTCTTCATTTCAAGGGCTTTTTTATTGAAATTCTGGAGGAGGTCCAGGTATGAAGTCATTACATGGTCAATTATTTGCCAGTCTGCCACAACAGTGTTTCAAGCACATGTACTGGCACTTTATGTATGTGGGAAATAGGATGAAGAGGAAGAACTTAAAAATACCTAAACTGACATTTCTGCCTTTCCATAATACTTTAGTAGAGTTTCTATATTTCCATTTTTATTTATATACATATATAAATGAACATGTGCACCCAACATTTTTTTGCCCACACACTGTCTGTTTAGGTTTTTTGCATATTTCTGACATAAAACAATCCTTCTCTTCTACTTTTTTGGGATTTTTTAGGCTGCCTCAGGGGTCTCTTGCACATAAATAATATTTTTTCATACAGTCTTTTTTCCTCTCCCTGCAATTATCTTTTTAGGCTAATGAGTACTCAAAACTGAATTGTATTTGAAACCCATGGAGGTCAATAGGGGTGACTCAGTATCATGCTAATTTAGTTCTTGGGTCCTATTATATATTGGCCAGGTCCATTCAGATTTAAGAGTGAAGAACAGAAGCTTTTATGTTTCAATGTTTACATGAGTTTTCCCCTTTTGCTGAAGTATAATGGTTGATATTTGCATTTAATTAAGGTTTAACTGGAAGTGATACTGGATGTTGGCTCCATTAGGCTTGAAAGATCTCTTTGAAGCAAATAAATATTAGCATTGTGGCTAAGAAAGAAACTAAAGAAAATAACAGTGACGAATTCAAAAAAAAAAAGGGAGAAATATCTTTCACACATCACGGGGTTTTCTTCAGATTTATCATAAAAATGAAAAGCACTTTGAAGATGGGAAATTGCAAATGCAGAAACTGTGTCTTCATACCTCCACTACGTGTAGCCACATGCTTCAAATGAATGTGACTGATAGAAGTGTTACCAGAAAACTGCAGCCAAGAATCAAAAAGGGACTGCTGGATTTTAAAATGTGTGATTCATTTTCATGCCATTAAGGAGAGAATTGCGTTTTCTTTTTCCTCTTCTCTCTCTGGCTTTTGAACCTTTTCCATAGACCTAGTTCTCTGGAGGCACACTTAACCTTTGGTGTGTTTTATTGTGCTCAAGCATCTGACTAGGAGAGGAAAACAGTGAGCTTTCTTTCTTTAAATGCCAAAATGTCATAAATTCCCACCTCCACGTATCGTCTCAGTTTCCGAAGACATAAGGGAGGTTTCCTTCTGAACGTTTTTCTGAAGATCTGTGCAAGAATGACCTATTTAAAGGCAGTAAGATATACTTACTCTGGTAATGGAAGACAGACAGTTTTAAGAACTTTGACAATTACGAGTTTGGCAGACAGTTTTGCCTTCTAAAAGATCCCGATTTTCAGAAAATTCTATATTACAATAAATAAATCCACTTCCAAGCAGCTCATATTAAACATCAAAACTGAAGCATGGAAAATCTGAAGCTGCATTCAAAATCCTTACTTAGATACCAGATTTCAGTCATAATCCATCTGTTGCCAAGGTCTTAAGACCCATAGTACATCTGATCAATTTTTCTGTTCATGGGACAAGTTTCCTTTGATGCCATCACTGGTTTCTTATCAGCTGAACCATTTTCCCAAGGAATTAATCAACAGGATGGCATTCAGAGTAAGCTTCTTGGCAGCCTGGAATGAGAGGAGTAAGTGTCAAATTGGAACTACATAGAACTTTGTATTTAATTTGATTGAGATTAATAAAATAATGCAAAATATTTTATCTGTGTAATTTTTATTATTTATTTTTGTTAGGTTTCTTATCTTTTATCATTATGATTTTATGTATAATTTTAACTATATTTTTTATTTATTCATAATTGTTTGATGCTAGCAACAGATCCCAAGTTTGTGTCAAAGGGCGTACCCAATACTTAGAAATCCTTAGAGAGGGAATATAACAACAACAATGGACTAATTTATTTGCTATGAAGTAGAAGCTATTACATTAATCTTTACTAGACTTAAAAAAGACAGCCTTTGTTCTTGTAAGCAACCTGAGCAATGAAAGAATAAAATGCAAAAGTTCTGGGTAGAAAGCTGCAGTCGCTACTCAGCAATGCAAAGTAGAATGACACATGCAAATTAAAGTGCATACGGTATTTTTCAAGCTCTAAATCAAATTTGTTGGGATAAAAATGGTGAGAAAAAAACCTCAGACCTGCTCACATCCCGTTTTCTGAATTGATTTGAGCATCACGAGCTTGAGGCTCATTTTAGATTATTGAAACTTAAGAAACTGAAGGTCAAAATCCAAATGCCATCACCTGTGCTTCCTAACACCTAGAAATGGGGAACCCAGGCTTATCTGTGATTTCACACACTTTCACAGTGACTCAGATCAACTTTACTCCTTCCAAGGCCTCTTTCATGTCACTGCAGAGAGTCTGTACCTTTGGTGAGAGTCTGTGTTAAGGGGATAGCTGATGAATATGAGTGGAAAGACAGCTGACACAAACCAGCATGTCAGCATCCAGCTGGAATTCATCACACCCTGCTTTGAGTGGGCACTTGGAATGTGCATGGTAGTAACAGACCATGAGATCATCAATTAAAATAGTCTTGACTTGGTCCTAAGCTGTCAAAGTGTTTGCTGTGGTCTCTTTAGTCATGAAGTTATCGAATGACTTTGACTCATATTTCCTTCAATGGTCTATCCAGTGTTGATTTGATGAATTAATAATAATTAGCCATGGTTAAACATAATCATAGAATACTCTGAGTTGGAAGGGACCCACGAGGATCATCAAGTTCAACTCTTAAGTGAACGGCCCATACAGGGATTGAATCCATGGCTGGTGTTGTTAGCAACATGCTCTCACCAACTGAGTTAATTTCAGGGTCATGGAATTGACTTTCTGTTGAGTTATTTCTAGTTTCTAGTTCTAGTTTCCAGATTATATCTGTTTTGTCTCTGTCACTAATGAGATCAAAAGTTGCTTAGCCAGAGAACTACTGACGTTTTTAAAAGGCATTTTAAAGAAGGCAGTTGTAGACATTTCTGCTTACCCTGAGGTTTCTTTAGTCCGGCCTAAGCACTGAGGGTATTAATGACATTTGTTTTAAATCACTTTCGTATCAATCACATTTCAAATGATTATTAACAGTGATGTTTCTCCTGAGCAAGAAAAACACACAAAGTTTAATGTATATTCTCTAATGTTTTTATGGTGCCCATTTAGAATTATTTTGATATACCAGTCCTGGAGGCAGAACTACTTATGATTGTATGCAGGGAACTTTTATACCTCTTCTACAGTGAAGCAGCCTGATTTCTAATGATTTTTTTTGGTGTGTCCCTGACCTAGGTAAGGCCAGTGTTGTTTTGCTACCCATTAAATGAGGAGAAAATCATCCCATTTTTAGATGAGGCAGCAACAATGTTGGAACTTGCAGGTTTGAAGTACTCAAAACTTATCTTTACAACGGATATTTGCTGCATTTCCATGAACGTTAAAACTCTTCTTTGAACCTCCAGAATCTTGAAGAAGATTTTCCATGGAGCATGTGACTGCGTTTCTGTCTGTTGGATTTATTTTAAGAGCGTGGCAGTTGAGGGGTTTGTGTAAAGTGAAGAAGCAAAGACAAGCGAGGAACAAATCTCAGCAGGTTGGAGGCGTGTCTGAGGAAAATTAAAACCACAAAGGGGCAGCATTAATACATCGAGAGTGGAAAGGAACCTGAGACAAATACCTTGGATGGTGGGAGGTGTCTGGAAGCCCTTGTGAATGATGGTAGACAGCATATGGTGTGTGGGTGTCCACCGTGATCTGTTTCCCCCCAGAAACACATCAACGGTACCCAGTCTCAAAGTCGTATTTCCTCTTAGTTATAGTTCTACATGCTCTTCATTTTTATCCTTCACGCCCTCCTGAAACGATACATTTGAAATGGTTTATGGTCTGTTCTAAACATTTAATTCCTAGAAAGATAGCAACAAACCAGAGGGACTTTTAGGAGGAATGAGAAAGAAAAGCTGTGGAGGTGATTCACAGTGAAATATTCACAATGGTAACTGTGATAACAATGATTGCTGCCCATTGCTCAGCAGCAATTTCAACATGTGTCCTTACCAGATACCCTCACAGTATCCATTTTTAGGGGCACATTCTTTATTGTGTAACAGGATGTTTGTGTATTTAGCAAGAAGTAGAAAGGAGGGGAACGGCTATAGGTCCTGATTGCTAGAGCTTGGAAAAGGGAGACAGGAGGGAAGGAGATAAAGTGTTTTAATTGCACGTGTTCAAGATTTGTCAAAAATAAGAAATATGGAAGAAATAATAATAATAATAATAATAGTTATTAAATCTGTCCCATTTTGAAGGTGGAAATGGTGAATGAAAAATTACAGCCAGATTAATGAAGGTCAGCTGGGTAAAATAAACCCTGAACTCCATTTCTGCAACAGCAGAATTTTCAGGTTTTGCTCTCTCACTCATATATTCTTCAGGACAAAAAATCTGACAGACATTTATCCTGGTGTCACTGAGATCACATTTTGAGGACAATGGTAGAATTGAAAAGTAGATTAGATCACGGTTTGGCTAACACAACCTCTGTTGTCACTGGTGGTGTGTCAGAAAGAAAGGCCCACTGTCAGAAACCAAAGTGGCTCTGAGTGAGTGGCTGTGAGGGAAAACTTGTTTTCCATTTGTATGATGAGAAAATCAAACCTGGAAGTGAGAGAAGCATAATGAGTAGAGGAAAGCAAATAAAAAACCCTCATTTTTTGTAGATTCACTGTTTACAGTAGGTACCAAAATCCTGCTCTTAAGAGTTATAATTGTTCAAGGCTTTATTGTTTAGACACTCAGAAGTCATCCACTAACTCATACGTTTCAGTTTCAGGGTAATCAAATAGAAACCAAGAAATCTTCATAGACTAAGGAGCACCTAACCTCAGAACATTAAATCACAGCAAGATATATATTGATTTGAGCATTCACATCTTGAACTGATCATAAAGCTCTCATGAGATTTGATAATATGGGCTTTACTCTTACCCAAGAGCAGGTTCACATAGTTATCTTTGTGTTGTTTGTACATAAAGGGTTGTTGTCATAGATGAGTGTGTACTAGAGTGTAAACTGTAGTTAGCTAACAGAGATTTAGGGGGAAAATAATGAATTTTGATGGATTAATTATTACTTCGGGTGATATAATTAGCATAGAAATATAGCAACAAATTGATTCTATGCTTCTGAATTCATACCTGAAAGTGTCACTAGTTTACTGAAAACACTTCAGTTGTACTTGCAACCACTGAAAGCAGCAGACAGTATGTTTGCTCTACTGATATTTCCAAACTGTGCCTTTACCACCAGTTGGTTTCTAAGCCTCTCCTTTAGTATTTGTTCAAATTTCGAGATCAAGTTCCATCAGTGCCTATCAAAACAGGAATGACATTTCTGGGCAAAACTTATTAAAGCAGTCATTTAGCACTGTCATCATATATTAGAGAGTGAACTTTAATTTGTCAGGTAGCAAACCTGCTTAGAAACACAACACCACAATGGGTATGAAAAACAATTTACTATAAATGATGCACCTAAACTCATGACTATACATTGTGTTAGCAATGCATGCTTTGTGCCTTTATAGAGTTTTGACTCCTCAAAAGATGCAGCCTGAGTCTTGGCAGGGCGTGTGTATCGATGCGTGGAACACTTGGATGTGAAAAACAATCAGTTGTGACAATCAGCCAGTCAGCAATCTTGAACACCTTCCATCTCTGCTCCATTTATGGGCATCAGTAAATAAAGCTCTGTTCTTAAAGCTGTGTTTTCATTTATTTTTTTCTACCAGCTAGTGCCAGGCAACTTAGTGGAGCCTTCCAACATTGCCTCCGTATGGAAATAAATTGAATCAACATTGTATTTTTTTCCCCCCGCATAAAATGTTCCCTCTCTCTCTCACACTCCTTTGGCTTCATGAGCAGACAGCTTCAAAATAAACAATTAGAGGGCCCTTGTAAACTTTGCTATCAGATACTTAGATTTGTTTTTTTGTTTCTTTTTTAATAGTTGCATTAAAGGGGAGAAGAAGGAGAAAATCTAGTTCTACAGCTGCTGGTCCTCAGTTCATTCTCAGAACAAAACTAATGGTCTCCAGATAAATATTGCAGCTATTGAATCTTTGTGGAGAAATGTGCTTCAGTCTGATCCTTGCAACTTTAGTTTGGATTTTAAAATGGTCTTTTTTTTCTAATGCTAAATGAATACTTGTTTTTTCTGTGTAATTTTCTTCTTGGTTTACAGCTGGGTTAAAAAAATCCAGCAGACCACGTTCTCCCTGTGACCTCCCCCCTCTTCTTTTCTTTCCAGTTCTTTCATGAAGAATGACATTTTCTGTCCATAAGGATGAATGTTTTCAAAGAATCACAACATCTGTAACAAAAACAAACAGACAAAACCCCCAAAATGACAAGAGCAACAACAAAAACAACAACAAAACAAACAAACAATCAAACAACAAAAAAACCCCCCAAGGACCTTGTGGAAAACATTCTGGGCTGTGGGAGAGAAATCCTATAGTTCATGTCCTGCCTTTCAAATGTGCTTTCACATGTGACTTCAGGCAAATTACTTGATCTCTCCAGTTCTGTATCTACATGAGCTCAGCAATATTTTTTAATATATGGATGCACAGGAACTAACATTCTTATCACTGCTGCTCTATTCTGTTACAGTTTAGATAAAACCATCTTTATAAAGGTTTAATAGTGTTTAAGACAAAATCGATTTATATAAAAGTTACATTTATTGCAAGAAAACAAATGGAAGAAGAAAATATCTATGAATTTTCAGCTTATCTGGACAAAGACTTTTATTAGCTGTTTCCTTGGTAACTTTTTTGCAAGAAACCTTTAAAGGTAACTTTGCATTTGGGAGTAGAGAATCTTGAAGTATGACAAAGGCTACTGAGAAATCTTAATACAAAGGCACAATGTATCCCAGGAAAGCTTTCATGATGTCGCTTTTATGGCTGAATCTCTGAGGAAAAAAATATTCTGCGAAGAAAAGCACAGCAAGAGAGCAAAGATGATCAGATGTATTAACACACAGAGTTAGCAACATCAAAGCAGGTAGGTCCTCGTTTGGTTTTGGTTTTGTTGGATGTGCTTTGGGGTTTTTTCTGAGACACCGCACTAAGTTCGATAGCACTTCTCCAGCTGGAAGACTCAAGAGCAAGAGGGAGCATTTTGCCTTCCTTCACAGTAGCATTTCTGAAGTAGATTAGATGTGTCATGAGAGATGATGCTGGGTAATTTGTAGAAGGAGATGATACAATTGACAACCACGAATAGAAAGCAGAAGCAGTCAATAAATATTTCTGTTCCATAATTGTAAACAGGCAAGAATAATGTACTTGCACAACATAAAGACGATGAAGTACCTTTCAGTTCACATATCATTTACCCGAGATAAACAATGAGGGATTTGTGTGACCTAGATGACTTACACATCACAGCCCAAACTGGTGATGAACATTTTGACAAATCCTGAGGAGAACTCAGAAGAAGCTCAGAAGAGTTACAACAACCTGTAAAAAGTATTCAAGAAGGATATTTCATGAAAAATATTTGCGTTTTTCTAGGCCAAAGGAAAATAATGTAATTTGATTACTGAAGATTAAAGGCTTTGAATTTAAGTAATGCCAGAGTACTTTATGGTTGCTTTAAAAAAAAAAAAAGAAGAAATACGTTTGAGGAAATTACAATTTTTGGATGCCCAAAGTACCTGAATTATTCAAGTCATTATTAATTATTACATTACTTAAACTCTTGTAAGGATTTAGAACCTTGTGACATTCTAATTAAAAATATTGCACTGTGAATTACCAAAGCGGAGCTGATGAATGGTATAACTGATAAATTTTAAGGAGTTTTTGTTCATGGAGAATTTTCATTATAGGTTTTTCCAGTGGGGAAAATCACCATGGAAAATGTACCTGATACTGCTCAAGATTTTTATCCATGGTCTGGTAATAAGTATATCGACACTGTCAATAAAGTATGTGATTGGCACAAAGAGTAGAGGAATGGTGAAAAATGATGAAGTAGAGCAGTCAGATACAATGACCAAGACTATCTGATGGACTGATGTATTCAATCAAGATGTTTTTTCAGTTCAGGTAAATGCAAACTTTTATCCATGTAAGTATAGGGAATGCAGGTCATTCCTACAGCAGAGGAATAGGAACTACAGAAGAAGATATTTAAAATATATAGGGATAATGGCAGAGAAAGAATCAGTGGGTTCTGTAGTGGTTTTCTGCAACAAAAACTCTCATTCCAAGTCTTGTATGTGGCAGCAATTAAAACAAAAAAACATCTCCTGATACAGTACTGATGAGATGATTATTATACTACTAATAGTTCTAGAGCCTACAATTTCAAAGGAATATTAGAAAATTGGAAAAGAAATCTATTCTAGTTATTCAAGACCTGGGGAATATGCATTGCAGTGAATCCTACTGGGGTTTTCAGCCTTTTTTGTCTAGCAGGGAAAGCCCGCATGGATGGTCTGGACACTGAATGTCATTCGGTTGGGAAAGACAATTTTAATACAGTGATTGCTCAATAATTAAATGCAAATATACTTGAGAAATTAATAAAATTGTGCTGGATTCTTCTCTCCTAATTTCTCCATACCAAAGGACATATTTTCATCACAGACTCTTGCCTCCATAAAGGAATAATGTGGTGAATCATCAATATCTGAGATAGGAAGAAGTTTGGACTAGATGATGATATAAGTTTGGACCATGGAAAGAGATGGTTATGGAAAGGGGAAGCCTGGTACTGGTGACAATCCAACATCTTTGGATCAGATCTTGGCTGTGTCAGCTTTCAGCCCAGTTTGAACAGTTTTAGAATTGTGACAAGATTTAAGTCTGAGTAGCAGGGCAATAATTCCCAGTGGCCTATCATCAACATTAATAAGTGATTTCCCTATCAACGGGAACAATATCAGAGAGATAATAGAAGTTGCATTTATAGAAAGTGTAACAAAATCCTCCCTCTCTGCTCATTCCGTCAGGAGGAGAGCTGTTGGTAACAGAGCTTTATAGCTATAACAACTGCTATTTTTCTCTGTAAAGGTACTAAGTTAAATCCCAGCAATATCACCCAGCAGAGCAGCTATCACAACATCAGCTCCTATGCTGGTAACCAGACAATTTTCTTTATAGCACTCCTGAGTGTATATTTTATGTACTACTGCTAAAAATATCAGTTTTATTCCTTCTTTAGTAACCTCTTCCAGAGATCATGCATCAACTTACATATCATAGTTCATAAATAATTATCTTACAAGGAAATTTAACTTGGCGTAAAAATAAAATGTCAATCCCATTTTTCTTCTACAGAAATGTCCTTATGCCAAGACGAATCCTTCACCATATGCTCATAAATGAAAGAGAAAATATGTTATCTAATGGTTCTTTGTTAGCAAACTATTCTAATTGATTTATTTTTCTTAGTAATTGCACTGCTAGAATGTGTCTGTGCTTAAACTGCTACCAGCTCTGTCTAATACCTTCTATTTTAAATACTGGGCAATGAATGCAAAGAATTCACCATATTGTCACAGATGATGAATTAGGGTTTTACATTTCTAACACTGTCTAAAATGACTGCACTTTTAAAAATTATCCTAATTCTAGAAAAATGTAAATATTTGTTTGAGACTGGTTATTAACCCAAAAGACCAGGGTAATAAAGAGCAAAGACAAAGTACTGTCTTTTTGTTCTCTTCCTGAATTTATGAACATATACAAAGAAGTTTGATATTGCAGATACTCATATTATTCTTGTCTCAAAGCTGTATGGATGATTTTTTGGGCCGACATGCCTTACCATAAGGGATTGAAAATCAGAGTATACCAGCAAAAATTAAAACAAAAGAGAAAAAATGAGGGACACAACAGTGAAGTCACTAAGCAGAAGTTTTTGCTTTCAAATCACCAGGACAAAATTTATGAGATAGGTGGCCTCCAACACTTATACTGCAGCTTGTCTTTTTCAAGTGTTCTATGAGAGCAGAGAGGAAAATCTGTATATTTTCATGTGAGCAACCATTGTTTGTAAAATCACCGATATTGCTCTTTAAAATAACAACTGAAATATTAAGACATTTAATCAGAGCAAGTATTATTAATGAATATAATGGTGTAGATTTATTCTATCCTAAGAGTTAAGTTTAAAATCATAGGAAGTCAGACAATATTCTGTTCCTGGTACTTTTATGCTCATGGAGGACACAGTGTGGCATGTTACCTTCTCATCATCTCATGTCAGTCCTACTGCCTGCTGCAAAAGTGTCTTCATGATCATGGTCTTTAGTGCAGTTGCCGACTGAACTGGAAGGATTGTTACTCAACAATGTCAATACTCAGGGAATGGCCCAGCTTCATTATAAAAGAGCTCTCACAGGATGTGTTATAAATGTGGATTATGGCAAAAATTATCTTTTCCCTGAGTACAGCCATGATCCAATACCTATTCCAGTTACTAACAGTCTCCATGAACTTTGATCAAGCACTTAAACCCTTGTCAATTCTTCTTACAGCTGGATTATGTTGTCCTTATTTCCTGTTGTGAGCATTGCTTATTCGAAAGTTAGAAAACTCTATTGATGGATTCCTGTGGGAAAGGTCAAGTCATATATCCCCATGTAACTTTTATTGACCAAGTTTTATGTAGTGAAAATGGATGGGGAATCACCTGTTGGAGAAAGTTGCCTAATAATAATGGCTGGAAAATGTACAGCCCCATTAAGGACCGATCTCCGTCCCTCATGCTATCCAGACAGCTGTGTAACATGCCAATAGACTGCAACCTATCATCCAACAATCATCATTCATTATTCAAAGAAACCTGGCTTAGGCATATAGGAAAGCTGGTTTTGCTGTAGACAAAGCAACAGCAGGAAAATGATATTTTGAAGAACACAGTGAAGTTAGCCATGAAAATGATTGTAGAAAGAATCAAACAAGAAGAGCAGAGAGTGCCAGTTAACCAGCTGCTGGTTGTGAATTTTCAGTATTTAACTTCCTAGAAGCACTCAGGTTAGGAAGGATCTCCGGAGGATTTGTAGTCCAATGCTCAAAGCAGAGCTAATGGCAAAGTCAGATCAGGTTGTTCAGATTCTTGCCCAGCTGATCTGGCACAGTTCCCCACTACAGCCTCTAAAGAATATCTCTCGGATCAAGCTGGGATGGGGCTCTGAGGAACCTTGTGTAGTGGGTGCCATCCCTGCCTACGGCTGGGTGTTGGAACCAGATGATCTTTAAGTTTCTTTCCAACCCAAACCATTCTATGATTCTATGAACTTTTGGGCCCAGCAGTCCAGTTTGCTTTCCATACACTTTGGGGTCCAGGCTGCATTTTCTCAGTTTGCCTACTGGGAACTTCTTGGATAATGTGCTTAAAGCCCTGCTTAATTTCAGGTGAACAACATTTTTAAACCACTTCTCTTTCACAGACTCAGATATTTCATTAGAGAAGTAACTCAGGTTGATTAAACCTGACTGATCTTAGTAAATCAGAGGTAGCAATCAACAACCACTTTCTTCTCTTTCATGTACCTTCCACAAATCATGTTTTCTTTCAATGCACTAGTACTACAGGCTTGTTCATGCTCTTGTTTTATTCTTCTCAATTTCTATTCAAGTCCATAACTGGCAAAATCATCATGAGAATAACATATTAAACAGAATGAACTAGCAATCACTTTTTCTCATTAATTTGGAGTTTGATTAAGTCTCAAAGAAGTACTCAATAATTTGGAATCTAGCTCTAAACGTGTTTTAAGTATTTTAAAATCCTCTGTAATTTTTTTGTCTCTTGAACATGAAGAATTAAATTGTCCTTTCTTTTTCCATTTTTCCCAGACTTGCCAAGATATCATGACAATTGAGATTTTTAATCTGCATTTTTCAGACTGAGATATCAAAATTTTAGTGCCTTGATCCAACGTCACTATTCAGAAAGCAATTTGATTTTCAGGTGTTTGGCAGTTCACTTCTGAAAATGTCTTTAATTTGCCTGTGTGTCTCAGTCAGTTAATTCCCCCCTGACTCAGTAGGAAGCAGACTGAAACTAAGTGTGGTTTTCATGCAGCTTTCTGAACAGCCAGCAGACAGGAGATACATCTTTGCTTTGTGAACAACCTAGGCCAGATATTTTATGTGTAGCTTAGCAGTGAACGGCTCCATATTTCATTAGCAATCTCCAGTACAATTCTGTGCTCCTTGTGCCTTTAGCAAAATGCAAGAAATTACAAGGATGACGTGAAGTGCAGGAGAGAGGAACATTATAAAAGGAACCACTTAGAAAGTGAGAAGTGGCAGTGCTCACTTGCTTAATATTTGTATAAAAACCTCTTGAAAATGAGAGGAATAGAAGCTTTTTTTTTTTTTTTTTAATGCATTGGTGTGTTGCACATCCTAATTGAAACTTGTGGAGCAGAAAGCTGATCTTGCAGTAATGTTTGTGGATACAATTATGGAAATACTTTGAGCGTGATTAAATTATACAGTGCCTGGATATTGAAGTAGTTTTGATACTTATGTCTGCAGTAGAGTCCGTGGCAAAGTAGGAGGTGACACCTCCTTGATCAATCTGTTTAGGAAGGACAGAATGTGCTGCAGTTTTCCAATTAGCAGGTTTTTTCCAGGGGTAAATACCATCCATAAAAGAGTCAGTTCTGCATGGTCTACTGGACAAATTTGAGCACTTATGATGTAGAGATACCCTTCAAAGATCACTAAGAAGACTTGATCAGTATAAAATGCTTGTGTAACAGAAGAAAAGGCATGTCTTAATATTAATTTGAGTAAGGAATGTTTTTAGTCGATAATTTATTGCTAAATCCAGGTCTTTTAGTGCCTTTTTTAAATCTAGGTTATGGAACTTGGTACAGTTATTTGTCTGAGATACTGTAATTTATCCACCACCACGGAAATATAGATTGATTTAGTTCTTGTTGTTCATCTCAAAGAGGTGGTTGATTTCTTTTCATAGGTAAAGGATGTTTTAATTTATTATCTGTTGTGAATACCTGGGCAAGTGTCCAAAGCTCCAGGATTTGATGTTAATAAACAAAACTTGAGAATAGAGGAAGAAATTTTTTGCACAGAAAAAAAATGGAACTTGTGTCTAACACAAAGAGATGCTTTAAAAATAGTGTTTCCTGAGAAGAAATACGGTCCATCCAGAATGTTTCTGTTTTCATGAAAAATCACATAACTCCAGAACAGTGTAGGTTTTCTACAATATTCAGGCTCCTAACATTCACCAAAAATAGTCAGACTCAAGTCTGGCTTCCTTAAGCACAAATATCCTTTAGCTGCTTCCTCACTTACAGAGAAATTAATTTTTTAAGGCAATTATCAATTTGATCATCTCCATCACTTGAGGCTAGATTTTACCCAGGAAGTGTTTTAATCACCCTGATAACTTTCAGTTCATTGCAAACTCACTTGCTTCTCGTTTCGGGTGAGAATCACCTGTTGTCTAAGGGCTCTGGAGGAAGGCATATTTGCTATGTCTTTTAGTAAATGGTTCAAATGGTTAAATATGTTCCTGCTAAAAAATTGCATCTCATTTCCAGTTTGAAGGTTTGGCTCTCAGCCACTGGGTCTTGTTATCATAGATGAAAGAGCCCTCTGATATCAGGCACTGCTCCCTGCGTAGGTGGAATGTTCCCCATGTTGTCCATATTAATCTGATTCATTGCTGCTACCGCATTATCTTTCATCAGTTTTCCGAACTGTCAATTTTCAAAATAGTGCTGGTTTTGATATGCTGCTTGTTTTTGTAGCTGAGAAGCCACGAAGTAGTTGGAGAGGACTTAAAAGAGATCTTCATCTGGATGAATTATTACTGATAGGAAAAAAATTTCTACATCTTTGAAGGATGTCTTACACTTTGGACTACAATTTTCTGGCAACTTTCACCACAGAGGTCTCATGTTTGCTTTAATAAATGACTGAAGTGCCTAGACATTTATTTTTTTATGTCTAGTTCCCAAAATGGAAGCTGAACTCCCATGGTAGGCACCTTAGCTCAAGTTTTTCTGGCCTAATTTCCAGCAACATCCTCATGATTCCTACTAGCTACCTGCCCCGGTAGTGCACATCTGGCCAAGAAGAAACCCAGGGCAGGTGGATTTAAGTGGAATTTAGGAAATGTCCCAGTGCCTGGAAAGTGTTAGCCACTGCAGAGTAATCCAAGCAGCGTAGCAGATAGCCCTGGGAACTGACTGTAAAGCTGCTTAATATAGTAGAGTCTCTGAAATTCTTCCCCTCCTCTGCAGCTTAGACATATGGCTTAGAGCTCATGGAAAAGAGATGGATTCCAGCATCCAGAAACCTCTACTGTGAAGAAGTCTACAGAAACACTTCCCAAGAACTCAGAAGAGATTGCAAAAGAGACATTATTTTCTCTTTTCTCTCAGACCTGCCAAGGGTTTCATGCCTTTGCCTAGCAAGTGAGAAAAGAGGCTGTTCTCATCAAATTCTCATGGGCTAACTCAGAAGGCTCTGCGAACATATGGATGAGGCCCCTTTTTGTCAAAAGTGTACAACAGCATGCAGAAACATCACTCACAGATCTCTCAGGTTCCGATTCATCCCTCCTTTCCCAAAAATCCAGGAAATTGCACAGCCACATTTACTTGCCTTTTCTATGATTTTGGCTTTTTTACGTGACTTACTGAGCCATGACAAGTTGGTGGTTTTTTTTTCCAAAATGTAAGAAAACTTTGTTTATTCAGAAGCATTTACTAACAACTCAAAAATCAATATAAAACACAGTATTGCTGTCATACTTGTATTCAAACAGATCCAAGACACATTACACCCTTATTTCTGTGGCAAACCTTTCTTCTTTGTGAAAAGCTTGTTTTAGAAAGTAATGGAAAGAAGGGTGAAAAGAGCGACTTGTCGGAAGCTGTGCTTCCAAGCTGTTTGGAAAGGGGAGAAAGATTTGGCTGGTTGCTTACCCTGAAATTTTTCAAGATGCTTTTTGCTCAGATGAAATTGCAAATAAAAGCTCAATTTGAATGTACTGCTGGTTGGTTGAACTTATAACGACTATTGCAAATACAAGGGAATACCCAGAGGCCATAGTGTGGTTTCATTTCCATCTTGGAAGATAAGAAAAATTGTTGTTTACACTTGAAGGATGATATCGAAGAATTAAAAAGTGCCTCATTATCTCACCTAGTTTCACTTCTACTCAGATTCTTTTCTTGTCCTTATCCCTGTCACTGACCATGCTGAATACCCTTCTAACTGAGAGAGAATTAAGATGTGGAATGAGCTGTAAATAAATGTGTGCCTCATCTAGAGCTGGTGGATGACAAGACTACAGATAAAATTAAAGTTTGGGGTTTTACCTCCATAGAGACTTCAGAAAAATGCAGAGAGAAAAAACTGAAACTCACAAATTTTGAATGCCCTCCAATATTTGACGATTTGATTATTTTGTTCACATCAAAGTTCACAGACTTTGAAGCTGCTTTGTGAGGTAGTCAGAAACAGAGAACTTTACAAGGTAAATAACTGAAAGAGTTGAGAATGAAAGAAGAGACCCTCTTTGCCTGACAGGATTCCAGGGCCCTTAAAAAAATAAAACACGGTCCTCTGAGTAATCTTGAAAATACATGAGAATGACCATAGAATTTAGTTCCTCTTTAGGGATCAAAATAAGCAGCAACTTTATCAGGATAATCCAGCATTTGGAGCCTGGCCTTGGGCAGCATAATGTGAACTGACAGCCCTTCCGAGGAATTTTGACGGTTTGTCTCTATCTGCAGTTGCTTCACATTTCCGAGTTTGGCTCTGACCACCAATAAGAGGCATTTAGCGGAACCAAATATTGGATCCAATTTTCTGAATGAACATTCAAAGGACCGTCCTTCTTCCCAGACCGAGACATTTTACTAATAAAGGACACACAGAAGACGTCCTCGACACCTTGATTCAGAGTCCGCATCTATTGCACTCTTGTCATGAAGAAGGGAAGCAAAATGTCAGAACAAAATAAAGGAAAATTATCAATCGATAAAAGAAACAGTATCAAACCCGCTTGCTAAAATAAACAGATGGAAAAGGCAAATTATTAGTGAATACTTGTTTTCTAGCAAAGCTACTGGGGGAAATAGAAGGAATATGAGCAAGTAAATATGCACAGCATTCCAGAAGGAGAAATAAATAGGGATCCTATTATACTGCTGCTTATGCACAGCTTGGAAACCTCACTATAAAAGCTGCAGGGAATAGAAATACACTGTATGCAAGAAGAACATCCTTGGACTGTTTATGACACTACATGCACGCCATACCCTGAGGTTCCTATAAAATACTTATTATTTGCCAGTTCAAGCTGTTTGGCTTAGCTGTGATTTGGGTAATACTTCCTTCCACTGCAAGAAGTGCTCTGCTGTTGGTATAGGCTGGAGTGCTACAGCAGCATATCCTCATCTGTCTCAGATTGCTCATAAATTTGCAGGCCACAGTTATCAACCACAGGAATTCTAAACTGCAAGTGACTCTGCCTGTGGATCCATAGAGCAGGGAATATATACCAAAATTTCAAGTTCATTTATTCCTCCATTTCCATGGCTGTGTATTTCTTATCACAGATTTAAAATGCATTCATTTACCTGGGCTCTGGCATACGTGCAGAAGTCCAAGGGGATCTCTGTTAATTTCAGGGCAAAATATAACACTGAGTAAACTCACAGGCTTTTACTGTGCTAACCGAAGGTTTTTCTTGGTTTCGTTTGGAAGAATTTTCATCTACTTCAATCAAGAAAAGTTTTGTAAAAGGACCGAGTAGGAAAGGCGAAACAATGACAAAACTTGAACTCTTTGACAGAGGACAAGGAAGATTTTGATTAGGGGGAAGGCAATTTGAGAACAATTTCCTTTCCTGAGGCTGCACCTACAATCAAAGAAGGCTATCAACTACTGCAAAACCCTGAGTATCGAAACAAAGGAGTTCTTGGTGAGTAGACTAGGATGGGAGAAATTCCTCGGGGTATATCCGTGAAAGCCTCAAGGACACAGCGTGTGGAGCAAGAAGGGTGTACAGAGAAGCTCACTCCCAAGGATAAATCCCACCTGTGCAGAGGCTGGAAGGGAGCACTGGGGAGACCCACTGCAGTGTGTGTTAAACCTCTCTTGTTAAACCAGGCTCTGCTGCGCTGCTTTGGAAAGTCACCTACTCCATTGCAGGACTGGCTTCTCTGCCACCATCCCCATGGGCCAGACTCGGGAACACACAAAGCCCACTGCAGGACTCAGTGGCCATGCACAGCCTGAAGGCTCAGTCGCAGAATGGTTGGGTTGGAGACTCTCACCTCAGAGTGAGCAGGCCGTGAGCTTTTTACCTTTAAGGACATCTTCAGGGGATTCAGTAGCTTAACTGCCCTTGGGAGCAGAACTCATGGGGAATTTTGCTCCAAAGGAAGTCAGTGATCAGGGTTCTTCTATCTTTTCCTTGGGATATTAAATATTCTCTCAGAGTAAACAATCTGTTTGATGATTTTCCACTGACTGATACTTAGCTCTGGGAAAGGACAAGCTCATTTTGCCAAAATTGCCTCTGGATTAGGATGTTGCATATCCCATTGCGAGGGACATGGCCTACTGCAGAAAACATTACAATTTAATTATACTAGTGAATACAGTATCATTTGTGAAATAAAATTGCCTTATTAGGATATTTAGTCTTCTTGGATCTTTAGGGAATCATTAAACAAAGTAATTCCCTATTACCTCAGTGAAAAGGAATTAATGAAAGAGCAAAGTTATCAGAAAGGTCTGAAAGCAAATGATTATGAGTTAATAATATTTCAGGAATTTAAATGTAAAATCCTGCTAATAATCAGAAGAAATAGCTGTGCAGGATCAAACTATCATGCAGAGCCTCCCACAATAATTTATTCATTAAAGAAAAGGAAAATTATTTTCCATTACTTCAAAGACTAACCTCACAGTGAAAAGTAAATTGGCATTTATAGTGCTTCATCTCTAGAAGCGAACAGGAAAGATATTTGTGACTTGCAAACAAAAGATTTATTTCTATTAAAAACTTGGGGGAAAAAAGAGTGGTTCACTTTCCTGGATAGCCTTTTCTAACATTTTCATACATTATCCAGCTGTATGATAGCAAAGTTGTAATCTAATCATTTAGGATCATCTAACGTACTCTAATTGAAAACTTCGCAATTCTTTCAGTGTTTTGAATAGACATTCTCAGCTGCATGCAAATGCTCCTTTCCCATTTGACTGAAAGATCCTAGTCAATAAGTTTGGGTTTAAACCTCCCAATTTTTGGCAGTGCATGGCATTCTGAAAGTAATGTTATAGCTGTTTTTCCTTCAAAAGCTCTTGAGAATTCTTGGAAAAATCACTTCGCAGTCTGATGTCTGCATATGTGAAGCCTGTGAGACTAATGTGTGATTGGCTGTCAAGAATGGAATAATGCAGAACTCCCCTCAACCAGTGTGAAGAAAGATACCAAGTGAATCTCTTTGGGTATTCTACATCATCTGATTCCAGTTGCCTATATTTAGACTTTTACTGTTCTTTGAGATATCTCAGATTATTCAGGCTTCTACAAGAGGCAGGCAAATGCACCACCAGACTTAAAGAACACCAGAATTCTTCCTCTTTGAAAAGTAGCTCTTTGGGGCAATTAATTTTGGGTCATGAAATCCCACCTCTACATTTTTAGGTGTGGGGTAGGTGTTTGAGCTTCTGTCATAGATGGAGGATCTCTAACCAGGACAGTCCACGGAGCCTGCAGAACCTTTTGGCTGACCTGTTACCAGGTCTTCTGGAGGACATGGTTTTCCTATAGTTCCTGTGTTGCATGTGCCAACTGAAGGGGAGAAAAGTTCAGATGGGGCATCAAGAAATTTTTTTTCTCTGATCAGCACAACCAACAGTGAGATCAGTTACTGGCAGGTGCTGTAGTCTCCATTTGTGGAGTTTTTCAAAACTCAGTGAGATAAATAACCCAGAGAAACCTAAAAGGACCCCACAGATGACTCTATGACCTCATAGAGGAGCAGAAAGTAGGGACAGAGACCTCCTGAGGTCTCTTCACACCTGATTTATCCCACGATCTCCCAATCCTTGGATACTGTAGAACACCTCAAACAACGCTAACACCAAATGTTGACCTTCTGGCTAATGCATTGAGCTCTTGAGTAGCTCTGGCACTAGCTGGAGTTTATACACCCAGACCATACGCAGACATTTACATGTTGACAGCTGAATTTGGATCCTAGTCATGAGACGATGAATCCTGCTTCTCACATGGTAGTTATGCATATGTAAAGAAAGGCAAGGTTCATCAGACATATATTTTTATCGTCTAATTCACAGTGTGTTTATCCATGTGTGAATGTGAGACACATCATGCAGGGATACTAGAAAATACTATGTCTGTCTTTTGAAAAAAAAGTTGTTCAGTTTTCTGTGCAATCAATTTTCTGCTATTTAAGTCTAAGAGTAGACTAGAACATAAGTGTTATTTAAATAATAGAGAGTGAATAAACTGCTTTGGTTAAAACAGCATCAAGGGGTGCTTTATAGTGAGGATTTAAAGTGCTCAAGTTCTGAAGCTCATTGAAGAGAAGATGTAAAAACGCAGAATACTCTATTCACAAGTAATTTACTCCAATTATCAAGGAAAAGGGGAACAATCTCTCCTTCTAAAGAGATTTCCTTCAGAAAAGCCGTGACTGTTCTCCACATCAAGTTTTTAATTTGGAAAATCAGGAAGAGAGGTGATTTTAGAAGCTTTCGTTTTGAATCCATTCTCAAGTACTTACTGAAAAGAATCAGAGTGGTTTTCCAGTAGTTTATCTGACTCATAAACCCAAGAGCTCTCAATGTCAGCACTGATGTTGAACTCTCATAGTAGTGCCCTTCCAGAACTTTACAGCAACTTAAGGCAAATCTGGAAATTACATAGACTGTGCAGCCAAATCTCTTTTCCTTTGGCTGATCAACTCTGTGGCTGGGCTACTGAGTAGCAACTCATAAATACCAGAAATTTCGATGGGCAAAATTCTGGCAACTTTGAGAGATATAAAGGAAGCATGAGGGGAGAAATGCGCTTTAGTAACTGTCTTCACAACACTCCTGTAAGGAAGCCAAAAATGTTCCAAATTGCACAGATGAAAAGCAAAGGTGCATAGGTTCTGTCTTCTGAGCTAGTCATCTAGGGCTTCACTCATATATCTAAATACAGGAATATAATGTCAGTTGATATGCCCTCACAAATCCATGCTGGCTCTAGCTGCCAATCCAAAAACGCAAACTCTCCTGAAGATTCTGTGTCATATATTGGTCCTACACAGACGTCTTGGATTCTCCAGAATACCTACTATGTCACTAGACACAGTTGTGCAGTTAACTGAATAACAGAATATCTAATCCCTCCTTACAGTCAAAAGAAAGTAGTAAATAACTCCGAGATGCAGTTCATGACCTTGTTCAGACATTTAAACTGTTCTGAATCATTACAAATGCAATTCAACATGTCTTTCATAAAGCTACGAAGGACTGAATAATATTCCATTTATGTGCAGCTACAGTTATTTTATATTTATATCATATCAGATGCTGAATTTAAACCAAGTACAAAGTAAGTGTGGTCATATTAAGGAATTCTTCCTGTAACACATGTACCACAACACTGCAGGTTTTTTCATAGGAATGTAAAGCTGCCAATTGTGATCAGAGTCTGGCAGTGAGACCAAACACCAGCACAGAGAAGCATTAAAACTTCTCTAAATGTTTTGAAATTTTTCCCAAAAAAGTACTTTAAGTTGTAGAGAAGTGTCCCAAAAGTCGTCCTGGGATACTTCTTCCTGAAAAGAGGTTGTTGAGAGTTGGGGTAGGTCTCTTCCCGGGACTAACAAGTGATCGGAAAAGGGCAAATGGCCTCAAGTCGCAGCAGGGGAGGTTTAGTTTGGATATCAGGAAAAAATTTCTTCACCACAATGATCATCAAGAACTGGAACAGGATGCCCAGGGAAGTGATGGAATCCTCTTCCCTGGAGGTGTTTAAAAGATGCATGGATGTGGCACTTGGGGACATTGTTAGGTATACAGTTGGACTTGATGATCTGAAAGTTTTTTCCATAAAACATGATTCTTTTTTGTCTTCTTTTTAAGGATCTCAAGACACCCACACTATCAGGAAGCTTCTGTGTTTTCTGAAGGCTCCATCTTGCCAATCACAGGGGAATGATGAGAGCTGACACTGAATGAACCTGCTATGAAGCACAGACATTTGCCCATAATTGCGTACATCTGTGGTATCTGCAGGAATGAAATACAAACCTTTCCAATTCTCTTTATCACATATTCACATAAATAATGGAGTTTTTTCAATTTTGACCTTATCAAGGTCAAAATCTCTCTCTTTCCATCATTACCAGCTGTTTCTAAATTAACACAGTTTTCCTTTGAAATGAAACACATGAAAGAGTTTTATCGATTATTTTCTCAATAGAGAAAGTTTCAGTGGTAGATTATCACATCAAATATTCCTAACACTAATGAAAAAAATTACTAATGGATAACATGCTCTTTAATATTTAGAGAGCAGAGTGTCATCTTAAGTAGATTAATTTTATTCTTTAAATTCTGTGAGCTGCAGGACAGCTCATTTAGAATCTGATACGGACGAAATTAAGAGAGGTTTTGAAAGAAACAACCAGTAATTTTAATTTTAATGCTCACCGGTGAAACTAAGAATGACACATAGTCATTTAGTTTCATCAAAAAAAAAGATTATTTTGATCTATGATGGAGTTACACTTATAGTCTTTAAAAAAAGGGAAATGAACGTTTAGAAATATACTTTTGAAAATATAAGAATGAATTATTTAGTCTCCTGATTCGATTTTCCCTTATTTTCAGTACAAACAATTCAGAAATGTGAGAAATTCATAGTTTTAGTGCCATTAAATCAGCACTTCCCAAATACTAACACACAAACCTTTTGACACAAAATATCACAGAGTTTAACTTTGATCACTTCTAGCTCTCAAAACCCCCCCCATCAACAGATTGTGATTGCAGTTTTTCGAGCTTATCACTGACTTTTATAGCTGCTCACTTTCTAGAAGATCTTTGCTTCAGCCTTCCGGATCATATCTTTATAGGAAGGTCTATTTAACTGAAAAGGCTGAGTTCTTCTGCAACACAATTTTGTATGAATCCCTGAAATTCACCTGGCACCTCTGGTTTAGAAACACAAGTGTCCACGTCCCAGTTGCACGTGGGTTTTAAAGTTTACTGCATAACGTTATTTTTACAGCAGAGTTGTCACTTTTATGTACATAAAAGCATCTCAGGTGCATTAGCAATGTGCTCCTCTGGGGCTAACTGGCTTCAACAGGTATGTAAGCTATCATATTACTACACAGATTTATGCACTGTGGATCAAAAATAACACTTACTAGTGCATATCACTGTCCCCTTTCATGCTGTGGACGAGTGTGGCTGCACACTTCTCCAATTAAGACCGTGGTGGTTTTGAACACACAACAGTGCAAAGGACTCGTGGACATTTCCTATTGAAGTTTTGCAGGAACAGGCAGGAGCTGCAGTTTCAGGACTGGCACCACAATAACCAAGTCAAGTCTTAACACTGCAGCTGGTCAGTTCAGCACAGATGTTCAGATATGATTCACCGTAATTCACCAGAAGTCTACTCCGAGGCAGTGTCATGCCAGGGTGCATTTAAGAGCCTTGGGGAGCTTATGCCTTGGAACCAGTCTGTGAATGTTGTGGAAGGTGGTTCCCTGTGAAGAAAATTAGAAATTCAGCTCCATTTATAATACATATATTAAGCTTCGTATATATGTTGTCCAGGAACAGGACAATACCAAATCCTTTTGGTCTTAACAACAAAGATAATCCAAATTGAAAAAAAAAAAGATTCTGGAAAGCATATGACAGATGCAAAGCAAAAAAGAATATCTATGTCTAGTAGAAGAGACAGCTCCAATGACTGAATGCACAGCAGCCAGCCCCCTTCACAGTGTTTCGAGAACTATCACCCACCAGAATATTTAGATTGAGGAACTCTTTGGTTAAATCTTGACCAGCTTCAATATCCACCAAACGTTATTCCAAGAAGTGTACATTGATTATGACACCCATACACTTTTCATGAAAAAGCCCCATCACAATTAGAATTTATGCTGTTAATTGCTGCTTTTGAAAAACACACCAAAAATTTCCTTTTTGCCAAGCTCAGAGAAATGAGTGACCTTTGCAAGCCACTGCCCAACCAGCCAGGGAAGGAATTGGCAGAAAAAAAAAAAAGCTCTATACATACCCTTAGAACTGTGCTGTTTCTAGAGTGTAATTTTTTATAGTGGTTGTTATGATTGTCATTATAGAAAAACATATATTGCCAGTTATGCATATCTTTTTATTTTGCTACCATGCATAGTAAATACTATAATCAATAGTTGCCTACCATAATCATAGCAATTACTATGCAGCTTTAATACTGAATCACTGCCAAGATTATTTTTCAACATCAAGACTGTCCTACTCTTCTCACTGTAAACACAGCAGTATGTTCCTCTCCAAACACTGCAGACAGGGACAACCTTTGTCCAACTTCTCTCCCATAGGATTCGGCGATTTAGGTCAGATCCTAAACAGGCACGATGCATAAAAACAAGAGAATGCTGGTAAATCCTAAAGCCTTTACAGGCTGGAGCTACAAAGAGGTGTCAGGATAAACCAAGAGATGAAGAAGGTAAATTTTATTATTTAGTTAGTATTGAAATACATTCTACTAACAATATATATAATCCTGTGGGAATATACACATACAGATACATATGTACATATGCATCTATTCACACGTGTGCACCCATACCCACAATCAAGCAAAAATGCATGTATGTATGGACACAGATAAAACTTTTTGCATTACAGTAATTTTAAACTTTCCATTTTAAAATATTAGGCCTGAATGAAAAAATAGCAGAATAAATTCTTGTTTCTGAGTGTATCTCAGTAGCTGTATCTTTTCACTGTAGGACTCCACTCTCAAATTGTTTTGACACAGATAGGATTACTGCAAAATTGGTCATGAAAGAAATTAATCTTTTATTCCTACCCTAACTGTTAGTATATTCTTATCTGCACTGGCAGTGTTTAATCTGTAGGTAAATATGAATTTGCTGGCTATAGTATAGCTTCAAAAGATCAGCATCCTGACAGGAGAACCAATATAGCCTTGATGCTAATCTTTATTTCTATAGACAGTTGTTAAGTATAAATACACTCTATCAGCTATGCAACTCTAATCTAAAGCTGTTTATTGCCACACCAAAATAAGAAGTGGAGTAGAAAGAGTTTGAAAGCAAACCTAGACTTCAGAGGATATGCCAGTGATTGATGACATTTTCTTGTCAGTTGTTATTTGTATGAATAGATAGCACTACTATTTTGGAAAAGAAAATCTTTAAAAATGCATAGGGAGTATTTGAAGCAGGAGCATTCAGGCATTGCAGGGTCATGCGTGGTAAAAGAGATGGGATGAAGAGGTGATATTTTGTCCAGTAGGAGAATGTCAACACTCGGTACAGTAGTAGGAAGGGTTCAGTATAATTCTGCCTTCAAAGACTGGCGACTGCAAGGGCTGGCTCAGGTAGAAGTATCCCAGGATGACTTTTGTGAGATTGCTCTACAATTTAAAACACCTTTTTTGGGAAAAGATTCCAAAACATTTGGAGAAGTTTCAATGCTGCTGTATGGTGTTGTTTCGTCCCACTTCCAGCATCCGATCACACTCGGCAGAGCTGTGTTCCCATGGCAAAAGCTGTGATGTTATAGCATGAGCATTACAGGAAAGATCTCATAACAACAGGTATTCTATGATTCTGTGGTGAGCTGGATGACCACACTTATGTGTCCTGACTATAAATTCAGTATCTGATCTAATATATTAAATAACCGTAGCTGAATATAAATGAAATATTAATCAATCTTTCTTGAATTTATTGAAGACATGTCAGGTTGCCTTAAGTTCTTTGGGAACATTTTGAAGCCATTTGAAAGAAGAAAAATGTATTCCCGTTTCTTCTCTCACAGTATTATGCAGACTGGTCCTTATCCCATTCAGTCATGAGATCTGGATAGGCTACAGAGCTGGGCAATAAACAGCTGTATGAAATTTAATGAGAGCAACTGTTGGATTGTCCACCTGAGATGGGCCGATCCTGGTTACACATACAAATTAGGGTACAAGAGTCTGAAAAGCAGCCCCATGGAAAGAAAGCTGAGGATTTGGGTGGATGGCAAATTGAATATGAGTTCAAATGACTAATCAAAAGGGCTAGCCCTACCCTGGGGTTCATCCAGCACAGCATCCATCACTGGCTGGTTGGGGGAGATGATTGTCTTGCTCTACTCTGCACTAATTTGACCTGGACTTGAGTGCTGTGCGCAGGTTTGGATGCCTCAGTGTAAGAAAGAGATAAAGTTATTGGAGAGCATCTAAAGGAGGGGAATCAACATGGTGAAAGGCCTGGAGGGCAAGACTTGTAAGGAGCATCTGAGGTCCCTTGCTTTGTTCGGCCTGGAAAAGAGAAGAGGCTGCACCCTTCTCTGGGGGGGGGCAGTGGAGGGGAGGGTGCTGATCTCCTTCCTTTGGTGACCAGTGACAGGACAGGATGAAATGGAATCAAGATGCGCCAGGGGAAGTTCAGATGGGACATGGGGAAAAGCTTCTGCACGGAGAGGTGGTCGTTCCCTGGAAAAGGCTACCTAGGGAAGCGGTGACACATCAAGCTAGTCAGAGTTCAAGGAGGGTCTGGACAACTCTCTTATAGCATGGTTTAGTTTTAAGTAGTTTTGCAAGGAGCAGGGAGTCGTAGTCGATTATCCTTAAGGGTCCCTTCCAGCTTGAGGTATTCTGTGAGTCTATGATTTTAAATCAGATATTAAAATTACCACACACTTGCTGGGGGTTTTCACTGCCACTCTGCTGAGGTTCGTTCTTGCTTATGCACCCAGCATGGTTGTGTTCAGCATCTGCTGTGAAGGAAGACAAAGTTTCTTTCAACTTTACGGGTAAAAGGCCTTTGGGGCACTGAGGCAGATTCAGCTTCAAAACTGATTGGGCTCTTTCAGTACTTGGCTCCCTAAATACTCACAAGATGAATGTGTGCATGCATGCTAAGTTCCCCATAGAAAATGATCTTGGTCTCAGAGATCATGTTTCACATTTTCTTCCTTACTATTTATGTTCTGCTCTGAAAGTAAATGAATACTAAATTGAATCAGCAATTCAGGCTTGCTGCATTTCATTGATCTATGACAGATCAGAGCTTGATGCTGAGCTAATGTGGCCCCAGGCACCAACCTTTACCACTAATATGGTTTTAAAATTCTCTACTCAAGTCTATTTATTATGAATGTAATCTGTTTTAGGAAGGCACCTAAATCTGTACTAATGATTCATTCAGATGCATGCACTGTCCTCATTTAAAATGTCCAGGTCAACCCCACTTTTCCTGATCATTTTAATAGTGCACATTGTTCTGTATTACCTGGTTTGCTTCCACTCTCACTCTGTTTCAGATATTTTTTGCCTGACTCCCACTGATGACAGACTGGGATGATTTATTTCCTTATGCAACCCTCTTTGTATTCTATAGTTATTTTTTGCCACAGTAACAGTTTATTACCTTCCTCTTCCAGCAGCTCACTCTCTCAGCCACAAGTAAAATTTAGGGAAGTTTTCTGAAATTTCTTATGATCTGCCAGCCAAAATTTTATCTGGGATACTATACCCCAGATTCTTAACTCAAAAAATATTAGTTCTGGACCTCAGTGCTTCTCCAGTGATTGTTATCCGTCAACGCTAACAGGGAATTGAGTAGATTCAGCCTCCTGATGTCAGCAGATAGAGTTCAGAAACATTTACATTTGTCATCTGGCTTGTCACCTTTGATAAGTCCTTTATTTACTCCCTCAACTTTGCTTATTTGGTCCACGGCATCCCCTTCAATTTCTCCTTACCTTCCTCACACGTGCTTATTCCTCCCAAGCACAAAGCAGGGAAATTGATGTTTCTGACTATTTACTAAACTGAAAAATAAAACTCTGTGTTCAACTGGAATAAAAATATTTTGGTCCTTCATCTCAAAGGGTTAAAAAAAAAAAGTCAAAAAAATCCCCAATATATTTTCAGTCTTAAAACTGCTTGTCAATCAATTGTACATGAGACTTCTTGGGGTTCTCTTTTTTTTTTATTTTCCCTTAAAGAGTAGGTAATTTGTCAAACAAAATGCCAAAACTATGAAACCTAAAAGAACATTTCCTTTTGAAATTCTTATATAAAATATTTTGATATTTTATAATGGAATCCTTAGTTGAAAAATATCGATCATAATTGGGCTTTAACTGCTTCTCAGTATAACTTGAATTCATGAACATATGAATTTTTCAGTGAATTTACTGTCCATAAAAAATTTGTGGCTGCGCCTACATGCAAACAATGAATAACAAGATACTGTTACTCCTATTAATGTTGTATGCTTTGACTTAAAATAATTTCAAAATATATTCTGCTTTCAATAAATACCCCTAGTGCTTCTGATGAACAGTGCATTGTCTGCAATCAACTTTGAAATTTGAAGGCTTTGGATTTAAGAAGGACATTCAAATTAATTCAATGTTAAATATATCTGTATATCTCATGGAAATACCTCCCATCTCTTGAAATTTCTAATCTAAAGGCTATAAAATAACAAAGTAGATAATCTTGCAAGAGGTCTGCCCTACTGAATAGGAGAAATACTTCCAGGCTGGTTGCTCTCTTGAGGGTTTGTTTCACGGCAGATTTCAGGCTCAGCTCAAATTTGCCCTTGAACATAAATGCTGTTCACCATTTGGCTGTACACCTAGGTTTTATTTATCTGAGTTCTGGTAGGGCAACTCATTGTTTCAGAGGAGTTAAAAAAGCACCTGAAAAGTCATGTGCATCTCGGTTGTGCATTTCTTCTGGTTGTCAAGGAAACCACCCCAGGATTCCTGGCAACAGACTTCATCTCAATCGGTAATGGAAACACCACAGGTATTAGCCAGTCAGTCACCTCCCACTGGGTGCTATTTTGGGAACAAGTCAATAGATCAGATTCTCCTCTTCCAGCAGCTCTGAAGCTGTGTGAGGGTTTGTCGTGTGCCTTTGTCTCCATGGGGCTTGGCTCTCTGGCAATTTCTCTGGGCAGAGAGCCATCCTAGAGGTGAGGCTGTTAAACACTGCTCTCAAGGTATAAAAAAAGCATTCAAAGCACTACGGTAAACCTGAATTCAACGTTCCTGAAGTCTGGAGTGACGGCTAAAAATTATCAGGGGGAAGAGGGTAGTAGCCTTTGTTTCAGATGGACACTCTTTCCCTTCTGTACCAAAACTGTACAAAAGTGTTTACATTTACAGCCTTAAAAAAAAAAGTAAAATTGCGTATTTGTAATTGATACCTATGTAGTCATTAAATGTCCTGAAGATGTTGACTGAGATCTCCAGTCCTGGGAATGGCAGAACAGTATGGTTATGGTTCTGGGGTCACCTGTGAGCACTACAGGCAGTCACCCAGACTGAGAGTCAAAGTGTCCCTGCTACCAGCCTGTTCCCAAACTGAGTTTGTCCAGAGAGCATCCAGAAGTGCTTTATTTTCATGAAGAGGAAAGTAAAGCTTTGGGTGTGATTGGGAATGCTCATAGGAAATGACAGGGCAAGCTGGAAGAAAGTTACTTGAATGCTAAGGGGAGAAAATAGGATAGCATAATGGGGAAGACAGAGAGGAGGAAGAGTAAAACTGCAATGTACAGCTAAAATGGATATGTAAATCCAGGGATTCGAAACCTGTGGGGTGGGAATAAAGAACGATAAGAAATGTCACACTGGGGAGAAATGGTTGTGGACAATTGAAAAATCAAGAACAGGGAATTTATGGTAAAAAATGGATGGGCCTGTGCCATCACAGGACTGCACGGTGTTTCAATTTGTGAGGGGAAAAGCTGAGGTAACACAGAGGGGAGAGAAAGAACTTCATAGGGGAGGAATGCTGGAATTCCCTGGCGTCACCTGCAGAGAGCGGAATGAACATTCTGGGGTAAAATTGAGCAGTGCGGGAACAAAAACTGCGGTAATCTGTGGGGGACAGGTAGCGGACATTTTGGCGGGAAAATCTGAGGTGCTCTTTAGGGGAGAAAATTGGTTTTGGGGAAAAGTCTGAGGTAATTTGTGGAGGACAGGCAGAGAAAATTTTGTGATAAAACCTGAGGTAATTTTCAAGGGCCAGAAGAAATATTTTTCGGGTAAAATCTCAGGTAAATCTGCAGGGGAATGAATGAAGGTAAAATCTGAGGTAATCTCTATGGAAGAGAACATTTTGGAAGGCAAATCTGAGGTAATCAGAAGGAACATTTTAGGACCAAAATCTCAGGTAATCTGTAGGGGATATTTTAGAGGGCAAATCTGAAGAAGTCTGTGGGGGACAGAATGGATATTTTGGGTGCAGAATCTGAAGTAACTTGTAGGGGGCATTTTGGAGGGAAAGCTTGAGGTAATCTATAGGGGACAGAACGAAGATTTTTGGGGTAAAATCTTAGGTGACCTATAGGACACAGCTAGGGGACGTTTTGGAGGGAAAATCGGAGGTAATCTATTGGGGGGTCAGAAGTCATGTTTTTGATGGAAAACCTGGGGTAATTTAGATGAAACAAAATTAGGGTATTTTTGACGGGTGAATTTAGGGTAATTTACAGAGGAAAAATGAGCATTTTTGTGGGAAACTATTTTGTAACACAGAAGACCAAGACAGCATCTTTGACAGAAAATCTGGGATAACTTAGAAGGGCCATAGGTGACATTTTTAGCTGAAAACCTGGGCTGATTTAGAAGAGTACTGTCGCGGGCAGAGTGGAAGCTGCAGACAAAATCAGATTGAAAAGCCCTCCTGTTGAGTCATGAGGTGCAAAAATGACCCCCTTGCTTTCTGAACTCCTCAGAGAGGAACCTGGGTGTGACTGAATCCAATCTTAGCCCCAGGCTTTTTCAGCAGTTTATGCCTAAAAGATTGATAGGTGTAATTGAACCTTTATACAATTTTGTCCTTCAGGATAAAGGGTTGCAAACCAAATATATTAATATAAATTTATATGACTTATTATAACACTGACTAGACAAAAATATCTTAATCAGAATTATTTACACAGTATCGGAGCTATAAAAACTAGTGGAGTATAATGAACTGTTTTGAAGCAACATCGAAGTGATCATATTAAAGCTAGCAAAAACCAGTTATTCAATAAGAGTTAATGTCACTTAGCCATTCCAAAAATGGAGGCAAATCTCTTTTCTTGTCTTTGAGAAATAACTGAGGGGTGTCCACACTCAGGGAGGGATCTTCTCACACACCATTCCGAGAAGAAATATGTTGGAAGACCTACTGTTAAAAATTGGGACTGGGTGGCTCGAGGCTCACCCTGTGGGGCTGTTGGGTTGTGATTCCCTGCAGATGCAGGAGCTGGAGCTTCTCAGGCCTGAGCGTGTCATCGTCCATTGGCAGAAGCCGTGGGACAATGAGGCAAGAGTGAGCAAGAGGAGCAGTGGCTTCAAGCTCAAGAGTGGAATGGCAAGGCAAGAGCGAGCTTGGAGCTGAAGAGGGAGCATGAGAGGCCCTCTGGGCAAAGGGCATTCCTGCCATCTCCAGGGCACCTTCTCGGTGCCCCGGCTGGCTTTGTGCTGGGTGACCTCCCTGGAAGCAGGGCTGGGTCTTTGCTGTCATTGACCATTTGCCATTGTGCTCCCTTGGCTGCCCAGAGAGAGGGGGGAAATGTAGCTCTCCTGGCCCATGGCCCACCCTGTTAGCAGGGCAGGGCCTTTTCCCCAGTCCCAGCCTTGCCCCTGCCTTCTGAGGGCAGAGCCAAGCCACTCAGGTCTAGTGTGGGCACTGTGACCCACCTGTAGCCAGGGCCTGGGTCTCTGCCTATGTGGCATTGCTGCCAGTCCTGCTGGTGACCTGCCAGAGTGCTGGCCCTGTCTTCGGGGCTTGTGTCCTGACTTTGTCCCCAGGAGCAGCCCCTGGTCCCTGAAAGCAAGGAATAGATCGGAGGGAGGGGAATTAAATAAAAAGAGAAAGAGAACATTGTCTGGGATGGGAATATTACAGTTAAGAGAAATCCAGTCTTAATTTTAGAGAATGATCTCTCAGCTTCTTCCAGTGCTGACCTCCTGGAAAAGCATGTGCAGGACCTAAATGCTCCCAAGCCTGGATGATCTCAGGCTACTGGAAGTCCCAAAGTTTCTTTGTGGCTCAAGAGGAATCAATTCATTGAAAGCCCCTCTTTTCTCTCCCAATAGTCTTGGCGTAGTTCTCTGTAGACACATCCAGAGTAGTGTCCAGTCATACTGATGACATGCGTTCTTTGTCCTCCCTCTGTGCATTCTGCTCTACATGCTGGAAAAGATAAAATATGGTAGTGGTGAAGTACTCAGACAAAAAGTGATTATAAAAGGAAATCGTGTTAATGAAGGAACTGTGAGTAATCATGGCACTACTTGCAAATCTCTGCAAGCAGCTTCACAACCTGGCGAGTTAGACATTTATGGAATCAGTTCCTGGAAGGAAGATCAAAAGAAATAATCACGTTCACCTGAAAGTCATAAAAAAAATAACAGCCATAAACTGAATAAAAATAAATAATACCAAATCAAATCTAATTTCATTGCTTATAGAGTAAGAGGGTGTATGGAAAATGTTCTACATTACATACCTCAGCTTCAAGAACAAGCACTTTGATAGTCTTCCACAGTAATTCAAAAAAATAGAGGAAGGAAAAATGGAAGAAGGTAATTTAGTGCACAGCATAGGGAAACATGCTTGGAAAATGATGTGCAATGATTCGGTGTTGAAATTGAAGAATGAATTTAATGTTGTTCCTGAAGGACCAGTAATGAGTCTGTTGCTATTCAGTATTGTAATTAATGAGCAATTATGATTTTTGCAATTTTGCAGGTGGCATTGATTGGAGAGTGCCTGAAGAACTGGAGGGCAGGAATCAGGGTGATCCTATGGAACTGGGAGTGAGAATTGACAAAAATGCTGATACTGCATGACAAGGATACAGATAGTGTTCTTAGGCAAAACCAGCCAGCTCTCTTAATACAGGGTAGTAAAGAAATAGTTGGGTTGCAGGTTTCTAGGAAAAGACTAAGATTTTTTTGTGCTCACAAATGACCATGAAACACAATGACAGGTTGTAGGAGAAACCCCACAAATTAAAAAAAAAATCAGTATAAGCAGGAGTAAGCCTCATAACACAATCTTCTCCATTCAGAACTGGAGGAGACCTCAGCTGGAAATCTGAATCCAGTTTTCTTGGGCAGCCAGGAATACACTGAGCCAACAACCAAACTGGCATAAGCAAAATGTTGCTCCAGATCAAATTTATGACAGCACAAATATATTGGACAAGTTGAAAATAACGAAATAGAAGAGGAAAGAATTGACCCATGCAACGAGTAATGCAGCAAAGGACAGAAGAACTGAAAATTGTTACTGTTTAGATTTGATAGAATAGTCAAACAACAACCTAGTGGACCTTTCAATTGAAAAGTTAAAATTAGGTGGGAGTTTCTATTTGAGAAGGATAAAATTGTCATTACAAGAGAGAAAGATGCCATTTCTATTACAACCATTATTTCTTTTTTTTGGAGTCCTTAGAAACTCAATGCTACACCATCTTGAATGTTGATAGTTCTATTTTCTAACACACTAACCCAGGAGGAGACACGAAGCTAAATTTGTTTGCAAGACAGTGTGTGTCTAAACTGCAGGAAACCGGTTTGGGAGATACAAAGACAATGTATCGTGTATGTTTGTACTTATCTTTGATGGAAAATTATATGGAAGCCTTTTAATTTTCTATCACAAAATGGGCAGGGCTCACACAGAGGAGTGATCTTTTGTATTGAATACATGTGATTTGGCTCCATGATTGGCCCTTGGTAGTTCTCTGTAAAGCAGTGAGCATTGACATGGTTGTATATGCTATGCCAACTTTGATGTTTCACCTTGCTGCTTCAAAAGACTGGGTAAAAAAAAGCCACTCAAAAATATTGCTTGAAGTAATAATTGACAGTGACGAGGAAAAATATACAGTTAGCATAGTGAAAGAAAACAAGACAAATTTTGAAAGCTTAGTAAAAGGATGAAAGCAGTTTTCTACTCTCTTATTATAGAGTCCCTTCTGGTCAAAAAGGAAAAAAAGAACAACAATTAGGTAACTACTGTTAACTGCATTAGAGAAAAGCACCAGAAGATCATGAATAGAGAAACCAGTGCTGTGTTAACACAATTGGAAAGAAACTTTGCTCTTATTCACTGTCTATTCCCCTGCAATTTTAAGAATTTCGTATGTATAATCTTCTTTTATAAACCAAAGAAATAAATTTATGCTTTTTAAAATTTATCTCTCCATCAGCTGGTAATTGACTTTGGAAAACTTGAATAACCTCACAGTTTGCTTGTGTTCCCCTGCAGATCTGTGTTCAGACCCTCATTCTGCAGTCCCCTCATTATTGTTCCCTCCATCCATATCTTCCTACATGTCACCCTCCTAAGGAGAAAGTTATGGGAATTTTTTTCCAACACTGGGTTTCACACTAAGAGATTGAGATTTGTTCTTTTTGAAGGCTAAAGAGAATTTCATGGTTATTAAAATGCTGTTTTTTTCAATGCAGCTTCTCTATGTGCTTATTCTAGGCAGAGCTGCAGGCATCAGCTTTTATTAAGCTTATTCAAAACTTTCCATTGTAGCACCCAGTTTGCTTATAGATTTGAGAAAGCTTTGGTTATTTCAACCCAAATTTGTCATGTGCAATTTGAAACTGTGATTTTATATCTTCCAGACTTGAAACACTCCATCAGATACTGCACAGATATAAGAAATGTGGGCAAAAGGATAGCAGACACAGAAAACAGTTTCAGATCTATGACCTTCATCTGTGTAGACCAAGCAGGAAAAAAAACATGGCCTGAATTTTTTGTAGAGGCAATGGATCTTTTTTAACCCCTAAAAGAGAAGGGAAATGACTCACCACACTTACTCAAGGGAGGAAGCAATGGCACAGAGAGTCCTAAGTGTTTTGAGGCTTGATGTCCTTTGAGAAGCTGGAGGAGAACAGTCTTGGGTTATTCTCACTCCAGAGTTGTCAGGGTTCCCAGAACACTTCCAGGAGTCCCTCTCACTGTAACACTTGAGACACATGTTTTTCTAACACAGAGCTTCAGGACCACAGGCAAAGCATTGAAATTCAATTTTCCATAATTCATTATTAAAAGAATCAATAGATAAGAGGAAGAAATATCAGAGAACAAAAATGCTGTAGAGGGGGAAGAAGACATGTTGTACGTCACATCTTGTAAATCCTAATACAGTGTTTATTCAGAAGTTTATAGATATTTATGTCTTTAGCTACAGCTGAACGCTGATTCATAGAAAAGCTGAAAACTCTTGGCAACTTAAAACGCAACGAATTGAAAAAGAAGAATAGGCTAGATGCTGTCAGAATGATCCCAAGGATAAAACAGAGCATGGCAGGAGTATATTAACCCAGGGTAATGCAATGTAACAATGACAAATAGAATCCTACCATTTTTTAGGTTGGAAAAAACATCTAAGATCATAGAGTCAAACCATTAACCCAGCACTGCTAAGGCCACCATTAAACTATGTCCCGAGGTGCCACAACTGCATGTCTTTTAACTCCCCCCAGAGATGGAGACTCCACCACTGCTCTGGGCAGCCTGTTCCAGTGCTTGACAACCCTTGCAGTGAAGAAACGTTTCCTAGTATCCAATCTAAACCTTCCTTGGTCCAACTTGAGGTGAATTGAGCACACTGCTGTCTTATGTTCAGTCACTGTCAATGAACACCCTCAGGTCCTTTTCTACCAGGCAGTTTTCCAGCCAGTCTGTCCCCAGCCTGTAGCTTTGCATGGGGTTGGTTGTGTTTGTTTGCCTTACTGCACTTCATAAAACTGGCCTCTGTCCACCAATCCAGCCTGTCCAGATCCATCTTCCTACCCTCCAGTGGATCAAAACTCCCACCTAACTCTTCATGTACAAACTCACCGAGGTAACACTCGTTCCCCTCATCCAGATCATTGATGTTAAACAGGCCTGGCCCCAACACTGGTTTTTTACCCAGCAAACAGTGCACTCATCCATGCCATGGGAAGCCGGTTTCTCCAGGAGGATATTGTGGGAAATGGGGTCAAAGGCTTTACTAAGGCCTAGGTAAACAACATCCACTGTCTTCCCTCGTCCTCCAAGCGGGTCACCCTGTCTTGGAAGGAGATCAGGTTAGTCAAGCAGCACCTACCTTTCATAAGTCCATGCTGGTTGTCCCATATGATGATCTGCTCCATGACCTTCTGCCATACCAAGGTCAGACTGCAATGAGTCAGATGGCATAAAGGCCCAATGGAACTTCCATATTAAGTTAGAAAATTGAATCTAATCTGATGTGCCCAGCATGGGCAGCATCAGTGATATGAAGGGTTTTGTATATTATACAGTCTGTCTGATGAAGAGATGAAGGTTTTATTATCACAGAATTACCCGAGCTTTTTCAAATCCTTCTGTAAGTCTTAGCTCCATTTTACCTTGTGTCAATGACTTGCACAGATTAATTACTTGACTAATAAACCACTTTCTTCTTCTCAATATAAAACTTGCCTTAAAACTGTATGACACATCCACATTCCTCTCTTTACTATCCATCACATCTTTTATTTGCCGTCTATTGAAATACGAATAGTCAAAAATTATACTGCTTTATACAGATAATTTTTTCATTATTTTAATAATCATAACTGCCATTTCAACATTTTTTCTTTATTTGTTTCATTCTTCCATTTCTGCTGTATCTTGGGGGCAGTGAACCTTAGAAAATCTATAAAGTTGTTCTTCAAACCACAGCCGCTCTTTGCTACGGCTTATACTGTTCGAGCAGCTAAAACGTTGCTGATAGTTTTATGTTTTGTCTCTCCTGAGTACTTTGCTTGCAGTTTCCATATCAATGTAATGATAGCTTTATTTTCAGATTTGACTTTTTAAGGTTTTTGGTGAAGATGCTTCTTTTTTATCTAATTCTCTTCCAAGAGGTTGAATAACCAGGGCCAGTGCCACATCTCAGCAATAATAGCCAAAGTTACAAAGTTCTCATTTCTTTAAATAACTGACAGAAATAGCAATGGGCATTTGTGTTTAATAGAGTAGTAGTGATCAAAAACCTGCCCTCTCGATAAAGGCTATAATAACATCAGGTCGTATAAAACTGGTTTACAGCTGGTGAATCTCAGTGCCAGCTGGATAGACTGTATAGTATAGACGGACTTCAGAAAAATTCCCTTGCATTTTCCCCAGAGAGAAATAAAGGATCAGGAGCTGAAACCTTCATTAATAATTATTAACTGGTTCCATGTACAGCAGTCCAGTTGCATCTCTCATGTATCACAGACGAAAACATTTTGTTTGCTAGTTTGGTAGGACACAGTAGATAATTCAGACTTATTAGAATAAAGGATATATTTTAGCTCCAGCAATGGTACTGTATTGGACTGGACCAACACACACACACAAAAAATTGGTCTTTATTCTCCACTGATTAAAGAATTAAAGTGCTGATTAGTAGGAAAAACTTCCTTGAAGTTCTGAAGGACAAAAAATGCAAAGATTTGTAATATATAAAAAATCTTCTAAATCCAGTGTATTAAGCAGCACCACTCAGAACTTTATTGCATATTAAGGTAAAAAAGTCAGAAAGTTTGCTGAACAAAGCAATCTCATCAAGTTTGCTAATTCTCCTTCATAGTTTACCGACATGAAGATAAAGTCATTACATTAATACCCCCCTTTCCAATTAGCCTTATTGTCCATGACAAGTCTCATAAAGGCATAGCACTTCATTAGTTTCAAGATGCATTGCTCTACAGAGTGTAAGGGAATGAGACCTGCTCCAAAGTGCTGCAGACTCCACATGGGTGAGATAGTCCTACAATTTCATTGTTGTATATTAATGCCTTAACTAGTGAACTAGTTAAACAAGCATTCTCTTTCTAACTTTTAGTGTTTTCTGTATAAATTCATTAGTGTCACCACTTTGCTTGCTGTTTCCTCGGTGATTAATTAATATTGAACAAGTTTTTAAGTGCTTTTCCCCTTCAATGCAAGTGAAAGGTACCACATGACTGACACAAACTCTCAAGTTCTGTCGGCATTAGATGAGTTCAATCAGGAATGATGGCAATGCAGCACAGTAAGGGTAGCTGGTAAGTCAGATGTATAACAGCAGGGCACAACTTTATTCTTTTTTACTGAGAAGTTATACAAGTGAGCAATAACAGCAGTGTTTTATAGATGGAATAAGAGAGGCTCAAGACCAGAAAGTGGGATTTGCCTCACTTACTTTGGTATTAAACAGTTAAACATCTAAGTATGATTGAGTTATCCTTTAGAGTCAGTGGCAAATAATAGGCAATTCAGATGAGCAACTCACCTGAATCATCTTAGATGCTTATTTTGAAGCAATATGAATTGCATTGGGTGCTTGGGTTATTAAAAGTTGTCATGCTTTAAGCCCAGCCAGCAACTCAGCACCACGCAGCCACTGACTCCCTCCCCCACCAGCAGGACTGGGGAGAGAATCAGAAGGGTAAAAGAGAAAATTCATGGGTTGAGATAAAGACAACTTAATAGAGGAAGCAAAAGCTGCCCACAAAACAGAGCAAAATAAGGAATTCATTCACCACTTTCTCTGGGCAGGCAAGTGTCCAGCCATCTCTAGGTGATTTGGGAAGACAAACACCGTAACTCCAATCTTCTCTCATTTCTTCCTTCTTCCCTCTGCTTTGTATGCTAACCGTGATATTGTACGATCTGGAATATCCCTTTGGTCAGTTTGGGTCACCTGTCCCAGCCGTGTCTCCTCCCAGCCTCCCATGCACCCTCAGCCCCCTGACCAGCACGGCAGTATGAAAAGCAGAAAAGGTCTTGGCTCTGTGTAAGCCCTGCTCAGCAATAACAAAAATATCTGTATATTATAAACACTGTTTCCAACACGCATCCAAAATATAGCCGATGCTGGGCACTGTGAAGAAAATTAGCTCTACCCCAGTCAAAACAAATACAAGGGTGCAGGTAAGTTGCTTAAATATGTGCATTCAATAGCAGCTGCATAAGTGTATTGAAAGCTTGCAAAGAGCTGGCAGATACCTCAGAGAAGCTGTGGGAGGTATGTCTATAGAGTGGACATCGAAATTTCAGTGTCTTCATTTATGACCTGCATCTCGCCCTTCAGTTAGAAGAAGCATTCCCAGAGTGATAAAAATTTCTTTTTCCCTCAAAGCTAGGTCTGTAGTCCAAAGTCCAAGGAAGAAGAGGTTTATCTCCACAGAAAGAGATTTATCTCCTTTCTGAAAAGAAGTAGCCAGGAAAAATCAGACAACCCATAGCTGAGTGGGTGTTTCTCTCTCTCCATTGCTTAAAGCTAGAACTTGAGTCACTTAGCGTTTGCAAGCACTTAGCTTCAAGAAAAAATGTAATGAGAGGAATACAGGCTGAGAGTGAAACAGCAGGAGCCTGGAAGAGGCTGTCCCACCAGTCCTATTTAACCTGCACTCACACAGCCTTTGCATAAAACTGCCTCTCGTTGGACAGCCAGGAGCAGTTTATCAGCTAATATAACCCCTCAAGTTTGTGCTGTAGCACTCTCCAGTTTTCTGTTTGCAAACCCATGTTGTTTTAGCTAGAAAGGGATCTCTATTTTCCAAACTATGAATATACCATGTACTACTGAGCATCAAGATCAATCAAACTGTGATCACATCAGTGAAGCCCAACAAATGACGGTGAGTCAACATTCACAATTAATGTAAATGAAAATGGTCAGATGTGATTCTTTTTTTTTCTATTTAGGTTTATAGCTAATAAGGCATTTCCATTAGAAACCTAGACAGGTCAGAATAGTTCCAGCCTTAAGTGCAGGTTTTTTGGAGGGTGAACTACTCTGTAGGATTGCTTAGCTTTTCACCTTGACTACCATGCAGAGTATCTAAGGCAAGTAGGTTCCTAATTTAGATGCCTTAAAACTAGGTGGGACAAATCTGGGAGTATTTGTTAGGATACCCCACAATGCTTTAGTACCAAAATCAAGGAAAGCACGGCCCCCACAAGTAGAGGCAACACTATCATGTTCCTGCTATTTACTAAGAAGAGTTAGAGCATTTCACTGACATGCTGTAGGTATTTCTCTGGATTAATTCAAGAGAGAAAATTAACTGTTCCAGCCACCAGCTACAGAAGCTTGCTTCTGTATCCGAAGCTGTAGCATTTTGCATTTCCTGTTTAATATAGACAGCCATAAACTGAACATTATTAAGATTTCTTCACAAGGGGAATAAGAAAGTAGAGCTCACTACAGTGTCCCCTGTTTCTTTAATTTCACAGCTGAATTACCAGGCACTTGCTTAAAGAGGAAAGGCTACAAGAAAATTCAGAGCTGCTGGAAGCACATATATGTACATATAAATATGTTCAACCCTTTGGGTGTTATTAGAGTGGAAATAACATCTAGTATATGCTAAAGCTCTGTGTAATGAAGAAAGGGGGTCATGCATTTTTTAATAGGAAATGACAGAGGGCATTTCATCACCGCAGAATCATGTAGTTTTTACCTAAGCTGGTTTTAAAATAGGTAGCTTAGCTGGTGATAGTGGAGAGGTCAGAAGATGCTGAGAAAACTGTGAGCCTTTACCTTCTTTCCTTGAAGTGTGGTGGGAGGTGTTTCAGCTCACAGTGACCTCCCCGTGACTGACATCTGAGCCAGGTGAAGCTGCTTGATCATCTTAGGATAGAAAAACTAGTAAGGATGTACTGAGAATTTGCACACCAAGCAAAACTTAGATGCTCGAAGGCTTAAAACATTTGATCCTTTGACCACGGGTATGGAGCAGTGATTACTTGAATTTTTTTGAGTGTCCTAACAGGTGGGATTGGAAGTCTTAGGCACGTGAAAGCAAATAGTGGACATGAGGGACAGACAGCTCATCCAATACCTTTGAAGGCACAGTAAAGACAGCATTTAGCTTGCTCAAAGTTCTGGGTATTAGAGACAGAATTGATTGTAATGAACGAAATTTGCTTAAAGCATTAAAGAATAAGTTGATTCCTATCTGTGCTGTTTTCAAATTCACCCCTTATTGGAGATGATTATCTTCTGTCAGCTTCAAAGGGTGTATTTGCCGTGGTTCTTGGGGAGAAGCATTTTTTCTGAGATAATTTGTCCAAAAAGGCGGTACAGACTGGTGATGAGAATCACCATTAAATAAGCACATGTGGGCTTATTTCAGCGTAGGGCTGTGATAACATCTATACCTACAGTACAATGACGAGACAGGTGCCAGGGGATCCGTCAAGGACACAATACTGGTTATGGCAGCAAGGGAACGTACAAGGCCCTGACAACCTCCCAAAGACACTCGCCAGGCTCTCCTGCATGCTTGTCACTCCTGGCTTGCGGGAATGCTCTGTTTTGGCAAGTCTTTTGCAATCATACAGCTGTGGTAGTGTGAGAGGCCATACTGGGGAAAATCAGCAATTGTCTCTCAGGGTTGGTTTCTCACATTCTCTGTTCCTCACTGCAACACTTGGGATTTCACCGCCATGAGTTGTGACCCAAGAGTGCTGGTGAGAGCCAGGCTCCGCCAGAGTCCCTGCAAAAGAAGAAAAGGGCACATCTCCGTGAAAGTGTTTTGTCAGCTCATAAATTCTTTTTTTGCTACTGTTGATCTGGCAAACACAGTCTGAAAGTTGTCTGACTGCATCACTGTGGCTTTGAGCCCAAGCCAGTACATCAGTCTCACGTGTGGTGCTTGCTGCACCCTAAAGGGCTTTCTGTTGGTCTGGCCACGCTGCTTTTCTGTCTGTCTCTGGTAATACTGTATGACCTACATTTCTCTCCCTGTTTAATGCGTTTGTGTCTGATTAGGTCCTGGTTCTGCCCCTCCTGCTTGCTCTCCAAATATCATTACTCCTTAACTAAATCTAGATGGCTAGAATTAAAGAGTCTTCCTCTGCTGATAATTATTTTATTTTAGTCATGGAGTAGCTTTCTATCTGTATCTGGGTCAGTATTAAGCTTAGCTTCCAGTGTTAATTTTCATGCTAAATATTTTTAATTTGTTCCTCCTTTATAAGAAGCTCCTTGATCCAGTAAATCTTCTTGTCCCTCCTACGGTGTCTCTAGTTATGAATTGTCATGATTCAGTGAATCTGCAGAGAAACTATTTTAATTATCCTCCCTTTCTCTCTCTGTCTTCTGCCAGGATGTCCAAGCCTCCCGTGGAGGGAACATTCCTATCTTCCTTTAGCTCCCTTGAGGCAGTTGGAAATTTTTCATGTCAAGTTATCTTTTTGTCTCCCAAATCATACTGGATAAGCACTTCTTGGTGCTGCGATGTTGATTTCTGTGGGGACATTCTAGCTTCAGGGAAAGGAAGACATAAGCTCAGGGGAGACTGCCAGAGAAAATGGATATATAGTCTCATTTATGTAAGACTTGGCAAAGCCAGAGAAAGGCCTGGTCTGGCGCATCGCTCTCTGGACTTCAAGTGTCACAGATTTCTGCTTGATTCAGTGCAAGAAGGAGAATCATGTTTGCATGATTTGTAGCTGGTAGCTGTTTTATTTTTTGGATTCTGAACCCCATCACACTTTTGGGTGAGTGGTGGGCATGGGCAGTGGGAGAGAGAATCTCCGGATCTCAGATGTATTGTATCCAGCCAAATGGCAGAGCTGTCTTTGCTCAAATTCCAGTGGTTCTGAAAACTGGTTTCTGGGCATCCTGAGACCTCAGAAGAAAGCATCACAAACTTTGCAAACAATTAGGACTTTGCTTCATGCTCTGACAAACAAGGCAATCACTTAGATGGCAGCTTAAGCATTGGTGCAGTTAGTTGAAAAAATGACAAAAGCCTGGATAAAGTGCTTCCCTCTCAGGCTCAGCACTGTCAGTCATCCATTCAGGCTTCAGAAGTTCCCTAGTGCTCTTTGTTCAGCAAGAGGCTTATTGGAACCACCACACACTGTGTCAAACTACCAGGAAATCCTTTATCAGTACATCCTTTTGAAACTGTCATTGAACTGTATGGACCTAAAGAGTGATAAGCATTAATAATACCGTGTTCTTTTTATCCATGTGTCGCAGTTTAGTCTCAGTTGGTTTTATCTTAAGCTCAGGATTTTCAGTCCAAGCTAGTCTGCTGCAACTCCCCACCTCCTTGTCCTTTTTAAAATGGTGCTTAACCCATCACATATGGATACATAAGGCAAAAAAACCTCCAAACTAATTTTTATCTAAGTCAGAGGTTTATGCTTTTTGTTTGTAACTTGGACTTCTTTTGGCAAGTGCGTGAGCATCCTGTCCACGGTCCACTGGCATAAGTCCCACAAGCAGCATAGCTTGTCAGAGTGATAGTGTTGGGGTTTTGTTTGCTGAATTTTTTATTTAGTTTGGGTTTTGTCTGTCTGTTTGTTTGTTTGTTTGTTTAGGGGGGCGGGTGTGTTATTTGGCATTAATCAAATAATTAATCAGAGAGGTGAAGGGAGGATCTGAACTGTTTCATGGGCATTTGTCATCCTGGCATCATCAGCCCTTAAGAGTATTCATACAGCCACACCCAGTCATGCAAGCACAACAGGATCCAGAAGGATCGGCTGAACATTTGGGTACAAAACCCACTGCTCACTGTCCGGCATAGTTTCACTTCCCAGTAGGTTTATCTTCTTTTTTCTGGCAGGAATCCCAAAGATTTGAACCAGCGTCCAAAAATGCATATGTGGAAACCACCTGGTAAAGAGAATTGAACTTGCAGACCAGCGGGTTGTCTTTACATGGTGCAAAGAATTGGGTGTGTTTCAGCAGTACATTGCCTGCCATACATCAGGGATGGCTTTGGGGCAGTTGTCAAGTAATGACACAGAAAGGAAGATGTAGTTCCTGCTCTTGGAGGTAATAATAGATGATGTATGTGCTAATCAGAAATATGAGCGTAGACTTAGCCAGAATACACTGCTGAAGTGAAATCACTCTGCCAGAGATTTTAGTTTTCAGCAAAGCAGCTTGGTTAAATCAGGAAAAGAATGCAAGGATACAAGTGCAACATTAGGCAACTAAATCCCAAATCTGCAGAATTTCTAACCTGTGTTCTATAAATAGAAAAACCCAAAATCTATAGAGCCTAGGAGTGCCCTGAGATTCTGTGGATATATTGACAGTCTAGAGCAGCTAAACACTCCGTTCACAATAAATCCTGCCAGGTATTGGGCTGCCTCTAACTGTCCTACCACTTACCTTTCTCCAAATACACACGATACACACGGCTACAGAGATAAACAAAGGGACTGCAAAAAATACAGTAAATAATCTGTTGGTATGACTATGACTCTTTAGGAAAGAATAGAATGGAATAGTTCCAACCGGAAGGGACTTAGAACAATCATCTAGTCCAAGTGCTTGATCACTTCAGGGTTGTCCAAAAGTTAAAGCACATTTTTAAGTGTGCTGTGCAAATGCCCCTTAAACACTGACAGGTGTGGTACATAAAACATCCCTCTCTAGGAAACCTGTTCCAGTGTTTGGCCAGCCTCTCTGTTTTCTAATGTCAAGTTTAAACCTCCTCTGACACAGCTTTGAACCATTTTCATATCACTGGATACCACAAAGAAGAGAGTAGCATCTCCCTCCCCACTTCCCCTCCTCAGGAAGATTAGCGGGCGATGAGGTTGCTCCTCCATCTCCTTTTCTCCAAACTAGTGATTTTAGTGCTTCACTGTTCAAACACTCATCTAACATTGCCCATGAACACCCATCCCAACTCTCTGGTGACCCTGACTGGACGCCTGGTACCCACCAAAGCCTCTCTATAATTTCCCACCACAACTGGACAGAGGAGAGAAAAAAAAAAAAGGATTCATGAGTTGAGATAAGGACAGGGAGAGATCATTCACCAATTACCATCATGGGCAAAACACACTTGACTTGGAGTTATTAATTGAAGTTATTACCAGTCAAAATCAGAGCAAGATAATGAGAAGCAACCCAAATCTTAAAAACACCCTTCCCCTATACCTCCCTCATTTCTGGGCTCTACCTCCTCCCTCCAGTGGCACAGGGAGACAGGGAATTAAAGCTATGGTCAGTTCATCACAGGTTGTTTCTGCTGCTGATCAAGGAGAGGAGTCCTTCCCCTGCTCCAGTGTGAGTCCTTCCCTCCCATGGAAGATGGTTCTACACGAACTTCTGTGTGAGTCCTTCCCATGAGCTACGGTTCTTCCTGAGCTGTTCCAGCCTGGCTTCCTTCCACAGGGTGCAGTCCATCAGGACCAGCCTGCTTCTCCATGGTCTTCACCACAGGCTGCAGGGGAATCTCAGCTCCAGCACCTGGAGCACCTCCTCCACTGACCTTGGTGTCTGCAGAGTTGTTCCTCTCACATTCTCAGTCCTCTCTTGTCTGGCTGCAATTATATCTTCACAATAACTGTTTTCTCCTTGTCAAAAAAGTTATCCCGGAGGTATTGCTGCCATCTCTGATGGGCTTGGCCTTGGCCAGCAGTGGTTCCCTCCTGGGAACTGGTTCCCATTCCTGGGGAAGGGCTGGCACCGGCTCTGTTGGACATGGGGGAAGGTTCCAGCAGCTTCTCACAGAAGCCAAGCCTGTAGCCTCTCCTCAGCTACCCAAACCTGGCCATGCAAACTAAATACAGACACAAAGCCACATCTTTTTGAAGATTGAGCTGACTCTGAGACCAGTCTGGATGGAAGACTGGATGGAAGTTCTCATTCCTTTGTGTTAGAACAATGGCATCATTGGAGTGCTCATTTAAAGAGGGGGTGGAAAGGGAAGCAAACAGTCTAAAGCCTATGGATTACAACCCTTGCAGGAGTCCAGTTCCTTGTCCATTAAACATACCACATGGATTACAGCAAAGAAGTAAACAGTGGCTTGAGGAAAATAAAGGAAAAAATGGTTTTAAAGTTTTGTTTTGTTTTTAAGGTTATTGGCATGACTGAGGGCATTGGGAACTCTGCAGTGATTTCACTGCTTGATTTTTCCTTTTAAGGAAAGATTTTCCAGGAGGTGGAATTTAGGAACAGAACGATCTCCCCATGGGTCAGCTGAGAGCAAAATATCTGACAGCACAGCCACATAGCCTCCCCCAGCACATGCTGACATACTTATAGAGGTTGGCATGCCTAAAGGCTTCTCATAATTTATTCTGCCTCTCCTACAGTCCCTGAAGCACAAATAGTCAGAAAGCTATGAGGTCTTGCTATGCTCCAGCTCTTTTGCTCCCCCATATTATATTCCCTAGGGTAACCATAGGAGCAAAGAACAATTTCTAGAACTCACAGTAGCATAGGAATTCATTTATATACATCTTATTATTGCAGACCTTTGTCCACCCCCTTTAAGGATGCTGGATCCTAGGCAACAGAATATATTTCTGTGCAATAATGCTGGAAAAGTTCATCAGATTCAATGAACTAGTTTATATAGATTTTCTCTCTCTGACCTAAAAAAATAAAAATAAAAATAAAATTAAAAAAGCAATTCTCTTTTTAGGCTGTAAATATTTGTTATTATCTATCTGGCAAAATTTAGTATGTTTAATAAAAGCTCCTAATAAAATATTTGCTTTAGCCATGACCCAGTTTTGGAAAAAGTGCAGTTTTAGCTACAGTAAAGGTGCAGTCCTGGAAGAGCACAAATATGCATGGCAATATTTCAAACAGAGGTCAATTATTAATGAAATGTAAGGACTTGTGTTTAGCCTACAGTTATGACAATATTGAATTTTTTTCCATCTATAAAAAGTACTTTAAAAGAAGGAGGATTTTTAAAGAGAATGTTAATTGTGAAACGCCCTAATTCCTGGGTCTTACTTTTGAAATATAAATAATATCTTCTGTAGTGTTTATGTCTGTGTGTAAAGATTTCCTTACACCATCACTACCAACAACAAACAGTTGCTCCACAGTTTGGTATGACATTGATGTCCTGCAAGTCCACCCCGAAAGGGACACCCTTGACTCTTCCATAGTGCATTATCTCGCCCCACACTGCTCAGTACCAGACGAAGCTGAAAGGTACCAAGGAACGGACAGTTCTACAGTTCTTTCTTGGTCATGAATTCTTTGTGCCCTCAGAGTGACTTGTCTGTCACCAACCACATTACTGTGACTGGCACCACTGCAACTTTCATCTGAGTCAGGTATCTCTTCATTAGCTGCTCTTCCATTTCCTCTGATGGATTTTCTTGACCAAATATCCCTTGCCTCTCTTCCTTTCTGCTCTCACTATCCTTACCCTGCCCCTCTCTGTTCACGTACCCAATCTTTTCCACTCTTCTGCTGCATCAGCTCTTTCACGTTTCCCCTTGGTTACTCATTCCCAGTTTCTTGTCTGTCCTCCAGGGTTCCACATTCCAGCTCTTTAGACTTATTTTTGACAGGAAGGCCCCAGTCAATCAGACTAATTTCTCATTGTGCACCTGCTCCTATGTTCACGCTTACCCAGATTGTCCTGATCTTTCCACCTCATTGTTTCCCATTCCAGCTCATCCTTATGTTATACCCCAATACTCCTTCTCAGTCAGCTCCAGGCTATAACTCCACCATTTTTTTGTGACGGCTATTTTTCCTCCTACAGACCCTGGAACTGCTCTTCTCTGCTCAGTTTCCTTCCTTATATTATCACACTCCAACTCTCCTCTCTCTTTGCATTCACATCACTGATCCTGATACGTGTGGGGAACCATATTGATGGGTGTAGAGAGACAGAATTCATGCTCTCAAAAATTGCATAGAAAAAACATCTTCTTCCAGCCCTTCCTCTGAATGGACAGAATAGAAAGGAGCTGGATGTGAACCATCAACAAAGATTTGCTGACTAATATTATTCCTTAGCAAGGTGAACATGAGGACAGTAAAAAGGCTGATATAACAGTGTACTTCCTTGCCAAGTCTCTAATTCCTGTTCCACAGAGTAAGGACACTGTATCTTCTCAAAGGTTAGTGGAGTTTTAAAATGGATAAAACCAACTTCCCACCCCCAGTTACATTCTTGGAAACAGCTGGAAAAACTTGGTTATAATTACAAAAAGCAGCCGGAAGCAGATACCAGCATAGAAAATGTCACCTTGAACAGTCAAATTCAAAAACATTTCAATTAGTAAGTGAAAACATGGGAAATATTCTTATAAGAGGAGGTGTCATCCAAACCTAATGATAGATTATGTTTTTGTTCTTGATGTAATATGATTTAAATTCATTATCCATCTGTAGTGAGAGAAAAGATGCATTTTAATTCACATGCCTCATCTAGCATTGCTGAGTTCAAAAAGCGTGATAGATAGCAATGGATTAGAGGTCAGTCTCACCAGGAGGAGGAGTTACTGGTTATCAATTTGGTGAAAAAAACCCCACAAAACCCTTTCAAACCTTCTGAGAACTCTCTTTTTTAGGGAAATCTTCAAATGATGTCATTAATTCTCAATATGGACCCTAATTTAATAAATACTCTTCTACTTCCTAAATTTTGTGCATATTGCTAGAGTTGTGTACGATTGCAATATGACTATATAAAGAAATAACGTAAACAGGTCCTTAAATTCCTCCACAGTGATGGTCAGCTATATTTTTTAAATTTAAGAATGGTGTTTGCCAGCCTATGTGGTTTAGAAAACTTGGATGCTCAGTGCAAGAATCAAGCCTTTGCTGAGGTATATAAATAGTGTACCATTATTTCTCTCCCTCACACGTACATTCTTTTGAACTGAATAATTTAGTCCAGCTGTTGAAGCCTATTACACTTTCCATTACAAATTATTTTAGAGAGCATAACATTTAGGTACTTTTAAAACTGGATGAATGCACTAAAAGAGACACTGCATTTGCATAAGCTCAAACTATTGTTTGGAGTTTTTTTAGCTATTTCAGCTAAGAAGCCTTTGTTCTTTTCTTTTCTTGTCTACTTAGCCCTTCTCTTAGCTATCCCTCGGTATCAGTTTCTTGAGCTGATTCAAAGCATTAACATGAAAACCAGACTGGACTAAAGCAATGCACAGACACGCCTTCGAGATTTTTAAACTTTTGTAATGAATTTCAGTTTCAGAATGTGCTACCCATAGTCCTGTACCACAAATGTCACTTTTATGTCTTTAAAAAAATGTCTTTTATGCAGGTACAAAATATTATGCAGTGAAAACACATGAGCACAAACGGATACAAACATGCAGAGTTTAATTGCTTCCTTATGGCCTTTCAGTACTTAAAGAAAGCTTATTGAAAAGCTGGAGAGAGACCTTTCACGTGGGCAGATAGTGATAGGACAAGGGGGAATGTTTTTAAACTAAAAGAAGGGAGATTTAGATTAGAAATTAGGAAGAAATTCTTTACTAGGAGGGTGGTGAGGCCCTGGCACAGGTTGCCCAGAGAAGCTGTGGACACCCCATCCCTGGAATTGTTCAAGGCTGAGTTGGATGGGGCTTGGAGCAACCTGGTCTGGTGGAAAGTGTCCCTGCCCATGTCGAGGGGGTTGGAACGAGATGGTCTTTAGGATCCCTTCCAACCCAATTTGTTCTGTGACTCTATGATTTTACAGAACACTCTACTAGAGTTCATCATGAAAACCTCTAGGACAGACAGGCCATAGGAATTTACATAAACTCCGTTGTAGGGACGCTTACATCAGTAGTTCAGTGATGATTTGTCCTAATTAGACATCTGACTCAGTATTCCACAGAAAACAAGAATACCCATCTGGAGAAGCAACCCAATACCCACCCTTGTTCCCCCGCAAAAAGACCCAGAAACCACAACACCCAAAGCAAAACAAAAACAAAACAGCGAGCCCTCCCCCCTCCACTTCCTCCAAAAAACCAACCCAATTCCCAAAAATTAACCACAAAAAGCTCTAAAAACCAACTAACAAACCAACCAAGCAACCACCCAGTGGCTGAGGGCTAATATCGAGACAGCATCCTAACACAGGAGTTTATCTATTTTTTCAATATAGTGTCTTTGGATCTGAGCCTTCATTACCAAGTGCAAATAAAAACCCAGAACTAGTAGCTGTCCATTAAAGATCTAGACAAAGCTATACAATTAGTCTGACACAGGTTTCCATCAGAAACAATTGTCAGGCCTCAAATGATACTGGGCAAGTAAGGACTTGAGAAAATAAAGGGGAATGCAGCCAAGCCCTTGTCTATTTATTCGAGCACAAGATGAAGTGAAAGACGCAATACGAGCTGGTTGCTGCTCAATTACTGTTGAAGTTTTGTTAAATGAGTTGACTGCTATCTTATTTACATAAGAAAATCTCCACTCATGCTTCACTGAGCCTCAGCCAGACCTTAATTGAGAATTTATGGTTGAGTTCTCAGTGGAGGTGAAGAACTGGAACTTTAATTCCAAGTGCAGCGGTTAGCCTGAATCCAATCGCATTCATGACACTGATGAGCAGTGTCCATTCATGCAAAATTCCTGTAGCAAGCAAAGGCTTCAGCTGAAATTAGACAAGCAGTTGCCTATAGTTTGAAGTCAGGCTAGAATGCACCTGGATTTCCCTGTATGTATGTATGTATACAGAAAAAATTACATTTTCCCTGGCTTTTCTCTGTCTCATATGTGGATGCTTGTACTGAGAACTTTTTCAATTAAGTTAATACTTTTTTCGGAAAATTGTCAAGTTCACCACACTTGACAAAGAAAGAGGAGGTGGTTTGCTACTGTCTAAAGTGCCACACGGATTGCCCGTATCTGTTCTGCATTTCATATATGAGGAGGGTTTTTTTCAAGGAGTGATAGAAGGACAATTTATCTCACAGTGGCGTTTCATATGCTTGGGAGGTTCTGTAACCTTGTTGATAGCTGAAGCATGGGTTGTTGGGGTTCAGTTCTCCGCTGTGACAGTCTTTCCTGGGTCGTCTTTGGTAAACTACTCAAGACCACCATCCCACTTCCCTCTCCAAAGTCACTAACTTTGTGGACATGCATCAAAATGGAAGCAAATTTTTAGATTTTAAATATATGTAAAAATTTGTTCCCTAAACGACTCATTGGAGTAATTCAATTTAAATTCAGTCTTTGGCGTCCAACCATCTACCAGAGGGCCAAGTGATTATGGTCCCAGCAGTTGTTATGTTTGAGGAGGATTTTTGCCTCAGTTTCAAGAAGATGAATTGTGCTTTCTAGGCTCCACCGGCGAGGGGCTGCATTCAGCGGCCTGAACACAGGCTGGAACATTGATGCCTTTTCTGCTGTATGGCTTTCTCCATAACAAGTTTTCAGTGGTTAAGACGTGCAAAATAGCAAACACATACATGATGCCTGATCCCAAGCAAAGCTCGAAACAGGGCCATGATATAGAAGAAACCCTTGGAAACTCTGTTTGACACTCATGGCTTTACTCTCTGACAGAGTATACCCAAAACTCACTAGAAAGCTAAGATGAAGAACACATCTGCAAGTATGACACACAGGCCCACTTTGGAAATCACTGAGTTAATGAGATCAAACAGCAGCGCAGTGAATATAACAGAGAGAAACACAGATTCTTTCTAGTTACAGTTAAGCTATTGAATTTTCTAAATATTCCACTTTTTTCCCCTCAAAGATACCATTTTCTTAGCAAACCTACCATACATAATTATAGATTTTAGTGTTCCTTACCAGCTGAGAATAATACTGAATCTACAAACTTTTCCTAGTAAGCCTGGTGGGTTGTTCACTAGAATTTTATTCTTAGATCAGCAGCTCATTATGGCCCTAAGACAAGCGCAACTTCCTCCATCTACTCCCCGAATCACCTCACCCCATGCAGACCGCTGCGTTCCTTTACTGGGAACACTGTGTCCATTACTGGGGCAGTCTGTTCAGAGCATACTGGCAGGCATGTTACAGCCCTCAGAGGCTCAAGTACCACAGGGAAGCTCCAGGCACCTGCAGAGCACAGGTGTTCTCTAAGATGGCTCTTTGCTTGCAATAATTGAAGGAAGCAGAGGGAAGAACCACCAGTGGAAGAAAGCTGCCTTTTGGGATTTCAGAAGTTTGGGATTACCTTCCACTGTCAGTGACTGGAATAATGTCACATGTAGAGAGACAATTGAGTATTGACTTTTTAGAACTATTTAATTAGGATTTTCTATTTGCATGGGGTTGATTATGTGCTATGTGATGGGCAGGGAAGAAATACAGAAACAAACAAATAAATACTTCCTACCCTCCAGCAAATTTCTATGGAAGAAGTACACAGGTTGGACCTTAATGATTTCTCTGTCCCTGGGGATATATTACATTATCCCTGGGGATACCTCAGTCCTGGAACACTTCGCTTGGATATCCACAGTACTCACTGGAGCAGTTCTCTTGAGTGAGGAATCTGCCATCCCCAAAAGGCTGTACTCCACCTTGGCGCTGCAAGTTCCAGGGTAGGAAACCTTCCATATTAATTGGAAAAAACCTCATGTAGTGGGAAGTGCCTGGGGCTGTGCCTTAATTTTTTGCTCACATACCCATTCTGAGCCTACCATGCCTGGCTATCAGTCGCTTCCAGAGATTAATTAGTGCTGGAAGAATCCCTACACTCATGACAAGATTTCCACGCTATATGTCTTGGTTCTGGCTACTGAGAGCAGCAATGTCAGAGCTGGGTTTCGACACTCAGAGCACCTGGCACAGCTCATGTCACCCATGTTGGCACTGCTGTGAATCTCGCAGCAGCCACGCATTAAGAATAGGGAACAGAAATCCCAGTACTATCAAAGCCTCTGTGGTGAGCTCCACTGAATTCACTGATACCTCGGCTTGATCCAGAAACAGCCCTTCTGCTTTTGTGGAGCACTGCATTCACAAAATAATGAAGATTATTTGCTCAGGTTTTGTAATCAATTCAAACATCTACACCCACAGCATAGAATTTAATTCCAGCAGCTGAATCTTATACACGGCTTTCAGATCCAATTGCTCTAGGTCTAAATGCAGCTGGTCCCTTCACCAGCCCAAAGAATTATGCCTAATCATTGAGGGCATACCGAACTGAAACCTCTTGGACAGCCGCTGTGTGCCAGGGCACAAGGACCTCCTCCAGACCCCAGTTCCTTCAGAGCTTCATCAACATCTACTGACGGAAAGCACAAATTTCACATTTCAGTTACAAGATTAAAAAAGGCAAGTTGCCCCTGGGAATTGTTTTGCAGGATGCACTATGTGAGGAGAAGAACCAACACACCAAAAATTCCCTGCCCTGTACCTTTCTTTTAATTCTAAGATTTGTACTCCAGTAAGACTTAGTCCTACAATATCACCTTGGCATTCACACAGATATAACTTATGAATCTTACATCATACAACTAATACCCTCAGCTTTGATCTTCAAGGGGTGAAAAATGCTAATACTTTATACTACATTATTTAGGGGCTTCCTAGAGTTCAATATATTAATGCAGTCCTCTCTATTCAGCGGCGAATAGATTTCCTCTTTAGGAAGGTTATATTCATCTGCGCGGGAGAGAATGTGAGAAATAATCCCCATCCTGTCAGGCAATTAAAGCAGTATTATTCCTTGCAATTTTAGGTTTTAATTTACTGTATGAATACCTGTACTATTAAGTCAAATATTTTTATGGAAAAAATCAGTGAAACTCCATGCAATAATGTTAAAGCCTTACACCTCCTACATATTCTTCATTATGAGAATATTATGGTCTGGCACAAAACCAATATACTTCAATATTTAAACTGAAATTTAGGAAATGAGCGTATTGTTCTTATAGACAAATTAATTACTTAAAGAGGGTTATTTTATTGACAAAATTTATAAGAGGTACAGTTAAGGTTAAAATACGGCTTTTTTTTGTCAGTTTCCCTGCTTTTTCTGTTTTTATTTCCAGTCAGTCATTTGTAACATCTTGAAAATTAAATTGTGAACTGGAATTTTCCAGTCCTATTTACAGCTCAGCAGCAATTCTTGGGAGGTGTGATGATCTGAGTAAAATTGGTTTAGATGCTCATGACTTCAGACCAAAAACCAAGCTACATGCTTCAGCCCATCTTCTGATCAGAAATCTTTCATGGCAATAGTTTGGAAACAGATGAATACATTTTGTTCTAATGTGGCTTACGATTTCTTGAGTAGATTCCTTTAATGACTTCACGGTTTTATGGTTATAAGCACGAAAACATTGTTCCATAGACTCACAGCATCATTTTCTACATGGATTATTTTTAAAAATTGATTTTCAGCTCTGTTCCAACAATGTGCAGAAGTAAATTCAAGTGGTATTTTCTCATTACATGGTCATACATCAAAAATACACATTTCAGAGAGAATATACCAGTTATGAAAAATTTTACTCTGTCAGAGAAAGTGGTGAGAGTTTCCAGTTTAGGGGAGAATAAAAGGCTGTAAATAGCCTCATTAAGTAAAATCTTTGCCCAGTGTCCATGTCTGAACGTGCAAGCCTCATCCTTCTCTAGCCAGTAAGAGAAACGCTGCTCCTAAGGCATGAGTCAGATAAACAAAAAAGTGATGAGTAAAACCACCAATTTCTCTATGTCACTTTAAAAAGAGGGTCAAATTAAGAGGCAGGTGTTTAAATGGTATGTGTATATGTTGGGCCAGATACGCCTTCCAAAGATATTTTCATTGTCTGAAAATTTATTTGAAAAACAGAGCTGCAAGTGTTCAAGTCCCCGTTTCAATAAACATTTTATGTGCAAAGAGGATCAGACTGACTAACCCCAAAACAGCTGGATATGAATAATGCTTCTGTGGGCTAGGGAAGGATCAGGTTCAAAGAGAACATGCAGACAGATCAGTCTTCAGTGCTTTGAAGGATGATGAGCTCCTTCCCTTGGCCACAAAACACTTTGGGTTTGCCTGAGAAGTGGTGGAAATCCTCCCTGGTCTTTGAAAAAGGGAAGAGGGAAGAATGGGATTAATATAATATAAATAAAATCAGGTGAGGAGATATGAACAAGATTTCTCCTAGTGATGTATTGAAAGACACTGGAAAATGATGCAGAGATGTTTTTTCAAATGCTGGCTTCTCTTTCTGACATTTGTGATGAAATTCTGCATTACAGGTAGTTTCCTGCTGTGCTTGCCTATTTTGAAAATGTGGCTACTTCTCTATTAGGGTAAATAAAGTGTGAATTTGCTGAAAATGTTGTGCCTACTTTCACAGGAAGACCTACAAAATCGATATACCTGTCATTTTAACTTTCACAGTGGTGTAGATACTGGAACAGATTGTTAAACAATCAGTAGATAAGAACCAAGAGTAAAATGCAATACTTGAAAATGTCCAGTGTGGATCTATCAAATGAAAATCGTGTCAAACCTATCAAATTTCCTTCTCTGATGAATGATCTTGCTTAGCATATGGAGGAGAGGCCGAATATGTGAAGGATTCTGACTTTGTTAAGCTTTTAAACATTCTATACCAGCGAAGTTGGAAATAGCCACTGTGTGTCGATGTTCAGCTGACTAAAATATGGCATTTAAGGAGTGATTTCATTACTTTCTCTATCAAAAAAGGAGGCTAGGTTTTGCAGGGCACCCCCAAGATCTGCCTTGGTCCTAGTCCTGGTTAATCTTTATATTTGTGGCATGGATGAAGGAGCCGAGCGCACGTTACAGAAGTTCCTGGGTGAGGAGGGTTGCGTGTACTTTGGAGGAACGGATCAGAATTCATAACCATGCTGTTAGCTGCAGCAAGTGTTTGAACCATGAGGATGAAATTCAATAATGACAAGTGCCATGAATAGTAATGCCTGTGGAGGGAACCTGGAGTGCACAAATACAAATGGGAGAATAACCGGAGGAACAGCAGCATGGGAGGAGAGGTCCAAGGTCATCATGGCTCACAAACGGCGTCTGAGTCGACAAGATAATGTGGTTGCATAAAAGGAAAATCTCATTCTGGGCTGTATTAACAGCATGACAACAGAAGTAATTATTTCGCTGTACTAAGCAGTGATGAGACCTCAGCTGGTGCACCATTCCCCAGTCTGAAAACAAGACAGGTGTAAATAAACTGGACAATCTCTAAAGGAGAGAAAAGACAAAAAGAAAGCACAGTTTATGTCAAAAGGCTGGAAGAAGTCTACTTATTCAGTAAAAACAAGATCTGGTGGAAACAGAAGGCTATATGAAATGGAATTAATTAGTTTTAAGATGATGATGGCCATTTTTTTCCTTCACATCCTATGTATGTGTTGCAAGAAATGCTGACTTAATTCATACCACAATATTTGAGGCAGAAATTTCAATACAAAGTTGTAAGATAGAGATTGGGAAAAATTTATAATTATCAGGTTAGTAAGACCTTTGAACAAATGTCTGGTTAAACTACTGGATCTCCTGTGCTGGAAATTTATAATGAATATTGGAGAATATCTTTGAAATATTGCATAGATTTATATTATTCTTCTTCATAGAGAAAGGATAAACAACTGATCACTCAACATGCTGTAATTCTTATGTATCTATAAAACTATTGCTTAAACCAAAATTATTGTAATAGGATATTTAATAAGTCCGTATGCTTCAGTTTTGCACCTGAAAAAGTGCATGGAGAATATTTCATAGCAAAAAGAGGGTCCATGAAAATTATGTTAAGTTTGCACTTTGGGATGTCAGGGTAGGATTATGTTTTCATAGAAAATGTCAGTAAAAACAAACAAGCACACAAAACCTCCAAAGAATTAATTGTCTTTTTAAGTAGAAATGTCACATTCCCCAAACAATTTATTTTTTTTTTAACAAAAGAGTAAAGGCTTTTGTAGTAACAGAATCTTTCCTGAAACATTCAGTGGAGCTGAAAATATATTTTTAAGAGTTTTATCAGAAAAAGTTTTGAACAGTTCTATTTAGTAGTTGTGAAGACATTGGTATTTGCAGCTGTGATCCTGTGGGGCAACAATTTCGCCCTGTTTCCAACCTTGCTGCCTTTGAATTAACAGAGCTTTTTGTTCTTTCCACAATCTCTTTTTTTCAGAGATTTTTCTCTTTTTTTGCCTCACACTACCCCAAACAATTCTCCCACTAAATGGCAAAAGGAAATTAAAGAAGACAAGTTCAGACAAGCAGATAACAAGAAATCATGGAACACTTCCACAATGGTCTCTTTGTTAAAGCGCTTGGAAATTTGTCCTTCACTTCCCAGAACATCCCATTGCTCTCGGCAGAAGTGATGGTGCTGGGGCAGGAACACGTTGTGGTGTGAAGTACTGAGAGTACTTCAGAAACAACAGAATAGTTGAGGGTGGCAAAAAAAAAGCCTGTCAGGGAAAGGATCAGAAATGTTGTACCTTGAGTGAGAGTAATGAAGCCAGATGCCAAGCGTTAAAGTCTTACTTGTAGTGTTAGGATAATTAGCCAGCTCTTACATCTTTTGCAATCTCACTGCTGTCTCTATAACCTCAAATGAATCGGTTCCCTCATCCACAGTAAATTATTTGCAATAGAGATAATTTTTTCAATATTTTATCGCAGTCCCTGCTACATTGGCTCCAGGCTCATTAAGAGATCTTTTGGTGCTACTGTAATATGAATAAATATCTTTGAATATATGAATATTTTTTAATGTTCATATAAATATATGAATAAAGCTTTATCCCATCTGAGTTACACTGGCTTGAAGTGGAGCAATGCATGAGTGACTCAATCAGAAACTTATTCTGGCTCGTCTTAACAGCTTTTACTTTGTGCTAGCCCTGTGAGAGGGAGCATCATTGTTCCCATTTTTCTGTGTCTCTTGTTACATTTGAAAAATGAAGGGGAATCTCTTTTACAGTTTTCAGGGGTGTAGTGGGCTTCTGAACCCCCATTCTCTCAGCTGCAAAACCCTAATGGCTGACCTGGGCTTTCTCATGATGTTTTTTGCCGGAGGCTCCCGGTGAGGCCGTGCTCCCTGGCCACAGTGTAGAGCATATTTTCCACAGCTTGTCCTGTTTGGAGAGGCTCAAGAGCTACCGTGTGAGCTGTCTCCTGTTTGAGATGCTCAAAAGCTTCTTGTTGCTCAAGGGCCCATTCAAAGTAGCTCTTCTTTTGGGTCAGAAACCAACTATAACCTGGAATATTTATTCTGCAGAATCCCACAAGGCCTAGGAAAGCTTGTGTTTCCTTAGCTGATGGAGACATGGTTAGTACCCTGTTTATCACATCCATATGCATGGGATATCGGAAGGGAATTTATTACGACACTCAAATGAAACATAGTCCAAAATGTGCACTCTTGAACAAAGGGAGCTGTTTTCTAAAACGGACTGGGCCCGATTGCTATGCTGAGCCTTTGGAGGCAGATTTTAGCAATAACTCCCATTTTTCAGCCAAAAGGTCTTGTTTATGTTTAATTATCCCTCAGCAGATTAAGGTTCTATGATTTTTGCAAAGGTGATCTACCATTTGTTTTTATGGCAATGCCAATCTGCACATCTTTTATGTTTCTACCACGTTTGTATTTCCACATATCTAATAAAGGTGAAAATATTCATTATACTGGTTGAGTGATTAGGAATTTTAAAGCATAGACCTTTTCCATGAAAAATTGTTCCTGAACTCTATTCATTTTGAGAGTAAAACAGTTCGGGTTTTAAGTCATAGCTGTTAGTAGCTGAGAGATCCTCGTTATTACTAATTTTAATGCATTCATGAAAACTGCAGCTACTCAAAAATATGGCAAAAAATTATTCAAAATGTAAATCTACTGAAAAACAAAGTTTTATCTAGCTGCAAAAGAACCATTTGATGGCATTCAATCTGTTTAAATAGCAGCTATTAAGCTTTTAATGGTTTTATGCTTTAAAGAATGATAAAAATCCTACTAAATAGTTCTTCTGGACCGGTTTTAAAATCAGCTAATCATGTATGATTAAGATGATAACATTTATCACCATTGTAGCTAGTGACAGTAGCTCCTACTGTATTCTGCATTTCCAATGTCTATCAAATCCTTAGAAAATACCATGAGATAAACAATGTATCATTACACATATTAGAACTTCAGAAAGCTGCTCAACAATGCCATATGCCTCACGTTCCCAACATGTCACTTATTCTCATGATTCACGTTTGATATTTTCTGAAAGCCTGAGTTTTTAGAGACTTGAATTCTAAGACACAGTCTTTTTTATGTCAGAAATCAAACAAGTAGAAAGGTAAAGAAAGCCTTAGAAACATGAACTTCACTATATAAAAGCAAAAGTATTACATCTTTTTAATAGCAATGAATAATAATAGAATATATAATTTTCATACAAATTAATGTTTTTGTGGCTTTAAGAAAGTTATTTATAGCCCTGATTTTTGCAATAACATGAAAAAAGCCAACAAAAATGCTGCTTATTTATTCATGTCTAGCATCCCATGTAGTTTTCAGTCCAACACAAGTTAGCACACAGTGTGTCTGTGAAGACACACCGTCCTGCTAAGCATATCTCTTTTGTCTATTCCATTCTGGACAGGTCTTGGGTAAATGCTGCATTGCAGTACACTACCAGGGATCCAGATCTATAGAATGAAAGGACTACTTTTAGTATTTCAGTCTGCGCTGCTAATTTGGGAGCTGGAAAAGATGTTAAAATACTTTAAAGACAGAGAACAGTGTTTGAGGTGATTGATTTTTCCACTTATTTTAAAAACCAAAAGCAGCTTCTAACAACTGCATCAAAGCTGCTAACAGCTACAGCTAATTTTCTGTCTCAAATCCATCGGGCTTTTCCTCCAGAGTTTAATTGCAGTTATCCACTTGCCTAGAGAAACCTCAGTTTGTGTCTCACGGCACTGAGCAGAGCCTATGCAGCTTTGTGATTGATGAGAAAGGTCTAAACAATGGACATTTATTGTCATATATTTTTACACAAAGCACTGAAATTAATTCTTGCAGAGTTGGGTTGGGTTGGTACAAGCATATTCCCCGTATTCTATGGCAGAATAGATAACTCCATGTTAGTTTTAATCCAATTAGCTCTTTAGACAGTAAGTGTGAGAACCACAGCAACAAGACACCAGTGCAGGCAGCAAGAATGCTGTCCAAGGAGTATTGAACATGCTCATGAGGCCGTTCTGTACATACCTGCACATTGTCACAGCCAGCTTGACAAAGACATGCATTTGGGGGTTTTTGCTATGTGTTGGTCCTATGCCATTCTTAGATCCTACGCAAGGATTCAGAGGAAAGCAATCAAGTTGAAGGTTTTTCTCAGCTAAGACTGACCAATCTTGTAGAGCCTTTTATTCAAGGGTGAGCAAAATTGCCCTCATCAGCCAAAAAATCAACAAGCAATCTTTGCAAATGGTGTGGCTGTGCTAATGAATGAGGATAAACAAGATTCCATGGTCCAGATGCTGCTGCATCGTTGCCCTCCTCATTGCACACTGTGGAAGGTGATATATGGACACTCAAGCCAGAGAAAAACATGTCATAAGCAGGAAGGGAATAGCCAGATAGTCACAAAACTGTGGCAGTGACCCAGACT